>JAOWBW010000134.1:1531037-1840145 GCA_026119855.1 Campanula takesimana
ATTTTGGAAATATGATCAAATATCAGTGTAATGCAATGGAGAAAACATTTGCAAAAACATCTTCTCTTTCGCGACTGCTTTGGCAATCTCTTTAGATAATAAATAACAATAAAAAAAAACCTTTTAGGAGACGGAAAAAGCCATCGTGGAATCATCTGATCTACTGTGACTGCCTTTCCAATCGTGTAAACTTTTCGCGACTGCCTTGGCGATTGCTTTCCCAGTCGCATTATCCTTCCGCGATGGCTTTTACTAAATACGCGATTGCTTTTGGCCGTCGCGGAAAGTTTTTTTTCTTGTAGTGATGATTGGTTGAAGTCAAAATACTAATACAGACAGATAGTGAAAAGTTCACTATGCAAGGCTCTTAGAGAGGTTACTTGCAAATGTCTAATGACATTGCTCTTGACAACATTAAGTCTTATTGGAAGACTAATGAGGAAGTGTACATGATTAGGATTCCATATGTTTTAGCAATTGGATCTATCATGTAAGCCATGTTAATGTACTAAGACTGGATGTCTCATATACTTGGAGTATGATGAGATGATAATAATCAGATCCTAGTGACAGTCACTAGATAAGAAACACCCTTATATACTTGAAAAGAACTAAAGGATGCATTCTTGATCTTTGATGGAATAAAAGATGACCTTGTAATGGTTACATAGGTGCATTCTCAAAAACCAACAAAGATAAATATCGCAGTATAAATACATGTTTACGTTTAATAATGGTGTTAGAAGAGTTCTAAATACACCATTACTATTCTACAAAAGGTTGAGTATCTAGTCGCATGGGATACAACTAGAAAAGTTTGGATCAAGACGCTGATTAGTAAACTAGAAATTGTTTCTAGTGTCACTAATTTAATGGATCTTCATTGTGACAATAATCTTTATTACACAAGTCAAGGGACTAATATCTTATCTAAACATATACTCGGACGTTTCTATCTTATTCGAGAAATCGTCAAAGATGGGAGATGTCAAAATATGCAAAATACCATATGATGATAACAAGGATAATCATCTTACATAAGCTCGCTTGCAATAATGATGGAGATCATAACTAGCTCAATGGGTATTGGATACACGTTGATTGGGCCTAGTGCAAGTGGGAGATTGTTGGATTTATGCCTTAGGCCCTTAAGAAAGGCCTATGCGTTACATCATAGTTTCATTATTATAGAGATAACAAACCCGATTATTATATCTTTTGCATGTTTATTATAATAATCATTATCCTTAGAACTTATGAAGAGCTAGCATAAGTTTAATGGATAATCATATGATGATTATGGTGCATGGGATGCGGATTAAACTTGTGCGTACTTGTTAGAGAACAAGGGTACTGTATAGACCCATTATGAGATTTATGTCATGGTCAAATGTCATAATTAAATCTCATAATAGTCATACCATTTGAATCATTAGACCTGAGATTATCATGGTCTTTCACATGATGAATATTATGTTTGACGTACTCAAACGCTACCCTTAACCAGGTAGTTATAAAGGCTACGATTGGCATAATCGGATTCTTATAGGGAAGAATGATAAGTGAGGATGAGATTTGTCCCTCTCTCAAGAGAGATATATTCTTGGCCACTCGATGAATGCAATTGATTATAGTGCATGGCCATGCCCAAGGGCCTAGGGAATAATATCCAACAGGATATGCGTTTGAAGAGGAGGGGCGGCTACAGTGGGTATGGTTCATGTTGGACACACATAAGACTCTGTGGGGGCATATTGTTAAGTCAAGTTAGTTTTTGTTAACTTTCCTCACATCTCGTTAATTTTTCTAACAATTTGATAATATTTTTTTTAACATTTTGTTAATTTTTTCTAACATTTTGTTAACTTTTCTATGTTATGAAAGGGTGCTTGGACAGATCGAACGCGTACTCTAAGTTCAATGGTTAAAACTGCGAAACAAAATTAAGAGTGGTTAAAACCAAAATTTCATCAAAAATACAGTAGTTTAAAATATCGATTGACACGCAATAATATATCATTTCATGTGAACCAACCCAAATCGGATCACGACAATAAAATTAGGACTAAGCTTGAACTCAACTAAATTAGTCAAAGAGAAATGCTAAGGGCAGAAAATAAGGTCACAAAATCTTGCTCAAAAAATGAGGTGCGATATTTTATTGGTTGCATCGATAACGGGCCCGCCAGACTCTAATTAAAAACACCAATAATATCCTTACACCTAAGATTTTGTAAGCAAGTTTTTGTGACTTTTTTGTGCCCTGGTATTATTCCTAGTCAAATACATTGCCACAAGCTGATCGACCAAAAAATTCCGCTCAAATACAACCCATTTTACCTTGATTGATTTTTTTTCCCAAAGGTCGAAAGTTAAGAGCCAACAATATGCATTAAATCTATACTATAGTTATTAGTAAATCAGACCCAAGAGATAGCAGAAAATAATGAACGCAAATTAACAAGTAAGAACACAGATTTTACGTGGTTCACCAACAACCTATTGGCTACGTCCACGAGCAAAGGGAAACAGATATTATTATGGCGGAGAAACAATTACAAGAAGATGATCACACTAATTTATGTTTGCATGAACTTTGATCACAAAGTTCCTAGCTATGCAAATCCCTAAATCTAGAATTACTGATCTCTCTCTCAATGTCAATTGAATCACTCGCAGATAATACTAATTTACAACTAGTATTTAAAGGCTAGAGACCTAAACCTGAAGACAGAAGGAGTACTTAATTAAATCTCAAAAGGATTTAATTACTTTCCTTTTTCTTCTCAAATTTGACTTATTCAAAGTCATTCTTCTCTAACAATTGTATATTAAGTAGGCGAAAATGATTTTGGGCATGACACCTCATCCAATTTTAGGTTAATCTTGCTCCTAAGCCTGCCACGTCAAATTCATGGTATTAAGAGTCAAACATGTCAGTTCTTCCTAACTAGACACAAATAATATGTTATATTTTTAGTTATGGGTATGGGTACTAATAATAGGTATGAAACTAGATATGTCTAAGAATTATAGTTGATGAGAAATTAATGTAAAGAACTTAATGATTCTTGAAGAATATGTTATACCTAATAGACATATACACTTATATATATACTAGAAGTATAGACTTGGTAGGCCTAGCATTTAAAAACGTTAATAACGTGATGCATAATTATCCAACTTTTCGGCTCCTTATACATTGATCATCCTAATTTAACTTTTCATATAATAAAATGCATTGTTTTATGATAGGATATAAAGAGTTTTGCTTGGGAATGCATTGTTTTATGAGGGAATACATAGAGTTTTGCAAATCAAATTAAATCTATTTTAGAAATACATAGAGTTTTGATGATAGATAAAGAACTTTAGTTAACATGCATGAAACAGAATAGTTTAGTACTTCAAGAGGCAAGAAATGTTTAATAAGCATTAGAGACTTTGTAGTTGAAAAGTCACACAAAAAATCTTTAGTAAATTAACCATCATTATCAGATTTTATAATTTTTTTTCTTCTCTCTCCCTCTCTCTCTCTCTCCAACGCATCTCATTTTTATTCTTTCACAATTGTGTTTTCTCTCAAGTGGGTTGGAAGACATGAATATTTTGGCTTATTTGCAAATGCTTATCACTCCATATAAGTAACCTTGTTAATTATCTTCCATATCCCATACTTCATTTTTCATCTTTTTTTTCTTTAATTTAAATTTGAAATTTGTAGTTCTATCTAATTTGTATTTATTTTGTTTTTCATTTTCTTTTTTCTTAATTCACAGTTTGATACATATTAGAAATTCATATCTTATTTTATTTTTTCATTGTATTTTATTTCGGGTGAGATTTATTTTTTATTTTTTTATTTTACTTTTTTTTTGTTTTATTTATGTTTTATGATTTCATATTGACTTTAGTTTTAGTCTTTATTTTCATTTACCACTTTCATATTTGGTTTGATTTTATTTATTATTTTTGTCAATTTTGATTACTTTTGTTATTGCTTTTTTTTTTTGTTTTGATTAAAATTTGCACTTTCAAATTTTTTAGTACATTTTTCTATGCTATATTTTTTTATATTTATTTTCTAAGTTAAAATTGTACTTTTTTTTGTTTTGATTTCTTATTTATTTCCACGTTCTTTTAACATTCTCTTTCTATATCTATGTACTATATGGTTTTAGATTTTACTATTTTATCTCAAAAGTTTTTTTTTTTTTTTTTTTTTTTTTTTTTAAGTAGGTTTGAGAAGAATTTTCTTGGACAAATTTGGACGAGGAAGAAAACATTATCGACAACCATGGAAGCTATGGAGTCCGGTATGTTAATGGAGGATCCCATTATGACTACCTGTAGTGGTATGAAACACACTCAAATTTACTTTCATTGAAGATTAGTATTTTTAGTGATTGTCAAATTGAGAAAACAAGCTTCTTGGTGATTTTTTTTCCTCTTAAATCTACTTTTATATAATATAGTTTTTGTCATTATGTTTGTATTAATTAATCACCACTATTGTCACAAATATGGTATTTCATTTTTTTTCTTTTTCCTTGATTGCAATATAATTTTCTATATGGTGTTATTATTTTCAAAGTTAAGTATGTTGAGGATAATCAAGAAAATAAATGTTTGGATATGGAAAGATTGAATTTTATGGATAAAACACTTACAGTTCAATAAGCAAGGATTGCTTTTAATTTGTGATGAGTCAGTCTTGTGAAAAACGCGTTTTACACTAAGTTATAGAAAAATGTGTTTTTCACAATTGTCTTCTCTAATATTATCATGTGTCTCTTCTAATATTACAAAGTGTATGTTCTAATTTTACACTTATAAATATTCAAACAAACACAATTATACACTTAAACAGGCACTTTAGAGCTAGTGTTATGATTGTCGTTTGTAGTGTTGAAAAGTGCATCTTCTAGTGTTAAAAAGTGTCTCCTCTATTGTTGAAAAATGTCTCTTACATTCTCAACAAGTGGCTGGTGAGTTTTTGAAAGTTTCAAAACATGTGCATGCTCTAGTGTTAAAAATTGCCTCCTATAGTATTGAAAACTGCCTCCTTTAGTGTAAAAAAGTGTCTGGTGAGTTTTTGTAAGTGCCAAGTGAGTTTTTCTACGTTTTAAAACAAGTGTCTGCCGTAGTATTAAAAAGTGCCTCTTGTAATATTGCAAAATGCCTCCTACAGTGTTAAAAAGTGTCTGGTGAGTTTTCGTAAGTTCCAGTTATTTGCAAAAATGCCAACGCGTCTTTTAATAATGTTCCGTTTATTTACAAAAATACCACTCCGCATATAGAAAACACGTTTTACACTAAGACGAGTGTAAAACACGTTTTTTTCGAAGATTTTCTGATTTGTGATAGGCGAGAGGTAAGTTTATCATTTCCTAACTTTTACAATTTGCTATTCTACATGGGAATTTCAAAAAATCTAATATAAGCTTAATACAGTTGAAAGTATTATTTTATAAAAATAAGTTCTTAGATTATATGAACTCCACATCTATTTTCTATTAGATCTTCTTCTTTATCTTTATTTTAACTTTTGATTTTTTTATTAAATTGATTAGTATTTAGTGATCCAGTTTTCCTAATGACAATACTTAATTTAATTCATTTGTCTTTAAATACTTAAAGGGTTAATTTATAATTTTTTGACTAATTGTACAAATTAATTTTTTATAGACACACATGCACTTTCTATCCCTCTATATAAACTTTTATAAAAAGCCTTTCATATATTTATAAATTATTAATTGGTCCATTGAAAATAATTACTTTATATTATATATCCCTCTTGATAATATTTTATAAAAAAATATTTTTCATATTTATAATTACCAAATAATGCGTCAGTACTCTAGATCTTGTGCGGAGCACGAATTGTACGCTAGTTAAAAGAAAAAAAGTTAGGTCAAGTCAAGAGGATGAAAAGAAAAGAGGAGGAAAGCAAAGCAAAGGGCAAAATATTCAAATGTTAATGATGAAGACACCATTTCTGAATATTAGTAGTAGTATTAGTAAAGAAAATAGATAATTGCATAAAAAACCTTGTACAAGTTTTATCGTTGCAATTTAAACCTCCAACAGAAATAAATAGCATAAAAATCCTTGTACATAGATTCTTGTTGCAATTTGAACATTCTTCCAGTTAACTAGTTAAATATAGTTTCAAAACATGCACTTTCACCCCTTATAACTTATCCAATTTCTTGTATTTCTCTAAAGCTTATTTTTAGGAATTTTCTTAGTCTTTCACCAAACAAATAAAATATAATTCACATAAATTATAAATAAAATATATTTGTTTATTGTAACACCATATTTGTTAACATGGATTGCAAATTTTATTTACTCTAATATATTTTATAAAAAAAATATTGTATGGCAATTTAATAATTTATTGTTGACATAATTTTTAAAAGAATTACATGAATTTTGATGGATTTGAATTATATAATTTACAAGAATTTACTTATTTCTCATGAATTTAATTTGACTTTAAGATAATATTATCATAAATATTTTATAAATAAAATCATTTTTGGAAAATCATTATTTAAAAATACTCCCTTTGTCTTAAAACTATAATTTTAATTTTTAGTGGTGAACTATTTTAATGAAATTTTAAAACTTATTAGTGTCACACCTTTAAAAATATTATTTATAATAACTATTATAACTCCATTAGAAAAATAACTTCTCTAAAGTTTTTGTAAAATCTTAGTCAAATTAATCACTAAAAAAGTGGGACTATCATTATGAGATATAGAATATTTGTTATACATTCTTATAATTATTGTAAAAGTGGTTTTAAGAATGTACAAACAAATAAAATTATGTTCTTAACAAAATAATTTAAGAAATATGTGAAAAATTAATACAAAATTCTACATAACATTATTTTAACTATTTATATTATTTATTTTTTATTTATACATTTTCTAAATTATTTAACACAGGTATATAACTCATTAAACTAATTTGTATATGAAAATGATTTAGGAAATATCTAACTCATTTAACATAAATTTATCACAAATGTATAACAAAATGATTTAAGAAATATGTTGAGTTTGTGTTAAATGATTTAGAAAATATGTAAAAGAATGATTTAGGAAATAGGTTAAAATATGTAATCCATGTTAGCATATGTGATGTTAAAATTTATATGTGATGTTAAAATTAACACACATATTTTATTTAAGTATTCATGTGAAATATATTTTTTTGTTTGGTAAAATATTAATAAATTATATTAAAAAAAAAACTGACTTTTAAAGAAATATAGAAATTTGATAAGTTATAGGGGGTCAAAGTGCATTTTTCGACTATATTTAACTAACTAACAGGAAGAAGGTTTGAATTGCAACAAGAATTTATGCACAAGGTTTTTTATGCAATTTATTTATGTTGGAGATTTAAATTGCAACGAAAAAACTTGTACAAGGTTTTTTATGCAATTATCTCTAAAGAAAAGATTAGCGGACTGAAATTAATTGCCAGTTACATATAGTAGTTGTCAATCCCGTACCGGCGAACGCACCAGTTTGCTCACCGGAACGGTACGTACCGGTACCGGAGCACACCGGTGCACCGTTCCGGATGTACCGCACTTTTTTAATAATGTAAAATATCGTATATTTTTTTGACAATTACATAACATAACTTTTCAAATCCTATAAAAAATAAATATTTTATGTATATTTGGTAAAACAACATTAATAAGTATAATAAAATCTGAAGAAATAATTTTTTTAAATAAATGTTCATTTAAAATTAAAAAAAAAAAATAAGTTGCGTTCCACCGGGATGGTGTATACCGGCCGGTACGGACCGGTTTAGGCCGGTATGGATTGGTACGGACCGGTTCAGAGCGGTACAAAAAACGAAACGGTGCATACTATATCTCGCACCGGTTTTTGACCGGAACGGTGCGTACCGGCCGGTACGGACCGGAACGGAACGGGATTGACAACTACTCCCTCCGTTTCATAAGAACTGAGACTTATTTCCCTTTTCGTCCGTTTCACCTCAATTGAGACTGCTCAAAATGACAAACTTTTTAATATTTTATATTCACCCAACCCCACCACTCATTCTCTTTCTTCATTCTCTACCATTCATTTTATTCAACCAACACTACTATTTACCCCACTAATTCTCTCTCTTCATTTTCTACCACACATTTTCCTTATTTTATTAGTATTCCTTAGTTTTTGTGTCATTTCCTTTAGTCTCACTTCTCACGGAGGGAGTATATAAACACGTTCTATATATACAGTCGTCCTCTAACCTTCTGACACAAAACACACTTCTTCTGCCAACTCCTTTTTAATTCTCTCTCTCCCTCTCTCTCTTTTCAAAAACGCGGATTCGATCGGTCTTCTTCGGCCGCAACGTCTTTCTTTCTCTCCCCCTCTCTCTCTCTCTCTCTCTCTCTCTCTCTCTCTCCTCTTGAAAGCTTTCCGGGAAAGCTCAAGAAAATACTACCCTATACAAAAGAGAAGCTGAAAGGGTCAACTTCAGCTCAGCTCCTCTGTTTTTTCTCTACCTCTGTGTTCTTAATGCCTATCTCAAAGAACAGCAACAAGAAACAACAATGTTACATATCAGTACCATCTCAAATAATCAACTCTCTCTCCTCTTCCTCACTTCAATCTCTCCTCCTCTCTCCCAAAAAAGCTTCAAAACCTTCTTCTTCAAAGTTGAAGCTCATCAGGAACAACCCAAAGTTCCTGTCTTTTTTCATTTTTCTATTTGGGTTTTTCTTCATGTTAAAGATGTGGCTCAATTTTGACCCTTTAATCCCATTTTCACCAAACCCGTGTTCCCTTTCTCATCAAGAATCTTCAATCTTGAATGGGCATTCAAGTTCTCAGCTGAGCATTGGGCCTAATGGGGGTCTTGGGCTGGTTAGGGAAAAAAATGAAGAAAATGGTGAATTTTGGAAGCAGCCTGATGGGCTTGGATTTAGGCCTTGTTTGGAGTTCAGTGAAGAGTATAAGAAAGCCAGTTTGGAGATTATGAAAGATAGAACAAAGTATTTGGTTGTGGTGGTTTCTGGTGGGATGAATCAACAGAGAAATCAGATCGTTGATGCTGTTGTTATTGCTAGGATTCTTGGAGCTTCTCTTGTTGTTCCAATCTTGCAAGTCAATGTTATTTGGGGAGATGAAAGGTCTGTTTTTTAATCCTTTTTTGTTTATCAGTTAACACATTATTGGTATTTGGCTTGGATTGAGTTGTCAGATACCCAGTTAGATCCCTATAATTTGTGAATCTAGTCAATTAGACTCCTAAAAAGTGGCAAAATTATTACTCACTCCGTCCCTAAATGAATATCCATTTTTGCTCTTAAGTCAAAAGATGTACACCGTATTCGTTTCGGCACGGAGTTAGTTTTATGATCCAAGTAGCCTAACGTGATTAATTGGTGCACAACAAGTATTTTCAGTTGAGTAGGGATATGAAAAGCTACTCTTTTGCGTCATAGCTGATACAACTATATTGAAAATCTACCAGTATATGCCATTTTGATTCCCTTTTTTCCATACTAGTTAGTCATTTCATCTATTTGATGACATATGTTAAATACCCTTTTGACTATTTGGCTTGTTGAATTTAAATTTGCGTAGTTTCAAAGATTTATAGAGGGTTATGATATTGATGTTCCTTTTATGTTTTCTGGATGCAGTGAATTTTCTGATATATTTGATGTGGATCACTTCAAGAGTGCTCTTGCTGATGATGTAAGGATAATTTCATCACTGCCATCTACACATGTAATGGCAAGGGCGGTGGAGGAAAAACACATGCCACTTCATGTATCGCCTCAATGGATCCGTGCACGCTACCTTCGACGGGTAAGGGAACATTGCCATAATTGTTCATACAAAATACAGGAAAAAGAAATGCATTGGTATCTATGTATGTCTGAATAAGAATAAAAGTGAAGAAACAATAACTCAAAAGGCCAACATTTTGTTAATGGTTTGATGAATTTGGCGGGTTGGTTAGACTTGTTCAAGTAACATACTTGGTAGTTGGGGAGGTTGGGCGGCTGTTTTTTCAGTTTGGTCCAGTAACATCTTAATGGTTTGATTATTCCAAAGTGTGAATTGTAGGGAAGAGAAACTAATTCCAACACATGAGATGTCTATTTCAATTCATTTATTTTTTTGGAAACAAAAATTGTGGGCGGGTGGGCATTTTTGTTTCTTTGGTTAAAAAAAAAACAAAAAAAAAACTTACTGATGTAATTTCCGATGAATTATGCAGATGAGGAGGGAAGGTGTCCTGTTATTGCGTGGTTTGGATTCAAGGCTCTCAAAGGATCTACCTTCTGATCTTCAAAAGCTTCGATGCAAGGTATAAACGAAACCCTGTCATATGGTATTCACTTATTACTCCCTACGTCCCAAAATGAATGTCCAATTATTTTTCAAATTTGCTCTTTTGATCAAGAGCCAATTTGAAATTTTTCTGGACCTTCATTTTGGGAGGAGGTAGTAATAACTTTCCTAATTGAACGATCTTGCAGTAAAAAAGAAGTGATAAGCCAAACATTTACTTAATAGAGTTTGTTTATGAATTTACAGGTTGCATTTCATGCATTGAGATTCGCCCACCAATCCTAGAACTTGGTAACAAGCTAACAGAGAGGATGCGGAGCAAGGGACCTTATCTTGCTCTTCATCTACGAATGGAGAAGGATGTGTGGGTACGGACAGGTTGTCTTCCTGGCTTGAGCCATGAGTATGATGATATTATTCACAATGAGAGAAAGCTACGACCTGAGCTCTTAACTTCAAGATCAAACATGACTTACCATGCTCGCAAGCTTGCAGGACTATGCCCCTTAAACGCCTTGGAAGTGGCACGGTAAGTTCAAATGAAGTTCTTTTCGCCTAATTATTTCAATCTGTAAATATTTTTCTTGAAATGTGTTGTTGTAATTTGATGAGTTATTGACTTGTTTTAGGCTGCTTAAAGCTCTTGGAGCTCCCAAGAATGCGAGAATTTACTGGGCTGGAGGAGATCCATTGGGTGGGAAGGAAGCCTTATTACCTATTCGAAAGGAATTTAGTCATTTCTATAACAAAGAAGACATTGCCTTGCCTGGAGAACTTGAGCCATTTGCAAAGAAAGCCTCTTTAATGGCTGCCATTGACTATATAATTTCTGAGAATAGTGATGTTTTCATGCCTTCTCATGGTGGAAATATGGGCCATGCACTTCAGGTATTCATACTTTCCATTATTTCTACACAAACACCTACTCCCTCCGTCCCCATAACAATGTGCACAAACTTCCCTTTTAGGTGTCCCACTGATAAATCACACTTTCCCAAAATGGAAATTTTGTATATTTCTTTATTCAATTAGCACTTGTCATACTCACAACAACTATCCACCACTATTCCCTACCCCACTTTCTCTCTCTTACCTCACTTTTCATAGTCACTACAACTATCCACCACTATGCATTTCTTAATTCCCGTGCACACTTAAAAGTGTGTACATTGTTATGGAACGGAGGGAGTATTTGCTACTATGATAATGCCTGTGTTTTTGTGGTTTAATGCTGATTCTAACGTCTCGTGGTTATTTTTGATGCAGGGGCAAAGAGCTTATGCAGGGCACAAGAAAACTATTACCCCAAACAAAAGACAAATGTTATCGTACTTTCTAAACCCTTCTCTGCCCGAAAAAGAGTTCAATAGAATTATAATGGACTTGCATCGGGATTCTCTTGGGCAGCCAGAACTTAGGTCAAGCAAAGCCGGGAGAGATGTTACAAAATATCCAATCCCCGAATGTATGCGCAATACTTCAATACCACATTTCTCATCCTTCTAAATTATCTCATGATCAAATCTACAACGGAAACATTTGACTAGTCAACTCAAGACGGAGCCTGATGAAACCCAGAAAGCTTGCACAAATACGGCTTCTTAACACAATTTTGTTTTGGAGTACTTATGTGAAGACTTCTATAGCTTTACCCTCATTATCGTATGCATTTGGTGAGGATGAGCTTCTTGGTTATGGATTATGATGATGATTAGTCGCATTTTTTTTTCTATTGTTTTGACAGAGAAAAACAAAAGAGGTAAAGGGTAGAGAGAGGAAAAGCCGCGGTACTTATAACTAGTATTATTCATTTTATTCTTTAATTGTAGTGCATATATGTATCATAACCCTGTAAATGTATATATCTATACATATAAATATAAAGAAAGAGTGAATTATTACAACAACTGTTCAAGATTTCTTAACTTGCTACTCCCTCTGTCCCTAAATGAGTGTCCATTTTCAAGAAATCTTTGTCCCTAAATGAGTGACTTTTTTTAACATAACTTTCACCCTAAACGTTTTTTTTCGAAAAATTTTTCACCGGTTTCTTTATACGTGCAAAACTAGAGGTTTGGAAAGGAGATTACAAGAGTATATATGAATCGTTGTTACCAAATTGTTCAAAAAGTTGAGATTTTCAGTGTCTCTTAAAATGAAATTTGGACACTCATTTAGGGACAGAGGGAGTACTATGTTCTTTTGTTCACCATGTTTACTTGACTTACAAAACTGGTTTTATTATATTGGAGATGTTGACAGATAGTTGGATAGGAAGATTCATCATTGAAGCTCCTAGATAAGACTTGGTTATCTTGTCCTAGCATAAACAGCTGTTTTGGGGCAACCAGCTAAATAGAACCTTTAACTTTTTCCGCATACTCTAATCTAAACTGTAAGCAGTCTCCATCAGTCCTACTGGTGTGGATATGGATCTGCAGATACATTTTGCTGCTTGCTGGCTGGCTACCCCACTAACAAGCTAATGGCACACTTGAGCGTAACCGGTAACTGGCCTGTAGCCGGGCCTATACATATATGCGTATGTATGTATGTATGTATATATATGTACACATATACACACATCTATATGCAAGTATATACATATACATACACATACACATACACATATACACACATGTATATGCAAGTATAGTATATATACAAGCACTTGTATATATAAAAAGATGATCTAGTAACCATCAGGCTTTAGCTTGGTGGCCAGAGCTCATGGCTTCCAACCTGAAGGTCATGGGTTCGAGCCCCCCTCCCCCCAGAAGTTAGAGAGAAGTTTTTCTCTCCCTAGGATTTGTCTCCTAGGCGCTTCTGCTGATGATTATGTATTGAGTTCAACTTTGAATTAAATTTGAAAAAATAATTTAAAAAAAAAAAAAAAAAAAAAAAAGATGATCTAGTGTCCCACGCAATTGGAGGAATGTCTTGACAAGTTGAGGTAAACTCCAAGAATTAGCTAACTTTGTGGCTGGCAATTCTCCAGAAACTAGGTGGTGCGCTTTGTACCTTTCTTTGATAACTTGTGGCCAACAGAAGAACAAGATGTATGTAAATGGGACCAGAAAAAAATCCATAAAATGTTCTATGGAATGGAAAGCAATAGCACAAATAAAGACATTTTACGAGCTGTGGGTTGATCCATTTGGATTTACACAATCGCGCGTAAGAAACATGAATACATTTATATCAGGTGAATGTTGTATGTATATATTGCCCTGACATAAGTTGTCATTAAAAAGAGAAAGAAAGTGAGAAAACAAAAATCTAGTATTTCTGCAGAAAACTCTTAATCAAAGAATTGGACTACAACTCAAAACTTTACATCATCAGACAAGCCCTGTAACAAAATTGTTGATTAGCAATTACTTGTAATTTAATCAATAGCTTGCGCAGGTGAAATGAAAGCCACCAGCTCGTACGTGCTGTTGCTGCCGTGACCAATAGAAAAATTGTTCAATCACAAATCCAGTAAAAAAAAAATATGGATTTACTGAAGCTTCAATTCATCTTCTTGGACATGATTTGATTCAATGAGGAAATTATGATGCTTTAACACCCAATAAAAAAAATCTGAGCCCCAAAAAAATCAATACTGCGTCATCTTCATCAGAGGTATTCTTCTCCTGCCTTGTTCATTACATGGACCCCACCAAAACCGACGCCTCCTTGGAGGAATGAGGCCACAGTGGTGAAAGAGCCACAACTTGCCCAATCATAATCAGAGTTGGAGATATTAGTTCTGCCGCTTTAATTCTTTCAGCTAAATCCTTAATCTCCCCAAAAACCTATGAAAACAAAGTTGCAATTAGTAACACACGACAATCGAGGATGTTTCAAAGTAACGGGTAACCCTTGTCATAAAGGGTGCTTACTATGCGTTGCTGAGGTGTGGTCCCACGCTCAACTGCAACAGCTGGTGTATGAGGTGGCAGGCCGTGATTCATCAGCTTTACAGCAAGAGATGGAAGAGTAGACAATCCCATATAAACAACCAACGTTGAATCAGGATCAGCCGCATTCTCTGCTACAAACAGAGGGTCCGCCCCTCCTTTCCTTGAGTGACCTGTGAGAAATCTAACACTATTTGCAACTCCACGGTGGGTTAATGGGATTCCCAGCTCTGCTGCTATTCCAGACGCTGCAGTTATACCTGCAACATAATATTGATCAATATCATTAACCTGACAAGGGATGTAGTTAAGGAGAACATCAAAGGGAAAGTAAACTTCAATAAGGAGAAGTCGAGCAATTGCTTTATTTAGGGACACAGCCATGTATGGACCAAGTTTTTTGTTTTCATCCTTGAATCACCCAAAGCACCTTGAACTTAATTTCTGGTAATTACCGTCAAAGTAAGCTTTCATAGGTCCAGTTCAGGGATATGTGGGTGAATCCTATATCTGAAACAACGGGACCAAGAAGAGGTGTTTCAATCTTCTTTGATGTAAAGTATGAATAATCTTTAGATGCACGTAAAAGTCACACTACAAGGGTTTTACTACTCCGAGTTCAGGTTCAGGTTCTAAGTATAGATCCAAAATTCTTTCTCCAGATGGATGTTATGATTATTAAGATGTGACCAATAAATCCCTGTTTCAATAACTTTCACCTCTAAACATGATCCTCGTTTCAACATTCTGAGATCTCAAAGGAAAATTTTCTTTGAAACGTAATTTAATTTAGCATGTTTCCAAACCATGCAACTTACTATACCTCTATGTTTGCACCTTTAACTAATAAGAAAGAATAACAGCAAAATGTAACCTTTGCCCTTCGTGAAGTTGAAAATGGCCATCTTTTATCTCAAAGCTTTTGCCAGTGCCAAAACCATGCAACTTACTATACCTCTATGTTTGCCAACTCACCTTCAAATCAAGGCCAAGATACAACATAAAAAATACTCCCTCCGTCCCATACTTATTGCTACTAAATTAAAGTGCACGGGGATTAAGAAAATATGTTGGAAAAGTAAGTATTGTGAGTGGGTATGAGACAGAAAACAAGTTAGTGGATAGTTGTTGTGAGTGGATAGGGGAGAGAAAAGTGAACATTTTGGGTAAGTAGCAAAAAGTATGGGACGCCAAAAATGGAAATAAGTAGCGATAAGTATGGGACTGAGGGAGTAAGGTTTATCAAAATGAACTGCGAATGCGCGATTGAGATTTCACCAACTGAAAAACTAAAGTTTTTATAAGAATACAAATAAGCCTTTATAAGAAGAAAATATGAAGTGTGTGATCAAAAGAGAAGGTAGATACAATGCATTATCATACCTGGAATAACTTTGACTTGAATCCCTTGTTGCTGCAAAAAGTCCATTTCCTCTCCACCACGTCCAAAAACCTAGGACCCAAAATATATTTCACAAATCACTCGTTTACTCTGGAGGTCTCATTAAAGCATTTTAACATTTAATCACTTCCAGGATACTCAAATATCTTACCAGTGGATCCCCTCCTTTAAGCCTCACAACTCTAGCCCCAGCTTCAGCAAAACTCAAAAGCAACTCATGAATCTCCTCCTACATAATCACATGAACATTAATATCCAATTAGGCTTTTACAGTCTCAAAATTGTAGCAAAGAAAAATGTTAAAACTGCTTTAAGAATCGGATAAGTAAAACTTGGACTTAATAGGGTGTATCATAGCCAACAACTTGAATGTATGAAGGGTCCCCCCATCCTTCCAGTTATTAAAATAACACTTTTCAATGACACATCATACACATGTCCTCGTTTAACCGCAGTACTAAATATGCATCATCCTCAACATACATAAATTGATGACAAAACACTAAGGGTGTATTTGTCAACTCAATTCCAAGCTTTGGAATCGGAAAGTGATTCGAGATCCGTGTGAATCCTTGTGTTCTTTCAGTTCCAAATCCAAGGCTTGGAATTGGATTGCCCCTGACAGACTGGACTGCCAAACACACCCTAAATTCGCTTATTCCTATGTGTCTTTAGATCACTTAGCTATCGATCTAAATGCCAATGCTCCATCTGTCCCACAATGTCCACATTAATTGTTAGGACTTTCATCTTCGAAAGGGGTGTATCTAGAAATATTGTAACACCCCGAATTTCGGAGTAATATAATATCCTTTAAATAATAAAAGCCGTCCCCAAACGCGGGAAAACAACGGTCTTAAACCATAATTCAAACATCAACGGCTAGTATCTCTAACCATCATTCAAAATAAATTAACGGAAGCGAATTTAACTGTCTTTCAAAACTCCAATGGCTAGACATAACCAACATTCAAATAAACATTCGTGAATAATCCATTCTGACTACTACTAAAAGACTTCTTAAAACTTCGTCATCAAGGGTCTTCACTATCACCTTAACAACTCTTCTCTTGTCCTTCGAGACCTCCTCCTATTTATATCCTGGAGAACAAATATTATGGAAGGGGTGAGCGAACAATGCTCAGTAAGTTCATACGGGATCTCTCCGAGTTCTAGGGAGAGATGACCGGAAGAACGAACAACAATAATATTTTCAAAGATACGCTTTCATTAAATATCAAGTTAACTGCTAAGATTCAAAAAAAGTTAACAATAAACTCTTTCAAAAAGAAGTGTGGCATTTACTTTCAAGTCCGTCAATTCCAAGATAACGTCACCATTTCAGGTGCAATGCCTGATCAGGGCATTTAAGTAAGATTTATCATGATAATCAACTACTTCAATAAGCAGTATAAAAGTCTAGTCCTTTTTCATTTCAGACCAGACTACCCTACTTAGTCCTTTTTCATTTCAGACTAAGCGAACGCCTATACCAAATTAAGATATGGCAAAGCTATACCAAATTAAGATATAGCAAGGTTTCAACTTAGTGTTCGTAGGTACAAGAACACTATAACAAATTCAAAGATATGTTTTTGGTACCCATTGATTTAAAACATGTCAAAGGGTAAGAGTCATTCAAAGACGTTCACAACTTTTAAGAATACAAATGTTACCGCCACTAGGTAACTACTCATGAAAGAATATAAAGGAATCCTACATTAAAGGATAAAGACATCAAAAGCTAGGATCGTAATCCCTTACCTTAGCCTTGAGGTCTTCACTTAGCAATTTCACGTGCACAATCTACAAACACGCAAATAATGCTTTCTTAGGAACTTGAATTACTTAAATTCTCCGTCCCCATTACACTTTAATTTATTTTGTTAACCTTACGAGTCATTCTTAACTCCTTTAGGTTACTATCCATTCTAGGTATCCCTAATATTTGTTCCCCAAAATACCCTTTTAGGTTTACCAAATTACCCCTAGGGTTTCATAGTCTTTATTCCCAATCATCGTGTTTTAGTATTCCATTACTCACGCCAAAACACTATTCACAGCAATTCAATTCACTATTCACACCTTGAGAATTACTATTCCCGGCACACACTAGCACACACAACCACACGACACACACTGTCCACACACTCACACGCGGCACATACTGCCCCCAACACACACACGCACACACACACACACACTGCACACAAACGCACACACACTTTTCACGCATGACTGCACACACACACTGTACACACAATAATACACACTACTGCACACACACACATCATGCACATCATCATCGTTCTTAAACCCAACATAATCAAAAACCTAGTTTGATCAATTCTTTTACTATTAGGGTTCTTACGCAAGAATTCTAGATGATTAAGCTTAGAGAGAAGAGATTAAGCGATTGGGAGTACCTTATTGAACGATCGGAACTTCCTCTCTTCTCCTCCGCCTTCTCTTTCTCTCTCGGTTCTCTCTCTGCGGCGGTGCTCTCTCTGCCGCCCTCACCCTCTTTCCCGTCTCACTTCTTTTCTTTGTGGTGAAAATAATCGTGCTAGGGTAATTTAGGAGAGTATATATATATATATATATTAGGGTTTCCAACTTCCCTAATTAAAAGGATTACAAACTTCCTAATGGGTTTTGAATTCAATTGGGCCCGGGTTAAATCTAATACCTCTACTTAATTGACTAAGCTCAACAAAAGAAAAGAATTTTACCATTTAAAATATAAGGCCATAAGACCGGGTATTACAAATATACTCCTGATTTCACATTTACGGCTTTACCAACTATCACGTCCTTACTCCTAATGAGCACTTGCAGTGCTATATCGAAGAAACTAATGGCATTCATGAATCATGTATTTACCAGTGAAACTGACTAGAAACCAACTACTTCAATTACTCCATCCGTCCCAAAATGATCTTCTCATTTGACTATTCAAACTTTTTAAGAACACTAACACTTGCTTCACTAGTCATGCTTTGTTTATGCACTTTTAAGCCCAAATAGTAGAAATGGAAAGAACTTTTTGGGACAAAGAGAAATGGCAAATGAGAAGATCATTTTGGGACTGAGGGAGTATGTGCGAAACTGAAGAAAGACACTAACTTTGGGACATAAAACTACTGTACCCAATGCTACACAAATTTGATCAATCATTCAATATAACCATATTAATCATGATTTTCAAAAGCCCATTTCAAAAATCAAACAAACCCTACAAAAACATCACAAGAAATACTGAAAAATTTAACATCCAAGGGGAGGACACTAACCTGGGTTCTGCTATGGTATCCAGGAGTCTTGCCAACATAGAGCAATCTAGCATGAGGTCCAACCAATTCCAAAACCTCATTAGACACCAATCTATCATACAACAAAAGATCAGCACTCTGAATCACTCTCATAGCCTTCACAGTCAACAGCTCTGGATCACCAGGTCCAGTACCCACCAAGAAAACATTCCCGGGCCCACTCTCCCCATCACCACCACCAAAATTGGACCCACCCTGTCACGCCCCGGAAATCTTACAAATCCATAAATATAAAATTTACATAAAATACATCTCCAAAATGTAATATACCAAACCGGGCGCGTGAATTCAACTATAAACCAATAACATCAAACAACACCTCAACGAGGTTATAACTTGGAGACTAGAAACAAATGCGGAAGCAAGAACAACTATTAACAAAAATACCCAAAGTACAACCGTATATACACACACTGAACGACTACGAACCCACAATAAAATACATAAAGGCTCCGAAGAGGAACTATCCCAATTACGATCAACCTGCTCAGAAGATTCCCGCTACAATGGGCCTCACAACGCTACCACTTGCTTGCCTTGGGGGGGGGGTTAAGGAAAAACAATTTGAAACAAGAAACGGGGTGAGATAAAATCTCAGTAAGTTACTAAATGCATCTACATGGCATAATATCATGCAAATCAACGATAACTGAACAAGTAAATCACGTAACAACAAATGAGAAAGCTCCCTATCGCCAACTGTCCCATACCAGTTGGAAATAACGACTAACTCATCATGCAGCACATAAGACTGAAATAAACACGTAACAAAGGATACTTAGCCAAGGTTTCACCAAACTGATAGAACAATCGCTGCGCAGCTTCAACCGATCAACCAATCAACAATAGCAGTATAACAACTGAAGAGAACCCCGGTCAGAACCGACCAATCAATCAATCAACCTATCAAGCCATCTTCATAGTAGCATAAAAGCTGAAGAGAAACCCGGTACCGGAACCAATAACAATGAGAGTGTCACAAAGGACAAGAACCATGACACAAAGTCATGCTCGGTAGCTAGATACATTCCCAAAGGAAGCTAACTTACCTCTTCCAAGGCCAATCTGGAAAAGGGGGTATAAAAGGGGCAAAACAATGGTCAACATTATAATGGACTTGGCTTTGCCATTATAATCTTTCCCATCGCCCGATGCAACAAATATGCCAGCTGGGCTTCCAAATAAATGCTAAGTAATAAATACTAGCTTAATTAAACAGTTTAGGGTTTCAAAGTAGGGAACCATGCCAAATAATCACCATAAAGATGCAACGGTTACTCATGAAGAGTTTAACAACAACAATAACAAGAGTTTCTCATGAAGAGCACAACAACGATAAACGGAATTTCTCATAAGGAGCTCAACAACAAAGACTATTAGAATACGATAATTCCAAAAAGAGGAACCATACTAGATACATTCCAAAGATGATACCCACAAGTTATTCATAAGGAACACAACCCAAACGGTCGCTCACAAATAGTACAACGACTATAACCCAAAATTATCCTAAACGTTTTACTCATAAAGATGTACTAGGACTATGAACTCAACCATCTCCTCACACCTGGAATTCTAAAGCAGGAAATCAGAATGAATACACCATAAGGTAAATCAAACCGTGGTACCCAATTGCCAATTCACGCTTTACCTCCGTTCATAACGAACCCATTCTAAACACCCCAAACGGATCCAAAAGGTTACACTTATTAGAACATGATCACGACAGGACTCAACCCTACACTTTGGTGTTCAATAACAACCCTCTAGGTACTATAGGACATCGCCTAAAACCTAGACCAAGTCCTACTCGAAAATAAATTCGATTGGAACAATCACGAACACATCATAAGATGCCCAAACATTCCCAAACAATACTTGATCAAATTACATAACACCATTGTTCACAAGGAACCAATTTCAATTACCAAAGTGTTCCACGGTGCCCAACTAAGTCAACTAGAATAGTACTACGGAACCTAGACCGAGACTACACCTTGATCTTAAACCTCAACAATAAGACAACCATTCTGGTCTGGAACCATGCGTCCAATAGAACCATTGCGTAGTACTCGAGAAGAGCTTTTCAACGATAGTTTACACGTCCAAAACGGAGTTCGGACGAAGAAGTTATGGCCTCCGGAAGATCGATCTAAATTCTGGAAAAAGTGGGCGGGCGCCCAGAATTGAGTGGGCGGTCGCCCGGAACGCTGTTGCCAAGCTAAATGGGGCTGATTTAGTGGGAGGTCGCCCAAAACTAAGTGGGCGGTCGCCCAGACCCCAAAATACACCCGAATTTCACTCCTTTTGTCCTAAATCTTGATATAACAACCCTTATACCTCTCCACCATTATGGGGCTCGATCCATAACACAATCGATCACAAAGGGATCATCCTCGAATACTAAAGTGTTCCACAACATTAACTTAAGTCAACTAGGGTGATACTTCGAGCCTAGATCGGGCTTGAACCATAAAACAATTCGAAAACAAAGGTACTCAGGACAGCTGGTATGGGCGGTCGCCCATAGCCAGTCCGGGCGGTCGCCCAAAACCCACACCCAAGCCTAAAACCAACTGACTTCATGGGCGGTCGCCCAACCCAAAAGTGGGCGGTCGCCCACCCACTTTTACTCAAATTCTCCGGATCAACTGATCTCATGGGCGGTCGCCCAAACCACCCATGGGCGGTCGCCCACGCACCCAGGTCGCCGGAAAACGGCAAGAACCAAATGGGTTCTTCCATTTTCTTACCCAAAACCAAATTTCTCACAATCAACACTCCCAACTTGATCCCCAAAGTACCCAAACAACATCTAACTAAAAAGGGGACCTAAATAACACCATTTATCAACCAAAACCAAGATTAAATTCCAACATTCATAACAATCACCATTTTTAACCAAAAACCCAAATAAATTCCAAATAATTTCTAAACTCAACCAAGAAGCCATGGATATCAACAAGAACATCAATAGAGTTAAAGATGAGCAATTTTAACATAAATGGGGGAAAAGTAACTTACTTGAATTTTCTCAAAGTTGCCGGAACTCGAATATTTTTAGCCCTCTACGATCCTAACGACGATCTAAACAAGTTTCATGTTTTAAGAAATGAGAAATAACAAGAGGAAGATGGTTAGATTGAAGAGAGAAGGTGGAGAAGAAAAACTTACCCAAATGTAGAGAGAGAGAGTGTGAGTGTGCTGGAGAGAGAGAGGAAAGTGTGGGAGAAATGAGGGAGGAGAGAGGTGATGGAGGGAGTAAGTAGGATGATTTAGGAATTTACACATAGACCCCCTCCCCTACACACTAACTCAATCATCTTATATTCCCCACTAACATTTAAGACTCAACACTTCTACACTAGCACAAATGGCCCAAATAAAATGCTAGGCATAAATTATTAAGAAACACAAAATGCACACATAATTATTTAAATAAATAAATAATTTAAATAAATAAATAAGAAATAAATAAATAATTAAATATTTATTACTACGAAAATAGAGACGGGTTTTCGGGTCGTGACACACCCAATTCCCCTCTCTTCTCCCTCAACACTGAAAGCAACTTCTTGAGCTCCGGCAATTGAAGGGCAATGTCGTAATCTCTGGTAGAGGAGGAATCTGGTGAGAGAGGGCATGACGATGATGATGATGATGATGATGGGGTTTGTAATTCGTTCTTGTAAATCCAGCTGTCTCTTTGGTATCGCTCAATTGAGTGGTTTTCAGTGAAGGGTGAGGAGGGGGAGGTGGATGATGTTGATGAGCAGTGAAATGGGTTTATCTTAATTGAATTGGGTTTTCTTGATTGAGTTAAAAATCGAGAAGAAGATGAGGATGGGATAGAAGGGAGTTTATTTACAAGAGCAGCCATGGCTGATTTTAGAGATATACTGTACTCCAGATGGAAACTTTACATACAAAGTAGCATAGTTATATAAGTTTGTGTGTGCGCGCGCGCGCGCGCGCGTTTTTGTGAATTGGGACCTCTTTTTTGAGCTTTTGGAGGAAGGAGAAGGCAAAATAACTAGCTTTTGGTGGACTGAGGGAGACGGATTTTTCTTCTTTTGGACCGGGAGACTTTAGACCATCTACAATGGATTAAACGAAATTTCTCATTCAACACCCACTTTATCACTCCATATCAGCTTCTCTCTCTTCCAACTCATCCATTCAACACTCATTCAACTTTTAACCCTATAATGGTTTGTTTAATCTCCCATTCAACACTTTTCCAACTCATCATCCTATAACACCCACTTTATCACTCCATATCAGCTTCTCTCTCTTCCAACTCATCCATTCAACACTCATTCAACTTTTAACCCTATAATGGTTTGTTTAATCTCCCATTCAACACTTTTCCAACTCATCATCCTATACCCCACCACTTAAAATTTATTTTTTATTTTTTATTTTTTATTTTTATGATTAGTGTTGAAATAGTTATTATTGGGATCAATTTCAAAAAAAAAGATGGGTTTTTTTTGTGTCGGAATACAATGAAACTTACGTCAATTTAAAGAGATTTTTTTTTAAAGGAATTTTGGTGTAAAAAAAAAACAGTTTCTTTGAAATAATTGAGCTCAAACAATTGAGATAAAAAAAATCGTCAGCCAATGGGGAGTTGCCAAGTGTCAAAACCAGTAAAAAAGAGAAAAAAAACCGCCTGGCCCTTGCTGTGACGCTCCTTCCATGGCACGTGTAATGCACGCGCTTGCCTCGCCCATTTATTTCGCGCCATGTGGCGAAAATGGCTGACAACTTCTCCATTCACAATTGTTGAATGGGTTCAACAAAATCCCCATTCAATAATCCATTAAACCACCATTGCACCCCATTAAACAAAATCATCCCCATTAAACACTCTATTAAACCACCATTGTGGATGGTCTTATACAGTGCAGCAGAGAGTAGGGTCAATGGTCAACTCTACCAATTGTTTAATTTCTTTGTGAAAAACTAGTAAAAAACGCGTTTTACGTTAAGGGAGCGTAAAACGTGTTTTTAAGTTTGGCGCGGTGGCATTTTGTAATTAACGGGAAGTTGTGCGCTGATCAGAAGTGCCAGTGGTAGTGTAAAAAAGTGCCAGCACATGTACACTGGCACTTATTGACACTAACACTGGCAGTTTTTAATAAGTGCCAGTATCAATATAAAAAAGTGTCAGTATACTCACTGGCAATTTTTAACATTACCACTGGCAATTAAGAAAAGTGTCAGTTTCATGTTTATAAAACGCAAGCATGAAATCACTGACTATTTGTAATGTTAACACTGGGCATTTATCATGGTTGCCAGTATTTATGAAAATGCCACCCCTTGTTTCGAAGTATAGTTAAGGAAAAACGAGTTTTTTGTAAGATGTTGGGTATGCTTATCACTTAACCCTCCTACACTTGTTAGAATTGATTGATACCATCACCTATAAGTATTTTTACGGACTTTAGGACCTCATGTAAAGAAGTTTAGAACTTCAATCTTTAGCTAAGTCATTTTTATAGTATAGGCTTAGATGATAGGACTTGAAGTTTTAAAGATCGAAGATCACCTAAGCAAGGATTCATTTCGCTACGCAGAATGTTCTCTGCGCAGGTCGCCACTGCGCATAGATATCTTTGCGCAGACCTTGACCCTGCTCAATTTTCAAGATATTTCTTCCTAAACTCTCAAGAGATCTCTTTGTGACCAAGCATGGTGCGCATGCTGCTCATGCGCTGAATCCATGCGCGCCGGCAATGCGCATGCCTTTGTGCGCGGACACAACCTTGGTCAAGCTCCTCATCTCCTGATCTCTCATTCTAGAAAGTTTGGAAAACGCTTAGAAGATGCACGCTTATTAAAAAAGCTGAGGTGTGCACAAACGACAAAATAAGCACACTCAGCAAAACCATTGGTGGAGACACGCTTCAAAGAAATATCTCAAAAGAAGACAGCTGTCAACCTTCTAGAAGAAGCTTTTGAAATTGGTCTTCATGCTGTCTCCAACGGCTCTATATACATGCGCACCAATCATATTGTTCCAGGTCATCATCTTTGATCAGAGCCCCAACGGCTATAAAGGACAGCTGCGCGCCAATCATGTTGTGCCAGCTCATTGTCCTTACTCAGAGCTCCAACGGCTATATTCAAGCTCTCAGCTATAAATAGCCTGCTCATCTTCATTTCCAAGCTGCCTTTGGATTTAGCCCTTCATCGGCTCTTGATCATCATTTTTGATCAAGCTCCTCTTGTTGGCCATTATGCTTCAGAGCTCGAGTTTCATGCTTCACTGAAAAACTATGAAGATCTGAAGACTGCTGCATAGTATTTCCAGATTCTTTAGAACAGCCTTCAAGATCTTCAAACCTTCAAAACTCCTGCTCATATCACAAAGCCTATATCACCAAAATTCTTGGTGCTCTTCATCTTTCATATTCATAGAGCCCAGAATTTCTGTCACACAATCACCTCTTGAAGTTTTGATCATTTTGATCTAACTTCTTGAGATACACCGGTTTAGTCTAGGATTTGTTCTTCATAGATAATAGATCTTGAGTTAGTATTGAGCTCAAATGTTGTAATTTGTAATACTCTCTCATATAATAAGATCTCCATTAGAAATCAAAGACTAACCATCTTGGTAGAGGATGTAGATCTTTCATCGATCGAACCTCTCCAAATAGCGTGTTCATTACTTATTGTATATTCCCTGCTTAACTTTTTATGAACTGCTTTGTTTGATCTTTCAGATTGCCACTCTTTGATGTTGTAATTGTTATTGCTCATTTGCCTTAGAATCCCATTTTGCGCCACTCTTTAGCCTCATACTTAGCGCGTGCATTTTTATCTCTGCGCAGTATACCCTGCGCAGAGATGCCTTAAATTTCCGCTGTGCATTTCACACTCTTACCGCGCGCTATACTTAGCCAAAATAAGAGTTGTGCGCATCTGCCATTGAATTGCAAAAGGGTTTGAAAATAATTTTAAAACGCTATTCACCCCCCCTCTAGCATTTTTCATACCCTTGTTGCCCCTTTAGGGACCAACATAAGACCAACTCTATTTCTTTTGTACCAAAAAGAATTTTTTTTTTTTGTCTAAATTACGGGAGACAGACTTGCCCAGTTCATGTGAACAGCCGGTTCACGGTTAACAATATGGATGAACTTTACAAAATCGCCTATACTCGGTTCACGGTTTATACGGTTCGTTTTTTTATTTTTTTTTTAATTATTTTTAAAAAATTTAATGGAAAAATCGATGAAAGTTATAACAAAATTGATTGTATTTAGGTGTTTCATTAAAAAATTAACGAAAAAGTGGATGAAAGTCATAAAAAGATTAACAAAATGGATGAAACTTATATGGAAAATTTCAAGGTTCAATTTTCACGGTTCAACGATTCATGAACCGCCGGTTCATGGCCTATGAACCTTGTAAAACCGTGAACCGCCGGTTCACGGTTCACAGTTTTTGGCGGTTTTTCACGGATCATGAACCTCCGGTTCGCCGGTTCATATGAACCTTTTGGAATGATCTAACAGGAGTAGCCTGAAAGGAAACAACTCAGCTCAGGGTTTTTGATAGGGAGTTTTGTGATTGGTACATTTGAATGTGAAGACTAGAAAATGATGTTAATACGTTTTCTTTTCAAAATACATACTCCCTCTGTCTCATTTTAAACTTTTAAAAATTCTATTTTCGGTGTTTTATTTTAAACTTTAAAATCTAAAAAAATACACTTTTTTATTTGTGGGCCCCACATGCAGGCCCGGCTTCTGGCCCGTGCATCCAGATCAACGGCACAGGGCCCCAAAATTTGGAAGGGGGCGCACACACACTCTAAGTATTTTAGCTCAAAGTGGGTGAAATAAGAAACTAAGGCAAATGATATAACAAACACAACACAGTTCAATCAATCAATCTACAATGAATAAACAATCAAATAGTTAGATATGATATGAACTTGAAAGGAAATAGCAAGATAGTAAGTACGCGCTAGTTGGAGAGGTTCGATCGGGAAAATGATCTACGTCCTCTACCAAGATGGTTAGTCTTGGATTTCTAATGGAGATCTTATATAATGAGAGAATGTTACAAATTACAATCGTTTGAGCTTATACACTAACTCAAGATCTAATATTCTATGAAAGAACAAATCCTAGACAATAACCGGTGTATCTCTAAAAGAAAGATCTAAGTGATCAAACTTAAAGAGGTGCGTGTGTGATTTTAGATTCAAGGCTCTTTAGATCTTTGAGATTGAGAGCACAAGAAAACTAAAGTGTTATCGCTTGAGGATCTGGGCTAAGGATGAAGTTATGAAGATGTTCTTGAGAATTCTGGAAATAACAAAGGCAATCTTCAACGAATGCTTGAGAGAGAAATTCTTGAAATTCTTAGCAACTTCAAATGGTTGAAGTTATGGGGTATTTATAGTAGAGCCCCAAAAACTAGCCTTTGGAAATCCTTGGTGAGTCAGAGAAAGGACGGATGTGCTGTCGCTCATTGAGTGGAGCACGTGTCCTTTTATAGCCGTTAGACACATAACACAAATATGACCGTTATGGACAGATGTCCTTAGATGCGGGTGCATACGTTATTTAACCACCGTTGGATCATTGGCGTAGTTTGAATCTTCTTCAAGTCTTTGAATCTTCAATAAATCACTGAGTGTTAAAAACATTCATGATGCGCGTTGAGCTAGAGAGGCGCGTAGCGTATGTGCGATCTGACTCATCTGAGGCGCATGAGCTATGCTAGGCGCATACTCATGCGCGCGCTTTAAGGAGGCGCATGGCGCATGGGTGAGGCGCATGGCGCGTAGCTCAAATTCACGGAGTGATTTTCTTCAATTTTGATCTTCTTGCCCTATTCCTAAGCTTGTTCTATTATAATGGACAACCTAAAAAATGAAGTATAAATACTTCTTACATGTGGGTCTAAAGTCCATGAAATAAAACTTAGGTGATGGATCAATCAAATCTAATAAAATATGAAGCAGTTCAAATGTAATGCATATGATTTTAAACAAAACATTCATTGTTCTATAAACAAGTAGTTTGAGTGAACAAAGTTTGAGATAAACGTGATGCTTTGTTCTCATTAATACTTGGGATGTAGGAGTTACAGATTACATGTATTGAACAGAACAAACTCAAAAGGCTAAAAACATGTAAGCACTAAATTACTGATAGGTTTCTAATCACAAAAAGTTCTAACAACTTACAAACAAACCAAAAACTAAGGGTTGGGAGGAGGCGCGTCTTCATCCTTCAATCCTTCTTCTATTTCAGAAACTGAGTGTTGGATTTGTTTGGAAAGTTGGTGACAACGGTTTACTACACCGTGAGTATCTGTGACACCATCTCTGATATAGCGCAAATGACTCACATTGATGTTTTGATACTCATCAATGGTGCGCTGAGTGATAGACTGCTGTTGTGAAAAGTTTTCAGTGAAGGCTTGAAAGTTAGCTTCAACAGCAGCTTGAGTAGTAAGTATATCAGCGGAAACTCTATCTGCGCACCTGTCTGCACTGGAATGCGCGGCATTGAAGTGAGTGACAACTAATTCCTTCAAAACTTCAATCTTTGAGAGCAGGGAATTAATGTCTATATGCGCGCCAGGAGCAGAGCTGGAAGAGGGCGCAGGAGTTTCAGGAGCTGGAGGCGCATGAGTTTCAGAAGCTTTGGGTTCTGCGCCAGGATCAGCACCATACACAGTTAAACCCAGGATTTCTAGCTCATCCTTAACTTCTTTGAGTTTATCAATAACACTCAGCAATTTTTGGCTATCTCCAGCCACCATCTCAAACAGCTTCCTTATATCACCCGTTATATTCAACTCTACCTCCCTTATAGCATTAATGAAATCTTGGCCATCAGTGAGTTTGATGCCACCATCTATGCGCTCACGAAGGGAAGCAAGAGTGCCTTTGAAAAGTTCATTCATTTGATCAATAGCGTCATTCCATTGTTGAGGAGTAAGGAAATGTTTGTCCTTGATATTTGCATCTATGCGTGCCATCTCCCCCTTAATGGCAGCAATCTCATCAGCTTGTTGAGTAAGCATGGAAGTATGAAGATCTAACTGTGAGTTCATTTGAGCTTGGCCTTGCGGGAGTTGCTGTAGTAGAGAAATAACAACACTCATATCAGGAGTGGTAGGAGGAGGCGCATGAGAAGTTCAGGGCGCAGGAGATGATTGAGTAGGAGCGCGAGGAGAAGGCAGATATTCATCACTTGAAGTAGGCTCCACTGAAATAGATGGGGGCGCAGAAGGACTCTTGCGCCTGGTTAAGGGCTCTGGCTCCCCCTGAACTGGATCATCACTCAATTCACCAAATAAATCAGCTGATATTTGGTCTTTAAGACTTTGACGTTCAGAAGATAAATTAGCAGGAGTGGTGATAGGCGTTGATAGAGGCACACGAACAATAGGAGGCGCATTAGGAAGGGGCGCGCGTATATCAGCGCTAGACCCTGCGCCTTTGCGCCTTTCAGATTTGGATAACTCAGCAGTCTGTTTCAAACTGAAGTCTTCATCTCATTTCTTCTGCGCTTCCAGTCTACTGGATTCCTTAGCACGCTTTAATTCCTTCTCTTCTTCAATATCAACTCTTGGGCGCTTAGGGGGTTTGCTTGTTCCTTCTGCAACCCTTTTTCCTTTACCTTTTTCTGCGCCTGGAACACCTGTTGGTTCTGCGCGAGGTACTGCTTCAATTTCTGCGCCATCTGCATCTCATCTGATTCAGTGGCTTCATCAACCAACTGAGCACCCTTTACCCTAGGCGCGCGCTTTGCCATGCGCTTCTTGCGCCTTTTCAAGACAAGGTTGTCTTTCCCAAAAATTGGAACTTCAGTGGTTTGATAAGCTGGGTTCTGAGCGAGGAAATTAGCAAGAGCAGGATAAGTGAGAAATATCTTTGTGAGTATTCTGCAGTGAGTTTTGAACTTCGTCTTCCCTTCAGACTTGTTCTTGTTATACTTATCAATTTGGTCAGATAAAGTTTTGAACAAAATCTGAGGCCAATTCAATCTGGTTTTTCCCATAATGGCAGCAGTATACTCCCACTGCTCCACGGTGAATCTATTCACATTGCCGGTTTTGAACACAATTGAAGTATCAACCAGATGCGCTATATGAGCGAGCAGATCACCACCATCCTTTATCTCAACATTTTTGATGTTATTCAGAAGAGTAGGGACTTTGAGATAAGTATGCGCCACTGTATTCTGATCTGCAACTGAGTAAGAGTTCGGTTGACCAGAAACACCCTGAGGGCCAGTAGTGCTAAAACTCACTATATTCTTGATTGTGCCCGTAGAGATAGTGATAGGAATATTCTGAACGGTGGCGCATATCCGGTAGCGCACGAATCCATCTACTGGAGTCTCAACTAGAGCTGCTGTTGAGAAAAATTCATCAACAAGGAGCGGAGAATAGAATGGTTGATCCAGTGTGAATAAAGGAGTGAGTCCAGCGATGTGAAGGGTTGAGAGAATTTCAAGCCCCATTGGATCAAGTGAAAGCTCAGCAAGATCTATCGTCTCACCGGGTCTGAAATTAGCAGGATCCTGAAAACATAACAATGATTTAAGTTAGGAGTGTATAAGGCGCATAGAATCATAAAATGAGCTAAGTATAGAATAGGCGCAGGACAATATATAGGCGCATAAGAAATAGCATGCGCATACTATTATTAGGCGCATATAAGTTGTAGGCGCATACAAATACAAGGCGCATAATATGGTTCTATGAAATATACTAAGTAAAAATTAAACATAAGAATTTGACTAAGTAAAATTTAGGCGCATACAATGTTTAGGCGCAAAATGTCTCAAGGCGCATGAGTTGATTGAGGCGCATAACATTTGTATTTGCATAGGGCGCATACAATTATTAGGCGCATGAATCAAGTAAGGCGCATAAAGTCATAGGGCGCATAACCGACTAGGCGCATAAATCAACACTTAGGCGCATATTTATGTAAAATTCATACTAAGTATAAAAACACACGAAAACACACAAACACATATCAAACATGCATATGTAAGTTTTAAGAATCAAAATATGAAAGTTTTGAAAAACAAGTTTTGAAAATTTTGAAACCCAAGTCATGCAAAAATAACGAAGAACACGAAGAACATGCTTGAGTGCTTGAAGAACATCAAGAACACCAAGAACACATAATTCATGAAACTTCACCAAATCAAGCACACAATATGTCAAAATGACCGCAAGAAGACAAGGATAACAAATATGTAAACCGAAACAAGTAAAACTCAACAACAAATCCAGAAAATGGATTCAAATATCCGAAAATTCGAAAAGTAAAAAATCTAAGATTTTCAGATTCGCAAAATATAATGCATTGATCGTTGAAAAGTTTAGTTATAAAGAATCTAAAATACAAATCGAATATAACCTAACAAACGATTTTGAAAACGGAGCACCGAGGCAAGATTAAACAAGAGAAATATGATCCGTTTTTTTTTTTGAAAATACGAAGAACAAAAAATGATGGGAAAAAAATTCAGAAATTTAGGAGATTAAGGGTTAAGAATTCATACCATTTCGTCTTGGGTTGTCTTTGTTGTTCTCTTAGGACCCATAGATTTATATATAATCGAAAAAGAGAGAGAAACAATGAAAATGGGGAGAAAGAAAGAGAGAGAAAGTAACTGAAAGAGAGAGAGAGAGTAGAGGGAGGCGGATGATGGAGGGGAGAGAGAGAGAGAGGAAATATTGTTGGTCCCAAAGGGGCAACAAGGGTATGAAAAATGCTAGAGGGGGGGGGGTGAATAGCATTTTAAAATTCTTTTCAAACCCTTTTGCAAATCGATGGCTTATGCGCACAGTTCTCAAATAAGCTAAGTATAGCGCGCAGTGAGAGTGTGAAATGCACAGCGGAAGTTTAAAGCAGCTCTGCGCAGGGTATACTGCGCAGAGATAAAAACGCACGCGCTAAGTATGAGGCTAAAGAGTGGCGCAAAAAGGGATTCTAAGGCAAATGAGCAATAACAATTACAACATCAAAGTGTAGCAATCTGAAAGATCAAACAAAGCAGTAATTCAGAAATGATTAGCAGAAAGTAAATAGCGAGATTAAAGAACAAGCTATTTGGAGAGGTTCGATCAATGAAAAATCTACGTCCTCTACCAAGATGGTTAGTCTTGGATTTTCTAAAGGAGATCTTATTATATGAGAGAGTTACAAGATACAACAATGAAACACAACTATCTCAAAGATCTATAATCTATGAAGAACAAATCCTAGACTAAACCGGTGTATCTCAAGAAGAAAGATCTAAATGATCAAAACTTCAAGAGGTGTGTGTGTGTTCAGAGATTCTGGGCTCTATGAATCTATGAGATGAAGAGCACAAAGAATTCTGGTGATTTAAGGCTTAGGATCTGGGCAGGAGTTTAAAGGTATGAAGGTTTGAAGGTTGATCTTGAATCTGTGAATAGTAAGCAGCAATCTTCAGAACTTCAAGGATATTATAAAGCACAAACTCTAGCAACTTGGAAATGAAGATGAGCTGGCTATTTATAGCTGAGAGCTTGAATATAGCCGTTGGAGCTCTGAGCAAGGACGATGAGCTGGCACGATATGATTGGTGCGCAGGTGTCCTTTATAGCCGTTGGGGCTCTAATCAAAGTTGATGACCTGGCACAATATGATTGGTGCGCAGGTATATAGAGCCGTTGGAGACTGAGCATGAAGACCAAATTCAAAAAGCTTCTTCTAGAAGGTTGACAGCTGTCTTTATATGAAATATATCTCTTGAGCGCGTCTCCACCGTTGGATCTGCTAAGTGTGCTTGTTTTGTCGTTTTTGCACACCTTAACACTCTTAAAAGCGTACATCTTCAAAGCGTTTTTCAAGTTAGGTGATCTGAATGAATTGAACTGAGGAAGAATGCTGCGCAGGATATACCTGCGCAGTGGTGTCCTGCGCAGCGAAGTCCTGCGCAGTAACCACTGACACTTGGATCTTCATTCATTTTCGCTTCAAGTCCTGTGTTCTAAGCCTATACTATAAAATGGAATAAGCTAAAAATTGAAGTTATAAAACTTCTTACACAGGGTCCTAAAGTCCATAAAATATTAACAGGTGATGGTATCAATCAATTCCAACAAGAATAAGAGGGTTAAGAAGTAAGCATACCCAACAATCTCCCCCTAAATGATTGATGCCATTACCTACTATAACAAATGCAATTCATTGTACTTGATAATAACATGTCCATAAAGATGTGAATAGCAAATCATGCCTCAAGTCAATGCACACACTAGCCAATGTCATAGATTTCTAGTCTATCCAAAAGATTAGCTTACAAAAAGGGAAAGACAGAAATATCATCCAGCGCATACAAATAATATGAGTTTTAGATTTAAGTATGCGTTTAAACTGAATGTTTAAACATTATGCGATAAAAATATGAACAGTTAATATTATGCGCATGGGTTGAAATAATGCAGTCATTGTTCCACAAACAAAGAGTTTGAATTGAACAAGGTTTTGGGAACACATGATGCGATTTTTCTCATTAAAACTTGAAATGTAAATAGTTGCAGATTACAAGTTTGAATAAGAAAAACAAAAATGCGCACAAAAAGAAATACTTTGCGCAAAAACAAAAATTACATAGAACCTAGTCTATGTTGATCCGGTGCAAGGCTTCACATAGCTCATTCTGCAGACTGTTGAACTTATTCATAAGTTCAATCTTCAGTTCTTGAAATCTTTCTCTGAACGCTACGGCCTCACCGACATAGGTAGCCATTCCTCTGTGCATATCTGCGTTATCTTCTCGCAGCTCCAAGAAGTTGGCTCTATACTGCACTTGATGTCCCATCATCTGATTAAAATAAGACTGCTCAGCAGCTTCAATAGTGCTGATGACGGTGGCCTGTGTTGCTTCGAGTCTTTGGTCAGTGTGGAGGCGCTGAGTGTTCACGCTGGCTTGAATATCGAACATGGCTTGATCCATCCTAGCGTTGAACCCATCAGCGAAATCAGTCATCGCTTGAGTTATGCACTCCCTGACACTTTCCATATTAAGCGTATTGGCATGCGCAGGACCGGGACCTTGTTCCAATCTCTCCAACATCATCGCTTCCATCCCAGCAAATCCTTCATGCAACCCATCGGCTAAGCTCTTGCGCAGACGCTTAAGCAGTCCTATAAACCCATCATTGATAGCGGTATAGGTGCAGACATTTTCAAGCATCCCAGCTATTGACTTCAATGAGTCCAGGACCATTTGGTCTAATGCATTAGGAACGCGTTGCGCAGAGGGGCTGGCGGAGGTACTTGCCTTTGATATATTCTCCCCCTTAATGGCAGCAATTTCTAAATGCTGCGCATCAAGTTGCTCTTGGATAGCTGTCTGCGCAGTAATGAGCTGAGTCATTTGGGACTGCGCAGCAACCTGGTTGACTTGAATAGTATTGAGAGCCTGGAGAATTTGGCGTAGATCAGCGGAGGAAGATAGAGAGGAAGTAGATACTGTAGGAACGGAAGGAATAGCTTGAGCTAGAGGAGGAGAGACTTTGGGAGGAGAGTGCGTTGGAGAAGGTTGTTTGGGAGAGAGATGAATAGAATCAGCAGCAGGAGACCTATGCGTAGATGAGTGCGTGCTGCTGCTATCTGTATCAGTTGTGCGCACATCTCCTTCCTTTTCACCTTCAGGAGGATTAACAGGAGCTTGCTGCGCAGCATCATCGCCCTGCGCAGACTTGGTAACCTCATCCGCATCCTCATCTTCCAAGTCCAAATCATCATGAAGGACAGAGGTCCCAGGTTGAGTATTTCCAATCGGAATATTAAGGCGTTGGAAGGCACTTGATGATGGTTCAGGACAAGGAGGAGCCGCAGTTTTTGGCTTTCCTTTCGCAGTGCTGCGCACAACCTGTTTCTTGCGCGGAGTTCGAGGAGGATCCTTGGCAGGTGCAGCAGCAGCGGTCTTGGCAGGCGTACCGGAGACGGGAAAAGCTTCATCCATCCAATCATCACTATCTCCTGTACCCTGAGCAGGAGGGGCGTCAGCAGCCTTTGGATCTTGCTCCCCCTACGCTGTATCATCCGCAGCATCAGCAGCAGTCTCATCCATTTGAGACTCGCTGTCTTCTTCAACCATAGCAGCCGCAGGAGGAAGTCTGGTAAATGCAGGCTTTTTCTTGGTTTTGGCAGGAGAGGGAGCAGGCGCAGGAGGATCTTTGTACTTTTTTGAAGGTTTGGGAGCAGGTGGCGGTAAATCAGATCCAATTTTAATGCCAGCAGTTGATCTAACATTTGGGATTTCCTTCACCTTTTCTGGCGTAGGTTTTGCAATACGTTTACCTTTGCGCTTTGCCTGCGCAGCAGCAGTTTCAGGTTCAGTAGGCGCAGTGGCCTTCGAAGGCTGCGCGGCAGTGTTCTTTGCTTTGGGTTGAGGGGCTTCATCATCATCACTATCAACCCAATCTTCTTTGTCTGGGCTGGTGTCCTTGTTCCAAATCTTGCGATAATCACTGCGACCAATTTCATTTCGCAGAGAGTAGAGGTGAGAGATGGAGTAGGTCTTGGTGCAGGGGACTTTGAGATCAGGACGCTTTTGCACGAAGGTGCGCAGCTCAGAGACATTCATCAGAAATTTGGATAAGAGCCTACAGTGAGTTCTGTACTTGGCTACTTTCTTGTCCATGCGCTTGTCATAGCTCTCCGATGCGTCCCATAGCTCGTCAAAAAGAACATAGGACCAGTCTAGAGCATCGCCATTATAGACCGTAGCACAATAAGCCCACTGCTTGGAAATGAACTTGCCTTTATTTCCATTTTTGCAGTTTACGGAGTCGCCAATAATGGTGCAAAGGTGATACATCACCTCACCAAACTCCTTGCGATCATGAACGCTCCACTTCTTAAGCAGAGAAGGTTCCCCAACCAGTTTCTGCGCAAGATTGTTTTGTTTAGCTTCAGAATAGGCTTCTGGCGCATCATCAACTTTAAATCCGCAAAGCTTTTTAAGTGACGCAGGAATAATGCGCACTGAATAATTCCGAACGACTGAGCGGATAACATCAATCTTTTCTCGAGTCTGCTTGTGTGTCATGGTGACTCTCTCTGCGTTCTCAAAAAACTCGTCTACAAGAGAGGGGACATAGAAGTCCTGAGCCAGTGTAAAGAGAGGTAAGATGCCGGAAGAATCCATAAGATGAACAATCCTGCGTCCGACAGCATCTTTGTGTAGCGCAGCAAGATCCAGTTCCCAGCCTTGTAGGAAGTAGAAAGAATTCTGCGCAAAATAAGAAATAGTTTAGACAAGAATTGCGCATGGAGCGAAGCGCATGCGCAGATACACGTATGCGCAGCATCTCCATAGGAAACAAATGAAAAAGATATACGCAAAAACGCAAACACTCAGAGATATAAGGCGACCCAAATCAAGAAAAAAATAAGAACTTGATGACACGGAATAATAAAAATATGAACACGAAGAACATCAAGAACACTAAAAATCAAAGTTTGACCAAAAAGGACAAAAATCATATCGGAATAACCGCATTTCAGAGACGAAAAACAACTAAGAAAACAAGATTTCCAAAAACAAAACATTTAGCCCAGAAATCAAGAATAACCGTTCGTCTGCCTAGGAGGTTTTCGAACGAAAATTTTGCAGAAAACATATGAAAACAGTACTGATCGTGAAATAAAGTACATACAAAGGTAGATCAGAGAGAGACGAACGTAAAACAACAGACGATTTCAAAAATGATTAACAGATAAGAGCAAAATCGAAAAAGGGAGTTTTTAAGAGCTCGAGACATAACAATGGCGGATAAACAGAAAATGAGTTCAAGGTCCAGAAATTGTTACCATGTCGTCAATGGTTTTAGCTTCTTGAGGAGGAACCTCTTCAACAGGTTCATGGACCTCACCAACTGCTTTAGCTTTCGATTTTCGGGGAGCCATTTTAAAAGAAACTAGGGTTTTTTGAAAAGGGAAGAGAGAGAAGAGTTTTGCAGAGATTGAGAGAAAAGTCAAGGAGAGAAGAAAAGGAAATGATTGGGAAATGGAGGGTAGGTTGCAGAGGAGAGAAAGAGGATGAATTTGTGAAAGAGAGAGAGCAGGAAAGAGGGAAAAAGAAAGAGTCAAAAAGGATTTATACTAAAAAGGGAAATGGCGCATGACGTCAGCGAGGCGGTTTGGTGAAAGACGGCGAATTTGGTGAAAAACGCAGAGGCGCACGATAGCAAAGCGGCGTGGCCGAATAGGGAACGCGCGTGCGCAGACCTGACGCGCGAGTGAGTGAGTAGGTCTAGGCAGGTCACAGTCATATCAACTCCCTCATAAATGTTGATCAGGAATTCTAACAGGCGCTATCATTAATGGCCGTTTGCATTTAATGATAATGGGACATGCGCAGGGGCAAGAGCGTAATTTCCCAAGAAATTTCAAAAATAAGGCGAGGGAAAATTTTAATTACACAAGTACCCTTGTGAACTAAGCGTTGACTTTTCAGTCAGGGACCTAAGTGCAACTTCTAATAAATAGAAGACTTACCTGCGATCCACGAAGTGTGCGCATGTTAAAATCATGCACAGAGCTGTAAATAGCGCAATCAATTCTTAAAATAGATTAACATTAGTGGTATGCGCAAATGAAGTACTGCGCAGGGGTTGCGCAGAAGCATGGATCTTGACCTATGATGAATATCTTATCAAGCAAACAGAAGATTATTAGTATTAATAAATCATATGGACAGGTTAGCTAAGTTCAAGCATACCCATTTCTCCTCTCAGGAATACAAATCTTTTTGCGTCAAGAGCCTTTGTAAGGATATCAGCAATTTGATTATCTGTGCCCACGTGCTCTAAATGAATGTTTCCTTTTTCCACGTGGTTCTTGAGAAAGTGATATTTGATGTCGATGTGCTTTGTCTTTGAATGCATGACAGGATTGTTGGAGACAGCTATGGTGGATATATTATCGCAGAATATTGGACAGTTTGCTTCATGAATTCCATAGTCCACCAATTGTTGCTTCATCCATAAGATTTGGCAGCAGCAGCTTCCAGCAGCAATGTATTCAGCTTCTGTAGTGGAGATGGACACCGCAGCTTGCTTCTTGCTTGCCCATGCAACAAGTCGATTCCCAAGGAAATGACAAGTTCCACTTGTGCTCTTCCTGTCAATAGTGCATGCTGCGTAGTCTGCGTCTGAATAACCTAGCAAATCGAAATTCGAATCTTTGGTGTACCAAAGTCCAAGGTTAACAGTTCCAGAAAGATAACGAATAATGCGTTTAACAGTAGTTAAGTGCGCTTCTCTAGGGTCCGCTTGATAGCGCGCACAGACACAAACACTAAACATAATATCTGGCCTACTTGCAGTAAGATAAAGGAGAGAGCCAATCATACCTCGATATAAAGTTTGATCAACTTTCTTACCTTTCAAGTCTTTGTCAAGTTTGTTGCCTGTGGCCATTGGAGTGTCGTATGCTTTAGCATTCTCAAGTCCAAATTTCTTGATTAAGTCCTTTGTGTACTTGGCTTGATTTATGAAGATACCATCATTCAATTGCTTGATTTGAAGCCCGAGGAAGAATGTGAGTTCTCCCATCATGCTCATTTCAAACTTGCTTTTCATGAGCTTCTCAAAGCGCTTACAAAGTAACTCATTAGTAGAACCAAATATAATATCATCGACATAAATTTGAACAAGTAAAGAATGATCATTATACTTAGCAATAAAAAGAGTTGTATCGATTTTACCACGCTTGAAGCCTTTCTCTAGTAGGAATTTTGATAGCATATCGTACCATGCTCTTGGAGCTTGCTTAAGTCCATACAAAGCTTTTTAAAGCTTGAAGACATGATTTGGAAATCTGCTATCTTCAAATCCAGGTGGTTGTGCTATGTCACGCCCCGAAGTCCGACATTGGACGAACCTCGAGAAGTGACGAACAAAACCGAATACCGATCAAAACCTTAAAATGAGAACTGAATTTTTCCTCATCTTATAAACAAACTGAAATGATACAATACAAAATCTCGAAACGAGTACATCAGAGCAACTATCCTCTGACCAAAAACACAAACCTTGAACAATCTCAAATATTTACAAATTCTAAAACTGTAATTCCTTTACATTGGTTATCTACCAATAGCAAAATACAAATATCTAAAAGACATAGCATTTCACTCTAGCTTCACAACTCTACAGTGAAAGGATCACGATCACAGCTATACTCCACCTGGAACGGAAATTGGGAGCGGAAAGGGTGAGCACAAATTGCCCAGTAAGAGACTTGCCAACACAAAGGTGTGGCACTGTATAGAAACCCAACCAAGAACGAATAGCAATAACAAACTCAACCACCCAGTATATAAGGGAGGAGCCGAAAGAGTACAACCGAATCAAACATCAAATCAAAGTTCCGAAGTCAAATTCCATTAAACACTTGAGTTGGCCAAATGCCCAAAGTCAAAGTTGATTCTTCATCATAGTTTCACTTGCGCAAATGACACTATGACTAGGAATCACAAATATAACAACCGGTGTTAAAGTCATATCTTGTTGAGGAATTCAAAGTCAAATACTCAAAGTGTAAATGGCAGAGTAGCTAAAACGAATAACCGAGTCCAAATGAATTGATCCAATAAACGTCACGAATAACAAAATCAAACCAATCCGATAATTCCGAAGCCAAAGAATGAAAGGGTACAAGGTTGACAAGACCCTTACCTCGAATCCGAGCTAATGCAAGACAAAGTATTCAACGTAGCATAAACGTCTCAATCTAACATAACAAAGACATAAATGGTATAAGAGTTAGTATCTATTCAAATAATTCACAATAAATCATAAGAACATTGTAACAACTTCAAATGACAACAACTAAATATGTTTAACTATCAAATATGGATAGTACTCTGAAAAGTACACAATTTAGACCAATGAATTATTTAATTCTGAATTCATATTTATTTATTATCAATTATCTAAATTTGATTAATTATAAGACTACTCAATTCACAGCAGCCTCAAAAATAACAAGTCTGGGATTACAAAATAAGAATTAGCCTATACTTATTATCCCATTGGAAAGTTAATGAAAAACTAATGAATTTAGACTCAAGAATCACTTGATTCCGAGTACGGATGAATTAATTATGAATTTCTTAAACTTAACTGATTTCAAATTCATATACAACGGATTCCTGTAAAAACAGACATTCTGGGAACAAACTACAATGACTCGGGTTCTATAACTTATTCCATTGAAATCCTCTCGAAAAGTTAGTGAAAATGAACTCAAGATTCACTTAATTTGGATCCGAAACGAGGAAGTTATGATCAATAAATGGGTAGAAACCTTTTCATATATTACCAGGGACCAAACTGTAATTAAAACATATCTCGGGACCTAATAGCAAATTCGGCTACTCAGCCCTTTTTTTTACACCTCCGTACAGCAACAACATGCCCTCTTACCTCCCAAAACCAAGTATCATAATCACTACTACTACATCAAAGACATGCATGGATTTATGCATTTCACCCATTACATTAGTCAAAAAAAGTCAAACTGAAAGAAAAGTCATATAAAAGCTAGCACTCATTCTTTTCAAAATACACATTAGCTAGTTAACTATCCCCATCATACCTCTTTACTCCCCCAATTACCATGCTGAAAATCTATTCATAATCACAGTATCAATTAAGACCAAAGAATAGCTATAAAATATTAATACTAAATTTGAAATGTCAATTGGGATAATATAATACTAACTATACTTGCTACTTTTAAGTTATTATTACATTTATAAAACTAACTACAAAATCTTATAATAATATGATCAATACAATTTTAATATGATAACAGTAAGTTTAATTAGGACAACCCAGTTAATCTAAAACACTTATCCCACACATACACACGTATAAAGAAATGCATACTTGCATACATGGAGACACACTAGTTATAAAGAGCAAAAATATAATTACCATGCCCTTAATTTTCTTGATTTACTTCCCACTATCCGTCTCCACCTAGTCCTCTGTGTATGTTTTATTTTTTTGCATTTCTCTACTCTCTCTCTCTCTCATTATATATATTTTTTTATTGTGGGAGAACATATATATACACCATATCATGTTGGTTGGAGTGGTGAGTCATCCAAATGGAAGGATGATTGTCTAAATTACCATACACGTCCTACTTCAAATAATTACCACCGAATTCATTTGGTAAGTGGGACCACACTCAAAGCTTATCTACAAAAAAATCAGATGACTCTCTTTTACATAGCCTAATTACAATAATAACCTTATAATCTACTCCAACCGTCCCAAAATAAATTGCACTAATTATTAAATTACTATATTTAAAATAATAGCATAATTTATAAAATGCAAATTCAAATTACCACTAATGCACAAATACAAAAATCGTCAAATAAATATATGCAATATGGACTGATTATCTGGGGCGTCACATCCTCCCCACCTTAAAAGAATTCAGTCCCTGAATTCTAATGCGCGACGTTTTTAAAAAAAAGCGACGGTAATTCTTTTCATTACTTCTTCGGATTTCCAACTAGCCACTTCCACTTGATAATTTGTCATAACACTCACAAATCAAATCACATTTGTTCTCAACTTTTTTCATTTTAATTTAAAATCCGAACAAGTATCTCCTCGTATAACAAATCTGAACTAACTTTCATTGGTTCACATCATAGAAGAGATGGATCCGCTAAATATCTTCTCAAAAGTTATAAATGGAACATTGTATAATCTCACAAGTTTGTTTAATGTATAGCTGGTTTGAATTGCTATGAAATTGAGAAGATCTCATCAACTGATACATGATAATGTGAATATCCCGAACATCTGATGCCATGGAATCGTGTTCTTCCGAGGTTCTAAGAAATCTCAAAATAAAATTCATCGCAATGTATTCCCACTTCCACCAAAAATATGTAGTAGTTGCAAGATCCCTCGAGGTCTCTGATGTTTAGCATTAACTTGTTGACATACTAAACTCTTTTGTACAAACTCAAACTTAACTAAAAAAATCTCTCTCTTCATATCCAGTAGTGATTATGGAGATTCATATACATTCAGGTATTATCGAACTTGACCATTTGGTTGAATTTGTAATCTTCATTCGTCGTTTCATGGTTCAAATCAATATCCTCTAAAACAGACCATTAATTACGGATCTTTATCACTCCATCAAAATCAAGGGTAAAAGTCGGATATCTCATCATGTTGAAGTTTATTATTGATAATAGACAAGTTCAAATCCTCTATCTACGTCTTGTTATCTTTTCTAACAATGAAGATTGTTCTATCATTTGTGCAAATATCTACAGGAACGCGGAACTTTGATTTCTAACTCCTGTTTTTGTATATCCGCTAATAAGATTATGTCTATCCACTAATAAGATCTTTTATATCCACTAATGCGGTCTTTTGAAATCCACTTGTTGGGTATGTACATTATAAACCACTCCTATTACCTAGATTTGATTGATCCCATAACCTTATTTTACTTTTTATGGACTTTAGGTTTTATTGTAAGAAGTTTTACAACTTCATTAGTTAAGTCCATTTTTAGTTTAGCTAGGCTTAGAAGATCAGCCCCTCAAATTTTGAAGAAATGCTGCTGCTGCTGATATGGTGAAAATGGCTAAGTCTGCCTACCGCAAGGTTTTTGGCGACCGCATGGTTTTTGGCGACCGCATGGTTTTTGACGACCGCATGATTTTGACGACCAAAATCCTTGCTGATTACAAGGTTACCTCAATCTTGTCTGACCGCAGACCAGCTATCACAACAACCAAGTGAAGACCAAGAAACGACAAGTTTAATTTAATCGTTGCAAAATTCAAATTTGAATTTGGTCGTTATGTCTGGTACAAGATAGTACATCTTGCCCACTAACTTCTGCAACTACAAGACAAAGATATGAGCTCCAATCAGAATGTGACAGCTCATCATCTTCCAACAGCTATCTCTCTCACCCAAGGCTATAAATAGTCTTTACTTTCTTCTTTGAAAGTGTGCTGAGATTCAAAGAGAGAAATTGCTGTCGAAATACTTGGTGATTGAAGATCATACTCAAGATTTCCAGAATCATTTGAATCTTCAAGCTTTCGCCTTCAAATCTTCAAAGATCCCCAGCAAGCCTTCAAGAACATCAAATCTCAAGCCCAGCAACACTTAAAGATTCATTAGGCTCTCAATCATTTAGATTATATAGAGCTCTTGATTCTTTACACACACACACCCCGATTGATCAATCACATAGATTGTATCATTAGGGATACACCAGTCTAAGTCTAGGATTTGTTCTTCATAGAAAGTAGGAATTAATTCAAATCTTCATCTTTGTAATTTGTACTCAAGAGAATTAATATATCCTCCATTCAAAATCCAAGACTGACCATCTTGGTAAAGGACGTAGATCTTTTAACAGATCGAACCTTTCCAAATCATTGTGTCATTTACATTCTGCAAATTTACTTTCTGCAATTGTTCTTATTGTTCTTATTGTTCATATTGACTTTGTTTGTCGTTTAGTGTTTTGATCTTTCCAGATAATCAAACGATTGTGAATTGTGTTTGTTGCTTGCCTATTGCCTAAGTTATTACTTCTGACTACTTATCATTTTGCCAAAACTCTAAGACACAAACTTTCATTTTCAACCTTTCTAGTCAGTAACCTTGCTTACCGCAAATAGCCGACCGCAAGGGTTACCGCAACTTGCTTGCCGCATTTTGCTTACCGCAAATTGAATCTTTCAAACCTCTATCTTTGCCGACCGCAATATTGCCGACCGCAATATTGCTAACCGCACGTTTTGCTTACCTAGCAGTTTTTAACTTCAAAAACAACTCTACTTCGTTTTATCGAAAACTTCCGCTGTGCATTTTACTTTGAACTAGTGGTTTTTACTTGACCACAAAACTCAATAGTAAGCACAAGGTTGAATTTTGAAAAAGGGTTGATAATTTTAAATAGGCTATTCACCCCCCCCCCTCTAGCCTCTTTTCATACCCTTGTTGTGTCTTTGGGACCAACAAGTGGTATCAGAGCAAACACCTTTATAAAACCTCTGTTTTTCAAGCTTAACAGCTTGGGTGCCGATTCAAAATGGCAAGTCAGAAAACTATGGCAACGGTGAACTTCACTCACGTTCCAGCGTTCGACGAAGACAACTTTGACGTATGGAAGCACAGCATTCTAACTCAGTTCTACTCCATGGACGAGCAACTTGGTGATTGTCTTACCATTGGACCATACTTCCCAATGAAAGCTAATCCGGATCCAGAAACCAATGATGCCATACCAACAATCAAGAAACCAAAAGCTGAATGGACCGATGAAGAGAAAAGACTAGTTGGAATGGATGTGAAAGCAAAAAGTATCCTCACGAGTACTTTGAATACGTCTCAGCGTCGACAAATAATGGAATGTGCTACAGCAAAAGATCTTTGGGATGCAATTGAAGATTACATCGAAGGAGATCAAGCGTGCAAGGAAAGCAAAAGATTCGCAATTCAAAGACGTTTCAACAACTTCGCTAAGATCCCCGGTGAATCACTAAGAGCCACTTACGATCGTTATTGTGAGATTGTAAGTACATATATAGCACTTGGAAAGAAGCTTACCAAGAAAGAAATCAATGTCAATTTTCTTGCTGCTCTTGGTTCTCAATATCTTCACAAAGGAAATACTCTTGAAGATACCAAGCTTTTAGATGATATGTCTCTCAGAAGCCTCTACGCCAATCTCAAAGTTTTTGACATCAAGCTCCACAACATTGAAGAGATGGAAGGAAAAACTAAGAGTTTGTCGTTGGTCGCTAAGAAGGAAGAAGTGATCGAAGAAGAAGATCAAAAAATATCCACATCTGAGTTACTAGATATGGACGTCAGCAAGGCCCGGATCATCAAGCAAAGCTCCTACAAGGTTTTCAAGGAGCAGCTCAACAAGTAAGAAAGAGTACTCTAACTTCTCCAAGAAGAAAGAGGATCTCGTTTGTTTTAATTGCAGGAAACCCGGTCATTTCGCATCAGAATGTCCAATTCCCAAATTCGAGTACATGAAGAAGAAAAGCAACTTCACTCCTAGATACTCAAAGCAAAAGGGAATGGTCGCTGAAGAGGACTCTGCCACAAAAGAGTTAGCTACCTGGATAGAGTCAGACTCTGATGAAAGCGACGAGGATTCTGAAGAAGGTCACATTTGTTTGGTCGTTCATTCCGATGATGAGGATGAAAATAAAAATCATCACTCACCAAATGCAAAACCTAAACGGATAAGCTATACAGCTGATGAACTTGCTGAAAAGGGATTCCTAACTCCAGTTCAAAGGAATGGCGATCTTCTATTTTCTAGATGTGATGTAAGTGCAGCAAAGAAGGCTCAATACAATTCCAAGGTGAAGGAAGTTCTGCTTACCACTCCACAAGTCAAGTTTGATATCTCTCCCGACGAACAAGAAAAGATGTTTATGAAAGCTGAACAGGTAATTAGTAAGTTTGCTGGCATGAAGGAAGCTTTAGCACTTTCAACTGAAGAGATTTCTCAGCTTAAGACGGAGAAAACTCTACTAAGATCTGAACTCACCCTCCTTAAGGAGCAGATCAAGAGCATGACTCCTCTTACTGATCGAAACCATTTCTTAGAAGAACAAAATGTCATATTTAAAGTTAAAAACGATGAATTGGTTGCTGAGATAAATGATCTCAAACGGATCACTAATGAGTGGACCAATTCTCGTGTCACTATGGAACAAATATTAGAATCCCAAAAGTCTAGTGGTGATAAAGAAAGCTTGGGATTCCAAACTAGTGACAACTCTAAATGTGCATCTTGTTGTGAAAAAGATGAGAAATTTACCCAGCAAACTTTGGAAGAGTTGAAGGCTAAACATCATGTTTCAAAGGGTGTAGGACAAGAACCAAAGAAGAAACTAGTATTCAATTATGTCTATCCTAAGAAGCAAACTGGCAAGGCAAAGTTGAAAGGTATTGCCATGGATGAACCTGCTGCTGCGGCAAGCACCAGCAAGGTCGCTGAATCTTCTTACCGCAATCACTTACCGCACGGTCAGTCGACCGCATCTAAGAAGTTGGCTACCGCAAGGAACCCAACGACCGCGGGTATTGGTAAGGCGGCAAAGTTCAAGTGGATGAATTTTGTAAAGGCGACCTCATCCATACCAGTAAATGATGTTGTGCTGAAAACTTCAACTAAGTTTGTTAACCCTCAGTTGGGTGGCTTCCACCATTGTTCTGTGTGTGATGATTATGGTCACAAGGCTGCTGAATGTCTTTTAAGATTCACACCAAATCCTAGAAGGTTTAAACCACCTTCTGTGAGGCAAGTGTGGGTCGTCAAAAGCTGCTAATCTTTAGGACCCAAAATAATAAAGGGGACCTCGATCTTAAATGTTTATTTTGTAGGTCCTCTGTCTTATGGCTGGTCACTCCAATGATGTTACAAGTTTATGGTATCTCGACAGTGGATGCTCAAGGCATATGACTGGAGATATCAATTTATTGGAAGATGTCCGAAATGAAAAAGGTCCAGCAGTTACTTTTGGCGACAACAGCAAAGGAAAAACTATCGGTTATGGAGTCATCAGAAAAGGAAAAATAACAATCCAAGATGTTTCTCTAGTTACCGGTCTAAAACACAATCTTCTCTCAATCTCACAATTTTGCGACAAAGGATTGCAATGCCACTTTACTTCAACTCATTGTCTTATCAAGGATGGCAACTCCGGCGTCACTTTACTCAAAGGGATTCGTAAGAAAAATGTTTACATTGTTGATTTCAATTCTACTTGTATTTCTTCTAATCTCTGTTTTGTAGCAAAGAATGTTAGCGAAAATAGTTGGCTTTGGCATAAACGACTTAGTCACTTGAACTTCAAGTATCTCTCCAAGATTGGTAGAGAAAATCTGGTTCGTGGTTTACCCAAAGTTGCTGACCACCACGACGAAAAGTGCTCAGCTTGTCAACTAGGCAAACAACCAAAATCATCTTTCTCCAGCAAGACGACTCCGTCAACTTCAAGATGTTTGCAGCTGCTACATATGGATTTATTTGGACCTGTCACTACCGCAAGTATTGGAGGCAATAGATATACATTGGTTGTGGTAGACGATTATTCAAGATATACGTGGGTCGAAATGATGATCTCCAAAGACGATTGTTATGACATTTTGACCGCACTCTTAAGACAACTCCAAACCCAAAAAGAAGACGACGTCGTCAGTGTTCGATCCGACAACGGAACAGAATTCAAAAACAACGGCGTCGCTCAATACTGTGACGACCATGGTATTGACCACAACTTTTTAGCTGCTGGAGTTCCACAACAGAATGGCGTTGTGGAAAGAAAGAACAGAACGTTGATTGAGGCAGGAAAAACGATGATTGCTGAATCGAAGCTACCTCAATATTTTTGGGCTGAAGCAGTCAACACAGCTTGCTTCACTCAAAATCGATCCCTCATCAACAAGACCTACAACAAGACTCCTTATGAACTTTGGAGAGGAAGAACCCCCAACATTGCCTATTTCAAGATATTTGGTTGCAAATGTTACATTCTCTACAACGGTAAAGAACATCGAGGTAAATTTGCTCCTAAGGCCGACGAAGGTATATTTGTTGGGTATGCTAAACACTCAAAAGCTTTTCGTGTATTTAATAAAACCACTCTTAAGATAGTTGAATCTGTCCATGTTACTTTTGATGAACATTCTCTCCTTGAGCCACATATGGCTCCAAATGTTGCTGATGATTTTGTTGAGCTTAATGAGACAGGTTCAAGTCGACCACAAAATCAATCAACTCAAGGAAATCCTTCTACCTCAACTACTCCTCCACCTACCTCAAATGAAGCACCAGAAGCTACCGCATCTACTGCTACCCCAAATGGAGTTGAAGTCCCCGACCTACCACATGAAGTGCGCGAGGTCAGAGATCACCCAATTCAAAATATCATTGGTGACCTACACTCCGGTGTTCGGACAAGAAGATCAAATTATGATGCACTTACCGCATTCATATCGCAAGTTGAACCCAAGAAAGTTGATGAAGCACTCCAAGACCCAAGTTGGGTTGTTGCTATGCAAGAAGAGCTCAACCAATTTGAAAGATGTAAAGTGTGGAATTTAGTTCCAAGGCCTAAGGATCAAGGAGTGATTGGTACAAAGTGGGTGTTTAGAAATAAGATGGATGAGAATGGGAACATCACAAGAAACAAAGCTAGGTTGGTTGCACAAGGATATAGACAAGAAGAAGGCATCGACTACGACGAAACATTTGCCCCCGTTGCACGACTTGAAGCTATAAGGATATTTTTAGCTTATGCCTCTTACAAGAGATTCAAGCTTTATCAAATGGATGTGAAGAGTGCATTTCTCAACGGCGAACTTCAAGAAACCGTCTATGTCGCTCAACCGCCCGGATTTGAAGATCCCAAATTTCCACATCATGTCTACAAACTTCAAAAGGCTTTGTATGGACTCAAACAAGCTCCACGGGCATGGTATGATACTCTATCAAAATTTCTTCTAGAAAAAGGTTTTAAGCGTGGTAAGATCGACACAACTTTATTTATTGCAAAATATCATGATCATACTTTAGTTGTTCAAATTTACGTCGATGATATTATTTTTGGTTCTACTAATGAATTGTTGTGTAAGCGATTTGAAAAGTTAATGAAAAGCAAATTTGAGATGAGCATGATGGGAGAATTGACATTCTTCCTCGGACTACAAATTAAACAATGTGCTGAAGGCATCTTCCTCAACCAAGCAAAGTACACAAAAGATCTTATCAAGAAATTTGGACTTGAAAATGCAAAAGCATACGACACTCCTATGGCTACCGGCAATAAGCTCGACAAAGACTTAAAAGGTAAAAAGGTTGATCAAACCTTGTATCGAGGTATGATTGGCTCTCTTCTCTACTTAACTGCCAGTAGGCCCGATATCATGTTTAGTGTTTGTGTTTGTGCTCGCTATCAAGCGGATCCTCGAGAAGCACATCTTATTGCTGTAAAACGTATCATTCGTTATTTATCTGGAACTATTAACCTTGGACTTTGGTATTCCAAAGATTCGAATTTCAATCTTATAGGATACTCAGATGCAGATTATGCAGCATGTACCATTGACAGGAAAAGCACAAGTGGAACTTGTCATTTCCTCGGAAATCGACTCGTCTCATGGGCTAGCAAGAAACAAGCATCAGTTTCCGTATCTACCACAGAAGCTGAATATATAGCTGCTGGAAGCTGCTGCTGCCAAGTGCTTTGGATGAAACAACAATTGGTCGACTACGGAATCAAAGAAGAAAATTGTCCAATTTATTGTGACAATACATCTACCATTGCTGTGTCCAACAATCCTGTGATGCATTCAAAGACCAAACACATTGATATCAAGTACCATTTTCTCAAAGATCATGTCGAAAAAGGTAACATTCATCTAGAGTATGTGAGAACTGACAATCAAATTGCAGACATTCTCACCAAGGCTTTGGATTCCAAGAGGTTTAGGTTTCTCAGAGGAGAAATGGGTATGCTAGAACTCTAAATATCTTGTCCTTATGATTTTTGTACTAATGTTTTGGTTTCTCCAAGTGTCTTCAAACAAGTAGGTATCTAGCAACTCTGTCGACCACCTTGCTTCAATCGACCGCGCTGCATCGACCGCTCGAATCAAGCTAATATCATTTAATTGTCGACCACAAGTTTATAGATTACCGCTAGTATCTACCGCATTGCGTCGACCGTCTGGTGGCAACCTCAAATGTATTTTGGTCATCACTCATGCCTACCGCATGAATTGTTGACCGCACAGATCAACGCCAGGTGTTAATATTTTAAAAGTACTACCTCAATATCAGTCGACCGCCAGTAATCGACCGCATAGTGTATCGACCGCACAAACGGTAAAGTTTTGCTTACCGCACGCATGGATTCCAGGTAAGTGTTCTAACCTTAGAGATATTTAGGAGTGATATTTTCTTTACATCAAGGGCATTAAGGTAATTTTCATTATTCCCCCGCTTTTATTTATTTCAAATCATTATAATATTTTTGCTCCTCCGTCATTGGCTCTCATTTGAAGACAAAAAGGACTCTTTTCTCTGTCATATCTGATTTGCAGAGTTAACTTCCCACTTTTCCACCTCTCCACATCCCCATAACCGCCTATATACCCCTTTCCACTTAAACCATTTCCACTCTCTCTGCTCCACTCTCTCTCTAAACTCTCTCTAAGTCCGACTCTCTCTCTATATCTCTCTCTATAAATTCATGGCTAGAGTTGATAAAACTCACAAGAAATCATCCTCTCTCCATCCCTCACCTTATCAATCGTGAATGGTATGATTTCGGTCCTTAAATCTCTCAATTTTTGATGAACTTTTCGAATATCTGTTATTTTAAATGGGTTTCTCAAAACTTTTCATATTCTTCCCATTGTTGATCTTGATGATTTCCATGCTTGTATGTTGCTTGGTTCTTGTTATAGGATAACATTCTACATCTTAATATGTGTTATTTCAAGATTTTTTGATGATTTTTGAAGATATTTACTTCTCTGGGTTTTTTCGAATTTCGCCCCCCCCCCATTTCGTTTTTCTTCGATTTCGTGCATATTGGTTGTTTATTTGATGAAATTGATGATATATTTGCTCTTAATCGGATCTTTCGGATATGGGTACATGTTTTTCATTCAATTTTTAGCTATGTTCATAATTTCTGGAAATTTGCTACAGTATATTCATCGTGTTCATACGAGTGTTCTTCGTGTTCTTATGTTTTCACTTTTTGATCCGTTTTCCTTGGTCACACACACTAGATAGGTGTTTGTGAGTGTTTTGATTCTCTGCGCATTCTTTCTCTCAAAATTTCTTGTTTTCAATTTTGCTTGCCAAGTGTGTCGACCGTGTGTCTTACCGCATGTCCTTACCGCATGTATTACCGTGTTGTTGACCGTATAACAAGTTTGTTGTCGACCGCATGTATTACCGTGTTATCCTTACCTCATGATTGTAATCACTTACTCATTGCCTTTATCAGGCTTGCTGTTACATACTTACCGTGTTATGCTTACTTCGCCTCCTTGCCGCATCTATTTCACTTGAATCTTACCATTAGTCACTTGCCGCAACATCTAGCAAGTGACCGCATATTTGTTTAGTTGTTCTAACTTTCCAATTTTTTCAGAATACTAAACACTTCTTACCGGGCGTTCTTATGGACCTCGAGGATTTGAAAGAAGATGCAATTGGCAGAAATCTGATTAAGAGATTTGACAAAACGGGGCTGCTGCCATTCTTTACCTTCGATCAGGACTTCCATGTCCCTGCCCTCGTCGATCAATTCTTTGCAACCGCTACAGAAGAGACCGGTCGAAGTGCATCCGGCAAGATTGTAAAATTTATCCATGCTGAAATTGAGGGGATTGAGATGTCATTGGATGTCGTCAACATTAGTGAGGTTCTTGGGATCAAGAAAAAGGCTGGTGTTACTTATTCCACGACCGTCACTGACAACGAATTGAAAGCTCTTGCTAAACGGTTGGTTGGACACAATCATGTAACTAAGGTACCCAGGAAGGAATTTGATGAGGTATTGTACCATATTAGCCATCTGGTTGGGCATTCCATCAATTGCAAGACAGGTAATCAAGCAAACCTCAACACCACTCAATGGGTTCTTTCTGCCGCAATCTACCTTTGCAAAGATAATGACTGGTGTCAAATTATCTACGATGCTTTGATTGCAAACATTGCCGCATACAATAACACCAAAGAAAAAGGAACCATCAAGTACCGTACTCACACTCGTTTCATTACCTTTCTCATGACCCACATAAAAGAGCTTCGAAAATTTATGTCCAAAAATCGTGAACTTCTCCTCACCATTTCAAAAAGCAAACTCTTTACCCGATCCACCATGAAAGCAAACTTTCGTGTTCGTTTTGGAACCAGACTTTACAAGGTCTATCTTGCAAAAGACCCTCATGAACCCTATGAGTCTCCCTCCAAACTCAAGTCTTCTCAGCTTGCCGCAAGTGACGAAGACGATGATGATGATGAAGAAGAATATCTTCCTGCCGCCCCGGTCAAAGGAAAAGGCAAGGGTATTGCTGTTGAGCCTACCGCAAAGAAAGCGTCGGTTGCTACAGGTATCAAATTCAGGGAACCGACCGCCAAGTCTACTTACTCCACTTCCCCTCCTCGCAAGTCGACCGCATCATTAAAGTCACTTGCCGCACCATCTCTCAAATCCTCAAAGACTCCTTCGACCGCAACAGTTCAGGGGGAGAAAAAGAGGATTCACTCCCTCAGTCCGGTCAAGGTTGTCAAGAAAGCAAAGGTTGCCGCATCTCCGGTCTTTACTCCAACTGGGTCTCCTCCTCTTCCCACTGCAGATGTAGTTGATGTTGCTCCTACATTGAAAAAGGTTGCACGTCAAGTCTACTCTCTAAGGGATGAATCAGATAGTGAGGAAACTGAAGATGAAGTTTCAAGTGGTTCAAAAGTTGAAATTGTTGGAAGTGGTGAAGAAGGTGATAACATTGATGGTGATAAACAAGTTGCTGTTGGTAGTGAACAAGGTGATAGTGATGAGAAGGACAGGGATATCAATGTTGATAGCCCCACTTTTGACTGTCCTGATGCTGCCGCTCAGAAAGGAAGCACGGTCGTTGAAGTCGACCGCACTAAGCTGCCCATTGAAGTCGACCGTCCTGTTGACCGCACACCAGTTGCCTCTCCTACTCATTCTCCTGTTCCAACTCCTCCCTCTCCGGTCAAGAATGATGACATTCCGGCGACCGCAGGACAGGTTGCCGCCCTATTGACCGCAGTTCAATCATTGACTAAACTCCAGTCTGAAAACCAATCTGCCATTGCTTAGTTGACCGCAGAGGTCATTGATCTTAAGTCCACACAGGCTGATTTGAAGCTCGAGCTCTGCTCTCTTCCCTCCAAAATGATTGACACCATTAAGGGGAGACAGTAGCTATAACAAAGACTGTGAAAGATATTGTTCGTGGACATACCAGTTCCAGTTCTGCTGCCGTTCAACCTGCCGCATCAACCTCGACCGTTCTCTCTACTGACTTATTGGTTACTCCTCGATTCATGAAGGAGGCTCTGACCATTCAGACAAACGCCCTTAACCGTGGGCTTTCGTGTGAGGTTGTTGAGGCCTCTATTGAAATTCACAAGCAATTGGATCTGGTAAAAACTGATTTGGTCCATGAGCTGAAAAAGATCAAGTTCAGCATAGAAAAGGAAGTTGATATAGCCATCAAGGCTTCACTTGAAGCTCTGACTGAAAATCAAGCAAAGAAGCTTGAAGCAATCAAGGTCCGCTTATGCAACTTTGAAAACCCCGCTTGAGTATCAAGGCACCAGAATTGAGGAACTGACCAACACGGTCGTTGGTTCGTTTCAGGTGGTTGAAAAGAAATTGGAGACTTTAGAAGAATCTGTTCAGAGATCGGCTGGAAGTGCAGTCACTGAAGGATCCATTCAGGTTGCTGATGCAGGTCACGGTAATGTCCATTCACAGGCAGAAAATGATGAAGGCAATAGCATCGATTTCCCGACCGTGAACAGCTTTGACTACATGCTAGCCAATGCATTCACTTGCCCCATTATTCCTGAGTATGAAGATGAAGTCAAGATCCCTGGTCTGAATATGTGAGCTGACCGCACCCCCCGACCGCATCTCTTTACCGTTGTGTTTTTGATTAGGCTGGTTGCCTCAAACAATTTTTATTTTCTGTTTAACTTATTTGGGTTTGTAACACAACATTTATTCTCTCTTTTGGATTCGTACTCTTACGCTTCACTGTCTTATTAATTCAGAGTACTTGCTATGATTGTGTTGTTTGATGCTATTCATTTCCCTCATATATTATCTCTTTGAATTGCATCAAAAATATTTCTATCTTCTAGGATTAGTCTTTTATTTTATTCTTTAGGATGATAGAAATCTATAACATTGACTTACTGTGTGTGCATTGACTTGGGGCATGAACTTAATAAAATTAATTTCTTGAAACATGTTATTACCAAGTACAATGAATTAGTCTTTGTTATAGTAGGTAATGGTCTCAATCAAATAGGGGGAGATTGTTGGGTATGTACATTATAAACCACTCATATTACCTAGATTTGATTGATCCCATAACCTTATTTTACTTTTTATGGACTTTAGGTTTTATTGTAAGAAGTTTTACAACTTCATTAGTTAAGTCCATTTTTAGTTTAGCTAGGCTTAAAAGATCAGCCCCTCAAATTTTGAAGAAATGCTGCTGCTGCTGATATGGTGAAAATGGCTAAGTCTGCCTACCGCAAGGTTTTTGGCGACCGCATGGTTTTTGGCGACCGCATGGTTTTTGACGACCGCATGATTTTGACGACCAAAATCCTTGCTTATTACAAGGTTACCTCAATCTTGTCTGACCGCAGACCAGCTATCACAACAACCAAGTGAAGACCAAGAAACGACAAGTTTAATTTAATCGTTGCAAAATTCAAATTTGAATTTGGTTGTTATGTCTGGTACAAGATAGTACATCTTGCCCACTAACTTCTGCAACTACAAGACAAAGATATGAGCTCCAATCAGAATGTGACAGCTCATCATCTTCCAACAGCTATCTCTCTCACCCAAGGCTATAAATAGTCTTTACTTTCTTCTTTGAAAGTGTGCTGAGATTCAAAGAGAGAAATTGCTGTCGAAATACTTGGTGATTGAAGATCATACTCAAGATTTCCAGAATCATTTGAATCTTCAAGCTTTCGCCTTCAAATCTTCAAAGATCCCCAGCAAGCCTTCAAGAACATCAAATCTCAAGCCCAGCAACACTTAAAAATTCATTAGGCTCTCAATCATTTAGATTATATAGAGCTCTTGATTCTTTACACACACACACCCCGATTGATCAATCACATAGATTGTATCATTAGGGATACACCGGTCTAAGTCTAGGATTTGTTCTTCATAGAAAGTAGGAATTAATTCAAATCTTCATCTTTGTAATTTGTACTCAAGAGAATTAATATATCCTCCATTCAAAATCCAAGACTGACCATCTTGGTAAAGGACGTAGATCTTTTAACAGATCGAACCTTTCCAAATCATTGTGTCATTTACATTCTGCAAATTTACTTTCTGCAATTGTTCTTATTGTTCTTATTGTTCATATTGACTTTGTTTGTCGTTTAGTGTTTTGATCTTTCCAGATAATCAAACGATTGTGAATTGTGTTTGTTGCTTGCCTATTGCCTAAGTTATTACTTCTGACTACTTATCATTTTGCCAAAACTCTAAGACACAAACTTTCATTTTCAACCTTTCTAGTCAGTAACCTTGCTTACCGCAAATAGCCGACCGCAAGGGTTACCGCAACTTGCTTGCCGCATTTTGCTTACCGCAAATTGAATCTTTCAAACCTCTATCTTTGCCGACCGCAATATTGCCGACCGCAATATTGCTGACCGCACATTTTGCTTACCTAGCAGTTTTTAACTTCAAAAACAACTCTACTTCGTTTTATCGAAAACTTCCGCTGTGCATTTTACTTTGAACTAGTGGTTTTTACTTGACCACAAAACTCAATAGTAAGCACAAGGTTGAATTTTGAAAAAGGGTTGATAATTTTAAATAGGCTATTCACCCCCCCTCTAGCCTCTTTTCATACCCTTGTTGTGTCTTTGGGACCAACACCACTAATGATATATTTCATATCCACTAAGGAGGGTCTTATCTTGTGATTGGAGAAGCCAAAATTCTCACTCTTTCGATTTAATGCATCCTCTATAACGGTTGCTTTCTCAGGGAGATAGAAAATAGTACAACTAGAACCTTTGAGCATCTCAACAATCTCCTCTGTCCCGTATTGAATTCTTTCTATGTGTGAATAATTACTTGAAACTCTTTATGATCGCTGTGTACCCCACAAGAATTCACTATAGATAATGCCGCAAAACTTCATCGCAAATATAACTGACATGTGTCTCCGAAGGTCTAACGCAAAAATAACTTCCGCAGATTCAAGGTTATGAGTGAGATGATTCTTTCTATGATTTTTTTTAATATGTCATGAACTGCACACAATTTCATTCCAATGTTGCACTAAAACTCAATCCAACCCTTATCTAATGAATCATTGTATATTGAAAATCCTCCCATTTCAAAAGATGATGTTTGAATAGGTGCAGAGATTAATCGCTCTTATAAACCTGAGAAACTGTTCACATTCAATTGACCTTTCAAAACTCAGTTTGTTCTGAATCGATCGAGACATATCAATACGAGACAATCCCTTCATAAATCCTCGATTGTACCATTTGTTATTCAAAATTCATAGTTCTTCAAACTCGCAAATGATTCCTTGTATCTTAGCATTTATCACACCATTCTCAAATGTAGTTCATGGTCATCTACACCATCAAAATATATGAGAATCTCATCTTGTGGATTTCTCGACAATCAAGGCAATGTCTCAAAGATCCCTAGGTTTTCTTTACAACCAAAACTGAAGCACCCAAATGTGACACACACTTCTCAATAAAACCTCTTTCTAAAAGGCCTTGTATTTGACCGTTAACTTTCCTTCAATTCCATTGATGCCCTTCTGTATAGAATCTTCTGTATAAGTTCGCTTTTCAAATAAGTTCAATACAAACTTGATTTCTTTACCTGGTGCGGCCCGGGAAAATCCTCTATAAAAATGTAGGCATACTCTTAGATAATCGGCATTTCATTCAAATTAGGTTTATCCCCTTGAGTACCAATGAAATGAGAGAGATAACCCTAGCAACCATTTCTCAGTAATCTTTAACCTCTCAAGGGTGAAATTAAATTATCACCGTCCACTAATTTATCTCACATAAAAGAGAACAGAGACCGACTAGACAAATCAAAAGTAACCTCTTTCTAGTGACAAACAATTTTAACATGATGCACAATAAGTCAATTTATTTCAAATATCACATCAAAATGTTCTATATGCTAGGAAATCAAGTTTTCAAGTAATTTCCTATCACATGGTTGTACCGAACAAAACTTATTGATCATAAATGCACATAACAAAGTACCACTAGGGTATCAAATGACAATTTCCGAATTCAAAGTTTGAGGTTTAACACACAAATTATGAGCTATAGCATACTATGAATGAATGCATAGCACATAAAACTGAATCGTAAGGAAATATCTCTAAAGAAGATAGGAAATGTACCTGTGAACAGAATGTTGGAGCCCCTAGCTTTACCGAAGTTATAGCCAAACCTTCTCTCTAAGTGCAACTGTATTTTTACCTGAGCAACCCCATCCAAGTGGTGGATAAGCGTGCTTGTTATGTAATGGAAAATTATTCAACGCAATACCATCCTTACAGAAATTATAACATGTTCTCATTCATTTGTAGCACGAGTCAACACCATGCTTCTTCTCACAAGAATAACAAAAGACCACAATAATTTGAGATGTCACCGCTATAATCCTCTTTGGTGAATTAGTTGGTGCCCATATTTAGTAACTATGATGATATACTTTCCTTTATCCTTGCGATTGGAACTATAATCCTTTTTGTCATCCACATCATGTTCAACCATCATTTCTCATTCCACAACTGTAATGTATAGATTTAAATTGAGGCAATTAATTGAACTCTGATATGTGCCTTCAATGATCCCTCAAAATTCTTGGCTCTCTGGAAATTGTTTTCTTCCAGTACATGAAAATAATGGGGCAATTCAGTAACCTTGTTGCATATTAAGTCGCGGTCATCTATCTTTCCTTAAGATTAATTAATCCTCTTGTTTTGCCTCAATGCTCAGTCATAAGCAGAAAATACTTCTTCTGAAACACATCGAGAAACAATTGACATGTTCTTTGCTCACCTGGAACCCCAAATCTTAAACTCTTTTGGTTAATATTTACCACTAACATCTTCTCATACTAACATCTGGCCAACAAATTGCACTTTCTGAGATTCAGTACACATTGATGTGATCAAATATCTACTCCATAGTGTCTACCCAATATCAACACCACTAGGATTAATCAAACCTGCAAACTTTATAATCCACTTCAAGAAGTCCAAAGAATCTTCATCTGATCTTTTACGAGATGCATGGCATAATCGCTGCACTCTAACATTTAGTACAATTCAAGAAAAAGAATATTTGGGTATTAGCTTCTTAAGACATTACTATGGGATTAGAACTTATTTTTCAAATGTGATCACTATGTGTGGTCTAACTATAACTAACCAACCTAGTTAAGTGGGTAGGTCAAACTACATTCATACCAACCTAGTTCTTATCGAACACCATTGGTAATCAATTCAGGGGCCCTTCTGAACTAACTTCAACGGCTTCCGATAGTAGGTCTTTAGAGTCATAGCCAGTTATTAAGGGTTTCTCTTTCTTTTTATTTTTAACAAAGCAAACATATATCACACAATGCAAATTTGATTCTTACAAAATTTATAAACTTTACCAATTGTAAGGCAAATTCAATACCAATTCATAATCATCCTAGGGCTCTAGACGACCAAATGATCAGAAACATAAACTCTCACAATCAAACCTACGGCTCTAGACAACCAAGGGATCAAAACCTATGCTCTGATACCACTCTGTCACGCCCCGAAGTCCGACATTGGACGAACCTCGAGAAGTGACGAACAAAACCGAATACCGATCAAAACCTTAAAATGAGAACTGAATTTTTCCTCATCTTATAAACAAACTGAAATGATACAATACAAAATCTCGAAACGAGTACATCAGAGCAACTATCCTCTGACCAAAAACACAAACCTTGAACAATCTCAAATATTTACAAATTCTAAAACTGTAATTCCTTTACATTGGTTATCTACCAATAGCAAAATACAAATATCTAAAAGACATAGCATTTCACTCTAGCTTCACAACTCTACAGTGAAAGGATCACGATCACAGCTATACTCCACCTGGAACGGAAATGGGGAGCGGAAAGGGTGAGCACAAATTGCCCAGTAAGAGACTTGCCAACACAAAGGTGTGGCACTGTATAGAAACCCAACCAAGAACGAATAGCAATAACAAACTCAACCACCCAGTATATAAGGGAGGAGCCGAAAGAGTACAACCGAATCAAACATCAAATCAAAGTTCCGAAGTCAAATTCCATTAAACACTTGAGTTGGCCAAATGCCCAAAGTCAAAGTTGATTCTTCATCATAGTTTCACTTGCGCAAATGACACTATGACTAGGAATCACAAATATAACAACCGGTGTTAAAGTCATCTCTTGTTGAGGAATTCAAAGTCAAATACTCAAAGTGTAAATGGCAGAGTAGCTAAAACGAATAACCGAGTCCAAATGAATTGATCCAATAAACGATCACGAATAACAAAATCAAACCAATCCGATAATTCCGAAGCCAAATAATGAAAGGGTACAAGGTTGACAAGACCCTTACCTCGAATCCGAGCTAATGCAAGACAAAGTATTCAACGTAGCATAAACGTCTCAATCTAACATAACAAAGACATAAATGGTATAAGAGTTAGTATCTATTCAAATAATTCACAATAAATCATAAGAACATTGTAACAACTTCAAATGACAACAACTAAATATGTTTAACTATCAAATATGGATAGTACTCTGAAAAGTACACAATTTAGACCAATGAATTATTTAATTCTGAATTCATATTTATTTATTATCAATTATCTAAATTTGATTAATTATAAGACTACTCAATTCACAGCAGCCTCAAAAATAACAAATCTGGGATTACAAAATAAGAATTATCCTATACTTATTATCCCATTGGAAAGTTAATGAAAAACTAATGAATTTAGACTCAAGAATCTCTCGATTCCGAGTACGGATGAATTAATTATGAATTTCTTAAACTTAACTGATTTTCAAATTCATATACAACGGATTCCTGTAAAAACAGACATTCTGGGAACAAACTACAATGACTCGGGTTCTATAACTTATTCCATTGAAATCCTCTCGAAAAGTTAGTGAAAATGAACTCAAGATTCACTTAATTTGGATCCGAAACGAGGTAGTTATGATCAATAAATGGGTAGAAACCTTTTCATATATTACCAGGGACCAAACTGTAATTAAAACATATCTCGGGACCTAATAGCAAATTCGGCTACTCAGCCCTTTTTTTTACACCTCCGTACAGCAACAACATGCCCTCTTACCTCCCAAAACCAAGTATCATAATCACTACTACTACATCAAAGACATGCATGGATTTATGCATTTCACCCATTACATTAGTCAAAAAAGTCAAACTGAAAGAAAAGTCATATAAAAGCTAGCACTCATTCTTTTCAAAATACACATTAGCTAGTTAACTATCCCCATCATACCTCTTTACTCCCCCAATTACCATGCTGAAAATCTATTCATAATCACAGTATCAATTAAGACCAAAGAATAGCTATAAAATATTAATACTAAATTTGAAATGTCAATTGGGATAATATAATACTAACTATACTTGCTACTTTTAAGTTATTATTACATTTATAAAACTAACTACAAAATCTTATAATAATATGATCAATACAATTTTAATATGATAACAGTAAGTTTAATTAGGACAACCCAGTTAATCTAAAACACTTATCCCACACATACACACGTATAAAGAAATGCATACTTGCATACATGGAGACACACTAGTTATAAAGAGCAAAAATATAATTACCATGCCCTTAATTTTCTTGATTTACTTCCCACTATCCGTCTCCACCTAGTCCTCTGTGTATGTTTTATTTTTTTGCATTTCTCTACTCTCTCTCTCTCTCTCATTATATATATTTTTTTTATTGTGGGAGAACATATATATACACCATATCATGTTGGTTGGAGTGGTGAGTCATCCAAATGGAAGGATGATTGTCTAAATTACCATACACGTCCTACTTCAAATAATTACCACCGAATTCATTTGGTAAGTGGGACCACACTCAAAGCTTATCTACAAAAAAATCAGATGACTCTCTTTTACATAGCCTAATTACAATAATACCCTTATAATCTACTCCAACCGTCCCAAAATAAATTGCACTAATTATTAAATTACTATATTTAAAATAATAGCATAATTTATAAAATGCAAATTCAAATTACCACTAATGCACAAATACAAAAATCGTCAAATAAATATATGCAATATGGACTGATTATCTGGGGCGTCACATGCTACGTAGACCGTCTCTTGGAGTTCACCGTTGAGAAATGCGCTCTTCACATCCATTTGATAAAGTTTGAATTTCTTGTGAGAGGCATAAGCTAAGAAAATTCTTATAGCTTCAAGTCTTGCTACAGGCGCAAATGTTTCATCGTTGTCGATTCCTTCCTCTTGCTTATAGCCTTGCGCAACCAACCTTGCTTTGTTTCTTGTGATGCTTCCATTCTCATCCATCTTGTTTCTGAATACCCATTTTGTACCAATAACTCCTTGGTCATGAGGTCTGGGTACTAAGGTCCAAACCTTGCAGCGCTCAAATTGGTTAAGCTCTTCTTGCATAGCAGTAACCCAACTTGAATCTTGGAGCGCTTCGTCAATCTTCTTTGGTTCGATTTGAGAGATAAAGGAGTGATATTCATCATCAAAGTTTGATGCTCTCCTAGTACGAACCCCTACATTGAGATCACCAATGATGTTTGAAGTTGGATGATCTCTAACTTCACGAACCTCGGGAGGTAAGTTAGGTTGAGTGGTAGGAATACGAAGATCTTCAATGGGTACTTCATTTGTTCCAGCATCAAGATCATCAAAAGTGATTTGCTGAAGTGGAGAAACATCATGTGCAGGAGGAGGAGTTTGCGCATCAGGAGTCGTCACTTCTGGCGCAGCATCGGGTGTATGCGCATGCGATGGACTTGCTTGATTCTGGTTTTGATCTTCTTGATTAACATTCTGCGCAGGTACAGTTTGAGGCTGCGTACCTGTCTCAACATTTTCAGCAGAATCATCAGAATCATTTGGAGCCAAATGTGGCTCAAGGAGAGAATGCTCATCAAAAGTAACATGTACAGATTCTACAATTACTAGAGTAGTTCTATTAAAAACACGAAAATCTTTAGAATGTTTGGCATACCCAACGAAAATACCTTCATCTTCTTTGGCGTCGAATTTACCTCTATGATCTTTGCCATTGTAGAGGATATAGCATTTGCAGCCAAAAATCTTGAAGAAAGCAATGTTGGGCGCTCTTCCTCTCCATAGCTCATATGGAGTCTTGTTGTAGGCTTTGTTGATGAGGGATCTATTCTGAGTAAAGCAAGCAGTATTGACAGCTTCTCCCCAGAAATACTTTGGAAGCTTAGCTTCTGCTATCATTGTTTTTCCAGCCTCAATCAACGTGCGATTCTTTCTTTCCACAACGCCATTTTGTTGAGGAACTCCAGCAGCAGAGAAATTGTGATCAATTCCATGGTCATCGCAGTATTGAGCAACACCGTTATTCTTGAATTCAGTTCCATTATCTGATCTAACACTCACGATGTCGTCTTCTTTTTGAGTTTGGAGCTTTCGAAATAGCGCAGTCAAGATATCATAGCAGTCATCTTTGGATATCATCATTTCGACCCATGTGTATCTTGAGTAGTCATCCACCACGACTAAAGTATATTTGTTTCCTCCAATGCTCGCAGTGGTGACCGGTCCAAACAAGTCCATGTGAAGCAGTTGTAAACATTTGAAAGTTGAGGAGACAATCTTGCTGGAGAAAGACTGCTTAGGTTGTTTACCGAGCTGGCATGCTGCGCATTTTCTGTCATGATGGTCAGCTACTTTGGGAAGTCTTTTGACAAGATTTTCCCTTCCTAGCTTAGCCAAATACTTGAAGTTCAAATGACTTAAGCGCTTATGCCATAGCCAGCTGCTTTCACTTACATTCTTTGCTACAAAACAGAGATTAGTGATAGAATCTATAGAAGTAAGATCAATAATGTAAACATTAGTCTTACGAGTCCCTGTGAGCAAAGTTAGTCCGGATATGCCATCTTTGATGTAGCAGTGCGTTGTAGTGAAGTGACATTCCAAACCTTTATCGCAGAATTGTGATATGGAGAGCAGGTTGTGCTTGAGACCTTCAACGAGCGCAAGTTTCTCAATGCACACTTTATCTTTTCTGATTCTTCCATATCCAACTATGTGCCCTTTGTTGTTATCTCCAAAATTTACAGAGGGACCTCTTCCTTCATGCACATCTTCAAGAGCGGTAGCATCTCCAGTCATGTGTCTAGAACATCCACTATCGAGGTACCATATATGCGCTTTAACTTGTGAAGAGTGCGCAGTGAAGCAGGAGACATGAAAGATAGACATTAAGAACGCAGGTCCCCTTTATTCTTGGGTCCTAGAGTTAGCAACTTTTGACAACCCACTCCTGTCTGACCTTAGGATTTTTACGTCCCTTGGCATTAGGAGCAAATCGCAAAAGGCATTCTGCAGCCTTGTGACCTAAACCATCACACACAACACAATGATGAAAGCCACTTATAGATTGGGTTTTTACAAACTCTTTACTTTTCTTTGGCGCAGCATTCTTTACTGGAGCAGATGAACTTGCTTTGACAAATATCATTTTCTGAGGTTTGGGTGCGCTTTTCTTAAGAATGCGCATCTGGCGTTGGGGCGCATGGCTTTCATGCGCATGACCTTTTTGCGCAGATTTGACATTTGAAGTTGAAGCGCAACCATAGTCAGAATATGAGTTGTCATGCGCAGGTTCAACTTTAGCCTTACCCTTGGCTTTTCCAGTTTGCTTCTTTGGGTAGACATAATGGAAATTTTGTCTCTGAACTTTCTCCTGTCCTTTACCCACTGAAGCAGAATGCTTTGCTTTAGGAATTTCAATAGTTTGCTGTGGTGTAAATTCCTTTTCCTTTTCAGAGCAAACTGCGGATTTAAAGTTATCACTAGTTGAGAATCCCAAGCCTTCCTTGTCTCCACTAGCTTTTTGGGATTCTAGAATTTGGTCCATAGTGACACGAGATTTGGTCTACTCATCAGTGATCTTTGTGAGATCAGCTACTTGAGCAGCCAATTCTTCGTTTCTTACTTTAAATAGCTCATTTTGATCTGTGAGAAAACGGTTCTTTTCAGTAAGAGGAGTCATGCTCTTAATTTGCTCCTTAAGGAGGGTGATCTCAGATTTTAAAAGAGTTTTCTCCGTCTTAAGCTGTGAAATTTCTCCAATTGATAAGTCCACTGCTTCTTTCATAGAGTTAAATTTCTTGATTACCTTTTCAGCTTGCTGAAAAATAGACTCGCGCTCAGTAGCAGAGTCATTCTTTTCTATTACAATTTCAGCAGGAATTTCAAGAGATTCTTTTTGTGGAGGCGCAGCTACAAATTTTTTTGATAGGTCTGCTCTGGCAAACAAGTACTTGCCATTCTGTCTGCTTGGAGTCAGATGTCCCATTTCCACCAGTTCTGTGATAGTGGGAGCTTTCTTCTTTGTCCTTGGCGCAGCCTTTGTGTCCGCATCTTGATCATTGTCTGAATCGCTATCAGCATCAGCATTGGCCATCAAGCAGAGCAGTCCATCCTCAGAGTCATCATCATCACTGTCTTCAGTGTCAGTCTCTATCCAAGTCTTCAGTTCTTTTTCTGCGCAGTCTTCTTCAGCAATCATTCCGCGCTGCCTTAATGATCTCTGCGCATTATTCCTCTTCATGTACTCATATTTTGGAGTGGGACATTTTGAAGCAAAATGACCAGGCTTTCTGCAGTTGTAGCAGACTAACTCTTCATCATTCTTTGAGTCTCTGCCACGAGAGAATTTAGCAGGTGGTTTGCTCGAGGATCCAGGTTTAGAGAATTTCCTGAATTTTTGGAATCGCTTAACGAACATGGCGAAATCATCATCATCCATTTCAAGTAGGGAGGAAGTAGAGACTTTGTCTGAGGATTGAGCAGGCACAGGTTCCTTTTACGTAACATAGGAAACAAGCTTTCTTTTGCCTTCAGTTTCGTCGATTCGATCAAGATTTAGCTCATACACTTTTAAGTTAGCGTATAAGCTACGCAGAGGCCAAGTATCTAGAAATCCAGAATCTTCCAGATGACTTGCTTTGTGCACATATCTGGAACCTAGCGCATCTAAGAATTGAGAATTGACTTCTTTATTAGTGAAAGTAGTTCCAAGAGATTTACAAGAGTTTACAACAGCACAGAAGCGATCATATGTTTGTCTCAAGGTTTCACCATCTTTTCTCATGAAGCAGTTGAATTTTCTTTGCACCACAAATCTTTTGTTTTCCTTGCTTACTTTGTCTCGATTCACATATCCTTCAATAGCATCCCATAGTTCCTTTGCAGTTCCACCGCTCACAATTTGATTGTGCGTGGAGAGGTCTAGAGTGCTAAGAATGATGTTCCTTGGTCTTCCATCATAGCCAACCCATTTCTTTTCTTCATCAGTCCATTCCTCCTTGTTCTTCTTGATGGTAGGGTTTTCCTTATTTGTAGCAGCATCAGGATTAGCCTTCATTGGAATGTAGGGTCCTTCAAGAACGATGTCGTGGAGGATCTCGTCGATAGAAGAAAAATGAGTGAGCATGCAGTGCTTCCAGATTTCGAAGTGATCTTCATTCAGCACTGGGACATGTGAATAGTTAGCCATTGCCCAAGATTTTGAAGCCATCTTGAATCGGCACCCAAGCTGTTAAGCTTGAAAAAAAACAAGTTTTATGAAGGTGTTTGCTCTGATACCACTTATTGGTCCCAAAGGGGAAACAAGGGTATGAAAAATGCTAGAGGGGGGGGGGGTGAATAGCGTTTTAAAATTCTTTTCAAACCCTTTTGCAAATCAATGGCTTATGCGCACAGTTCTCAAATAAGCTAAGTATAGCGCGCAGTGAGAGTGTGAAATGCACAGCGGAAGTTTAAAGCAGCTCTGCGCAGGGTATACTGCACAGAGATAAAAACGCACGCGCTAAGTATGAGGCTAAAGAGTGGCGCTAAAAGGGATTCTAAGGAAAATGAGCAATAACAATTACAACATCAAAGTGTAGCAATCTGAAAGATCAAACAAAGCAGTAATTCAGAAATGATTAGCAGAAAGTAAATAGCAAGATTAAAGAACAAGCTATTTGGAGAGGTTCGATCAATGAAAGATCTACGTCCTCTACCAAGATGGTTAGTCTTGGATTTTCTAAAGGAGATCTTATTATATGAGAGAGTTACAAGATACAACAATGAAACACAACTATCTCAAAGATCTATAATCTATGAAGAACAAATCCTAGACTAAACCGGTGTATCTCAAGAAGAAAGATCTAAATGATCAAAGCTTCAAGAGGTGTGTGTGTGTTCAGAGATTCTGGGCTCTATGAATCTATGAGATGAAGAGCATGAAGAATTCTGGTGTTTTAAGGCTTAGGATCTGGGCAGGAGTTTAAAGGTATGAAGGTTGATCTTGAATCTGTGAATAGTAAGCAGCAATCTTCAGAACTTCAAGGATATTATAAAGCACAAACTCTAGAAACTTGGAAATGAAGATGAGCTGGATATTTATAGCTGAGAGTTTGAATATAGCCGTTGGAGCTCTGAGTAAGGACGATGAGCTGGCACGATATGATTGGTGCGCAGGTGTCCTTTATAGCCGTTGGGGCTCTAATCAAAGTTGATGACCTGGCACAATATGATTAGTGCGCAGGTATATAGAGCCGTTGGAGACTGAGCATGAAGACCAAATTCAAAAAGCTTCTTCTAGAAGGTTGACAGTTGTCTTCATTTGAAATATATCTCTTGAGCGCGTCTCCACCGTTGGATCTGCTAAGTGTGCTTGTTTTGTCGTTTCTGCACACCTTAACACTCTTAAAAGCGTACATCTTCAAAGCGTTTTTCAAGTTAGGTGATCTGAATGAATTGAACTGAGGAAGAATGCTGCACAGGATATACCTGCGCAGTGGTGTCCTGCGCAGTAACCACTGACACTTGGATCTTCATTCCTTTTCGCTTCAAGTCCTGTGTTCTAAGCCTATACTATAAAATGGACTAAGCTAAAAATTGAAGTTATAAAACTTCTTACATAGGGTCCTAAAGTCCATAAAATATTAATAGGTGATGGTATCAATCAATTCCAACAAGAATAGGAGGGTTAAGAAGTAAGCATACCCAACAATAATATATAGGTTAGAAAAAAAATATTGCACAAATAAGGAAATAATAGGGTTAAAATTTTAAAAAGATGAGAAGTTGAAAGGATGGGCATTAATGAGAGGAAAAAATTTTCGGCTCATCATGGCTAAAAAGGACGACGCATTAATGAGGGATTTTTGGAGATGATGGCTATTTAATGCTGAATGACCCAAAGTACTTTGATGTGACATTTTGGGTAAGGGAAAAACTGCTCCACTTTCCCTTTAAGTGTATGAGCAATTTTGACTAATTTTTGCACAAACCCCAAAAACATCTGTTTTGGTGTAAGTTTGGGGTGCAAGAAATAAATCCTCAGAAAATAAAGTTTTTCGAAAAACGTAAAACGAGGGAAAAATTAATTGCACAAGTACCTTTGAACAATTAATGTAATGTCAAAAGACAAAGATTCATATAATAAATAATAACAATCATACCTGGTACTTGTGAAACTTTAATGCGCTCAATCATTGAGGGAGTTAATATGGTAGCATTGATTGAGCCGCAGTCATAAAGAGGCGCATAATCTCATCTAGGTGCGCAGAATGACTTAAGAGGCATTGAATGCTAGGAGCGCGTTGGAATTGGGCGCGCAGAGAGTGTGGGGCGCGCAAAAGTATTGGGCGCGCAGAGAGTGTATGGCGCGCAAGGTAATGGGCGCGCAGGGTTTGCTTTGAAACTTGAAATGATTTATCATTTTAACTTAATATACTCATATAACTTAACAAAACATAAAATCATTAGTATTGACAAAACTGTAATGAATTTTACTTGAGTTCAAGCATACCCATTTCACCTCTCAAAAATATGAACCGTTTCGCGTCAAGTGCTTTCGTTAAAATATCGACGATTTGATAGTCGGTTCCCACGTGTTCCAAATGTATATTTATTTTCTCCACATGGTCTTTGAGGAAGTGATATTTGATGTCGATGTGTTTGGTCTTGGAGTGCATGACAGGATTTTCAGAAACCGCAATTGTTGAAGTGTTGTCGCAGTAGATGGGACAATTTTCTTCAATGATATCATAGTCAACCAATTGCTGCTTCATCCATAGTATTTGACAGCAACAACTTCCTGCAGCGATATATTCAGCTTCGGTTGTTGAGACAGATACAGAAGCTTGTTTCTTACTCGCCCATGACACAAGTCGATATCCGAGGAAATGACAAGTGCCACTTGTGCTTTTCCTATCAATTGTGCACGCTGCATAATCCGCATCTGAATAACCTACAAGTTTAAAGTTCGAATCTTTGGTGTACCAAAGTCCAAGGTTAACAGAACCGGAAAGATATCTTATAATACGTTTAACAGCGATTAAGTGTGCTTCTCTAGGGTCAGATTGATAACGAGCGCAAACACTAAACATAATATCAGGCCTACTTGCAGTAAGATAAAGGAGTGAGCCAATCATTCCTCGATAGAGCGTTTGATCAACACGTTTACCTTTTAAATCTTTGTCGAGTTTGTTGCCGGTAGCCATTGGAGTATCGTATGCTTTGGCGTTCTCAAGTCCAAATTTCTTGATTAAGTCCTTTGTATATTTGGCTTGATTGATGAATATGCCTTCACTCATTTGCTTGATTTGAAGCCCGAGGAAGAATGTGAGTTCTCCCATCATGCTCATTTCAAACTTGCTCTTCATTAGTTTCTCAAAGCGCTTGCACAACAATTCATTAGTAGAACCAAATATAATATCATCAACATAAATTTGAACAAGTAATTTATGACCATTATGTTTGGCAATGAAAAGAGTTGTATCGATTTTACCACGAGTGAAGCCTTTTTCAATGAGAAACTTTGATAGTGTATCGTACCATGCTCTTGGTGCTTGTTTGAGTCCATACAAAGCTTTCTGGAGCTTGTACACATGATTTGGAAATTGTGAATTTTCAAACCCAGGTGGTTGAGCAACGTAGAATTGTTCTTGGAGTTCACCATTTAGAAACGCGCTCTTCACATCCATTAACTTGAAGTTCTTGTGAGCTGCGTAAGCCAGAAATAATCTGATAGCTTCAAGTCTTTCTACTGGCGCGAAAGTTTCATCGTAATCAATTCCTTCTTCTTGCCTATAGCCTTGTGCAACCAATCTTGCTTTGTTTCTTGTGATGGTTCCATGCTCATCCATCTTATTTCTGAACACCCATTTCGTACCAATCACTCCTTGATCATTTGGCCTTGGAACAAGAGTCCAAACCTTATATCATTCAAATTGATTGAGTTCTTCTTGCATTGCCACAACCCAATTAGGATCTTGGAGCGCTTCATCAGCCTTCTTCGGTTCAATTTGAGAGATAAAAGCAGTGTAAGCATTAAAGTTTGTAGCTCTCCTAGTACGAACACCAACGTTTAGATCACCAATGATATTATTGATTGGGTGACCTCTAACTTCACGAATTTCAGGAGGTAAGTTAGGTTGAGTCATGGTAATTTAAAGGTCTTCAATTGGTACATCTTCACCAGATTCTAAATCATCAAAGTTTGGGGGTTGAATTGGTGTAGAGTTGAAACTTGGGTTTACACCAGATGCAGCTGAAGATATAGGCGCATGAGAGGCATCAAGAGGCGCAACATGTGAGTGAGGCGCAGCTGATGACTCATGGGGCGCGACATATGAGGAATTTGGAGCAACTGATGTTGATGGATTTCCTTGAGTTGATAGATTCTGCTCTTGTGTAGGCGCAACATAAATAGGAGCACCTGTATCATTAAGCTCAACAGAATCATCAGCGACATTTGGAGCCAAATGTGGCTCAAGGAGAGAATGTTCATCAAATGTAACATGTACAGATTCAACTATTACTAATGTAGTTCTATTAAAAACGCGAAAAGCTTTAGAATGTTTTGCATACCCAACAAAAATACCTTCGTCGGCTTTGGCATCGAATTTTCCTCTATGTTCGTTTCCGTTGTAGAGGATATAACATTTGCAACCAAAGATCTTGAAGAATGCAATGTTGGGAGTTCTACCACGCCAAAGTTCATACGGGGTCTTGTTATGAAGTTTGTTGATGAGGGAACGATTTTGAGTAAAACATGCTGTGTTGATAGCTTCTTCCCAAAAGTACTTAGGCAATTTCGCTTCAGTTATCATCGTCTTTCCCGCTTCAATCAACGTTCTATTCTTTCTTTCCACAACCCCATTTTGTTGAGGAACTCCAGCGGTTGAGAAGTTGTGATCTATCCCATGATCGTCGCAATATCGAGCAACACCGTTGTTCTTGAATTCTGTTCCATTGTCGGATCGAACACTAACGATGTCATCTTCTTTTTGGGTTTGGAGCAGTCTGAATAAGGTGGTCAAAATGTCGTAACAATCGTCTTTTGAGATCATCATTTCCACCCATGTATATCTTGAATAATCATCCACCACAACTAGAGTATACTTGTTTTTGCGAATACTTGCAGTGGTGACTGGTCCAAATAGATCAATGTGAAGCAGTTGCAAACATCTAGAAGTTGAAGGATTGGTCTTTCTGGAGAAAGATTTCTTCGGTTGTTTGCCAAGTTGACACGCGGTGCACTTCTTGTCATGATGATCAGCAACCTTGGGAAGTCCTTTAACAAGGTTATTCCTGCTGAGTTTAGATAGATATTTGAAGTTCAAGTGACTTAAGCGCTTGTTCCACAGCAAACGATTTTCGCCCACTTTTTTAGCTACAAAACAAAGATTAGTACTAGAGTTCATACTATGGAAATCAATAATGTAAATATTTGTCTTACGATATCCCGTGAGTAATATAGCTCCAGTTTTGCCATTCTTGATAAGACATTGAGTTGAGGTAAAATGGCATTCTAATCCTTTGTCGCAGAATTGAGATATGGATAATAAATTGTGCTTGAGCCCTTCGACGAGAGAGACTCTTTCAATGCACACTTTGTCTTTCTTGAGCTTTCCATATGCAACAACTTGACCTTTGTTATTATCACCAAATGTTACTGAGGGACCTCTTTCTTCATGGACATCTTCTAATAAGGATTCATCTCCAGTCATGTGTCTTGAACACCCACTATCGATAATCCATTCATAATTTCTAGCTTTTGAAGATCCAGCCATGAAACAAAGAACCTGAAATATAGACATTTAAGCAGGTCCCCTTTATTCCTTTTGGGTCCTAGGGTTAGCAACTTTTGACAACCCACTCTTGCTTGACCTTAGGGTTTTTACGTCCTTTGGCATTGGGAGTGAATCGCAAAAGGCATTCCATGGACTTGTGTCCAGAACAATCACAAATGGAACAATGATGAAAGCCACCAATCACATGAGTTTTCACAAACTCTTTACTTTTCTTTGGGATAGCATTCTTCTTTGGGTCAGATGGACTAGCCTTAACAAAATCCTTCTTTTGAAATTTTTGAGCGCTTGATCTAGGAGGGTGCATAGGGCTAGGAGGCGCACGGCGATGAGGCGCGTGGCTTCTAGGCGCATAATGAGCACTCGGAGAAGGAGCGCGCTTTGTTTCAAGAGGGATTTTGCTAGAGGATGATTCATCTGTAGCTATATCTTTCCCATTAGCTTTCCCAAATTGCTTCGTTGGGTAGACATAATGGAATGTTTGTCTCTTGACTTTTTCCTGTCCTTTACCCATTGAATTAGAATGTTTTTCCTTGGGAATTTCAAAAGTTTGCTGGTTAGTAAATTCACTATCTCTTTCAGCACAGACATCACATTTAAAGTTGTCACTAGTTGATGAGAATCCCAAGCCACTTTTATCACCACTGACTTTTTGGGACTCAAATATATTCTCCATAGTGACACGAGAATTGGACCACTCATTTGTAATCTTTTTAAGATCAGTAATTTGAGCAACCAATTCATCGTTTTGACCTTTAAGAAGTGAGTTCTGTTCTGTTAGAAAAATGTTTTTAACAGTAAGAGGATTCATGCTCTTTATCTGCTCCTTAAGGAGGGTGAGTTCAGATTTAAGTAGAGATTTCTCGGTCTTAAGCTGGGAAATTTCATCACATGATAGTGCTAAAGCTTCCTTCATACTATCAAATCTAGTGATTACCTTTTCAGTCTTTTGAACAATTTTTCTTGTTCAGCAATCACTTCATCATCATTGATTTTGGAGATTGGAGCAGTTGGTTCAACTTGAGGTCTAATGTATGCTCCTTTTCTCAACTTGTTCCTTGCACTAAGATCACATCGTGATAATAACAATCCACCATCGCTTTGAGCCGGAGTGAGAAATCCTTGTTCAACGAGCTCGCTGATGGTTGGTCCTTTCTTCCTTTTCTCTTCTTGAAAACCTGCAGATTTCTTGATAGGTTTATTCAAGGCATTCATATCAGGAACATCCTTGGAGAAGTCATCATCAGAATCATAAGTATCAACTTCATTATCATTTGCCATCAAACAAACGAGTCCATCATCGGAATCTTCATCGCTCTCATCTGAGTTTGTTTCAATCCAAGTGTTCTGCTCATTTGCTGGTGCTTCTTCTTCCGCAACCATTCCCTTGTGACGAGTGAATTTGGGAGAGAACTTGGGAGTATGGCTGCTCTTCTTCTGTATATATTCAAATTTTAGAGTTGGGCAGCTTGAAGCAAAGTGTCCTGGTTTCCTGCAATTAAAACAAACAAGGTCTTCTTTTCTTTTTGAGTCACTGCTCCTCGTGAACTTTGGAGGAGCTCTGCTGGTAGATCCTTGAAATTTACTGGTTGAGCCGGGCTTGGTAAATTTTCTAAACTTCTGGAATCTCTTCACAAATAAAGCGAAGTCTTCATCGTCCATGTCCAATAGCTCAGAAGTAGAAATTTTGGGATCGAAACTTTTCTCATCATGAGTAGGCGCAGGCGCAGAAACATGCGCCTCTTCTCTTTGCGCCACCATTGCTATGGATTTTGATTTTCCTTCAGTTTCACTAATTCGCTGAAGTTTGAGCTCATAAACTTTGAGATTTGCGTAAAGGTTCCTTAAAGTCCATACATCTAAAGTTCCGGCGTCTTCAAGAGCGCTGGATTTATGTAGGTATCTTGATCCAAAAGCTTGGAGAAAATTGACATTCAAATCCTTGTTAGAAAACTTCATGCCAAGTGAAATACATAGATTTATAATTTCACAGTAGCGTTCATAAGTTTGTCTTAAAGTTTCACCGGGGAGTTGAGAGAAATTGTTGAATCTCTTTTGTACTTCATATTTCTTTTTCTCCTTGCAGACGGTGTCTCCTTCTATATGCTCTTCAATAGCATCCTATAGCTCATTGGCGGTAGCACAATGCATGACTTGTTGTTTGATAGCCGTGCTTAGAGTGCTTAGAAGAATGTTTCTTGCTTTGCCATCATTTGCAACTCTTCTTGTTTCTTCCTCAGTCCATTCTTCTTTTGGTTTCTTGACGGTTGGTTGAACAACATTTATGCGCGGATTTGGATTCGCTTTCATAGGAATGTAAGGTCCATAAACCACGGTGTCATGAAGTCTTTCATCGATTGAGTTGAGATGAGTTAAGATGCTGAATTTCCACACGTCAAAATGATCTTCATCAAAGACCGGAACGTGAGTGTAGTTTGCAGTTGCCATAGGTTTTGAGTTTGCCATTTAGAATCGGCACCCAAGCTGTTAAGCTTGAAAAACAAAAGTGTTTTATAAAGGTGTTTGCTCTGATACCACTTATTGGTCCCAAAGGGCAACAAGGGTATGAAAAATAGCTAGAGGGGGGGTGAATAGCTGTTTTAAAATTCTTTTCGTACCCTTGATAAACTCAATTGCAAATGCGCACTTTATCAAATAAGCGTTATGATATGCGCCTAAGTGAGTGAGTGAAATGCACAGCGGAATTTAGTAATGTAAATAGGCGCAAAGTATGATAAAGGGGGCGCACACACACTCTAAGTATTTTGGCTCAAAGTGGGTGAAATAAGAAACTAATGCAAATGATATAACAAACACAACACAGTTCAATCAATCAATCTACAATGAATAAAAAATCAAATAGTTAGATATGATATGAACTTGAAAAGAAATAGCAAGATAGTAAGTACGCGCTATTTGGAGAAGTTCGATCGGGAAAATGATCTACGTCCTCTACCAAGATGGTTAGTCTTGGATTTCTAATGGAGATCTTATATAATGAGAGAGTGTTACAAATTACAATCGTTTGAGCTTATACACTAACTCAAGATCTAATATTCTATGAAAGAACAAATCCTAGACAATAACCGGTGTATCTCTAAAAGAAAGATCTAAGTGATCAAACTTAAAGAGGTGCGTGTGTGATTTTAGATTCAAGGCTCTTTAGATCTTTGAGATTGAGAGCACAAGAAAACTAAAGTGTTATCGCTTGAGGATCTGGGCTAAGGATGAAGTTATGAAGATGTTCTTGAGAATTCTGGAAATAACAAAGGCAATCTTCAAATCTTCAACGAATGCTTGAGAGAGAAGTTCTTGAAATTCTTAGCAACTTCAAATGGTTGAAGTTATGGGGTATTTATAGTAGAGCCCAAAAAACTAGCCGTTGGAAATCCTTGTTGAGTCAGAGAAAGGACGGATGTGCTGTCGCTCATTGAGTGGAGCACGTGTCCTTTTATAGCCGTTAGACACATAACACAAATATGACCGTTATGGACAGATGTCCTTAGATGCGGGTGCATACGTTATTTAACCACCGTTGGATCATTGGTGTAGTTTGAATCTTCTTCAAGTCTTTGAATCTTCAATAAATCACTGAGTGTTAAAAACATTTATGATGCGCGTTGAGCTAGAGAGGCGCGTAGCGTATGCGCGATCTGACTCATCTGAGGCGCATGAGCTATGCTAGGCGTATACTCATGCGCGCGCTTTAAGGAGGTGCATGGCGCATGGGTGAGGCGCATGGCGCGTAGCTCAAATTCACGGAGTGATTTTCTTCAATTTTGATCTTCTTGCCCTATTCCTAAGCCTGTTCTATTATAATGGACAACCTAAAAAATGAAGTATAAATACTTCTTACATGTGGGTCTAAAGTCCATGAAATAAAACTTAGGTGATGGATCAATCAAATCTAATCAATCCTATTACATTGAAACTGAGATATAAGTGGGCATACCCAACAATTTTGTTCATTTTATGATTAATATTTATTTGTTATTTAATCTATGGTCTGATTTTTCTTTAATTTGTGGTCTGACTTTTTTAAAAAATTTAATCTGTGGTCTAATTTTTTTCTTATTAATCTATGGTCTAATTTTATGTCTTTACTTTTTTTTTGTTCATTTTATGATTAATATTAATATTTTATATTTTTTTCTTTTTAATCTATGGTCTAATTTTATGTCTGATTCTTGTGAAGCTTGCTTTGCTTTTGTTAGCAGCAACCGCAAGTGTTGAGCGGGTCTTTTCAGCTATTAAGCATGTAAGGAGCAATTTGAGGTCTAAGATGGGAGACGAATGGTTAAATGACCGTTTGGTAACTTTTGAAGAAAGAGATGTATTCATGACTATTAGTGAGGATGAGATTTTAACTTATTTTCAAAAGATTAATCATAGAAAACATCAATTGTAAATTGTGTTATTTTATATAATGTTGACATATTGCAGCCTATTATATTTATATTTGTAAAATTATTGAATTTTAGTTTCGCGTTTTTTTTTTTTTTTTTGAAAGAATAGGCAACACCAAACTTTTTGGTGTAGATCCACCACCGGCTAAGGGCACAAAAAAAGGTCACAAAATTTGGGTTACAAAATGAGTCGTCAAACATTGATTGAATGCTTAATTAATGGATAATTGAGCATACAAACACAACAACCAATATCGAATCAGTTTGTAACTTAAATTTTGTGAAAGGTTTTTTGTGACTTTAGTATTACTCTATAATTCTGTAACAGACGGAAAATCCATTTGGGTAAAAGAGTAATTGTATTCCATAATCAGCAGCAACAAGGAAGTTTACTAACAACAATGGTGGAATTTGATATGAATTACGCTAGCTAGATTATAATACTCCTACTCCTATTGCGATGAACTACAACGAAAACGAAGAACAAAGAAATAACAATAATCAATCCACACCTTCATCATCGCCATTGTTGACCTATATGTTGTGAAGGTTTCTTCCCCTGCAACGCGTGTCCAATTCTTCCCACGAGTCTTTCACGTGACTATGGCTATTCCATCGTTGCCCTTACTTATGGATGCAAAATGACTAGATTGCCCCTCAATTCCATTGGGTTGTGCCAACAAGTTCATCCCAATAGGAGTAGGAGTAGTATAATCTAGCTAGCGTAATTCATATCAAATTCCACCATTGTTGTTTGTAAACTTCCTTGTTGCTGCTGATTATGGAATACAATTACTCTTTTACCCAAATGGATTTGCCGTCTATTACAATTGGTATCAGAGCGGTCGATTCACGGACCGCTTCTGCACCGATGGTGGATGGAGCACACTGGAAAGAGATGAATGCTAGATCAAGAGTGATGCCGGATAATTTGGATTCCAGGAGTTGTAATGGAAGAATGACGGCAGAATATTATAGCCATGAATTACAGGGGTTTAATTCCATCATGGGAGGAGGAATTCAAGAGGGAATCAATTGTTTTGAAGATAGGTATTATACTTCCCCTAATTTCTTTCCTCACAATCACATGACCTCACCCATTAATTCTCACCAGTTTTACACCTATGCACAAAGTCCGTATTCATCACCTAATAACCCAACCGTCTATAACCCTAATTTTCACATCAATGACCAAGACACTCAATATTCACATCACAATAATCTACCCCCTAATCAGTTTGTTATTCCATACATTGCCTTAAACAATACACCGCCATGGAACCCTCAACACTGCCAGTCCCAAAACACTATTTACCAGCCATAATACCAAATGAATTCAGGCAATGAATTTCAAACCAATGGAATGGATTTGGGAGCCCTCCTCCTTCCTAATGGCCTAAGTTGAGCCAAACTCACTTCACTCTCATTCCACAATTCCAACTTGCTACACAACAACATTCAGCTCTCTCTCTCTGAATTCTCTCTCTATTCTCTCTCTAATATTCAGCCTCTCTTCCTCCACCACTCCTCCACCAAAGCCCCACCACTAAACCACCACTAAACCACCACCAAAACTGTAATGCCCATCTTAATTCCTATTAAATTCTTGACTTGCATAATTATATGCTATTTTATTTGAGTTAATTATTTAACTAATTGAGCAAGTTTAGGTCCTAAGTGTTCAAAGTTGAAACTTTAGGGTCATTTGTGAAAAATAAAGTTCAGGGGCTTAATTGCTCAAAGTGAAACTTGAGGGTGTAGACACCCCGCCTTGGACCACTCACCCCGATTGCACACTTGATTTTGTGTTTCTCCCTCTTTTAAGTGTTTTCTGTTAGTTTCTGTTACTTTGGTTAAGTTCCAAACGGGCTCCGTTAAGTCTAGGGACTAAACTGAATAACAGTTCTAACTTTCTAGTCCATTCTGTCAGATTTTGCCTTTCAGAGTCGCGCGCCTCCGCCCCTTGAGGCCAGACGCGCGCGCCTTCCGCCGCCTAGGTGGGATGCGCGCGCTTCTGGGGTGCGTCAGTTACAGATTCTGCCCAAGAATCTCTCCCTTGCTCATTATACATGATTTTGCCCGGGAAAGATTTCTTGGAGACTCCGTTTGGCTCCAAAAACTCCCCTCTTTCAACTATAAAAACCCCTCCAATCCATCATTGGAAGGGACTTTTTTTGGCACCTTAAGAATTTTCCACCTTAAACTTTACTCTAGGCAATTTACTAAAGATATTCTCTCCAAGTATTCAACCTCTTCTTCAAGACTTTTCAAGAGGTTCTCTTTGAAGGATATTATAGGTAAAATGTCTTAACTTTATTCTTATTTTTCTTCTAATTCTTCTTCTTCTTCAATCAAATGTGTAATCACCCCAAAACCATTTGGGACATGACACCAATGGCCCTTTCATTACATTGAATTGTCCTAGGAGTTATCTCCCTACATTTTAAACTTTAAAACCCCTTTTTTATCATCATTCAAATAGGAAGAACACATTTATCTTTAAAGTGAATTATGAACAAACAAGACCGACTTTGCTCGGGCGAAATGGGTGTTTAAGTACTTCACAGTTCATAACCTAACCCCCGAACCCCTCATCCCAAAGAATCTCTGTTTTCGTAAATCAAACTTAGGCTCATAAACATTAGGTTTTCTTACGTTCCTCTAAAACGTGGGTGGCGACTCTTAAAATCAATTAGACAACCTAGGTAATTCACATCTCTAGCCAAGCCGTGGTTTCCCGGGGTATCTACAATGGCGACTCTGCTGGGGACTGCTTGAGGGTTAAACTTGTGTTTCTGTTCATAATTCATTTTTCTGGGCATTCTGGAAATTGATATGGGAAGCGCGCGCCTCAGACCTTCATTCTCCAAAGCGCGCGCGTCCCACATCAAATTCCAGAATCGCCCACCTTCCATGAGTTTTTTCTATTCTTCCTATTATTTCATGCTAACAAACATTGCAGGGGTTTCATCACACAATTAGGACCAAGGCAATCCCCTGAGTCCATAAGTGTCTGACAATCTGACAGGTCAGCCCAGAAGCGGGCGCCTCCCATATACAATGCGCCAGGCGCGTGCTTGCCACGACACCAGCCTGAGGCGCGCACTTCTGGGTCAATTTCCAGGACAAGAACAGGTTTCAGGGACTGAACAGAACAGTGGGGTGTGGGCATAGTTGCCTGCATCAGAACAGAATTGGACCCTTGAACTGTTTTAATTTTGTGTTTATTTACCGGTCATACGGGTGATTCGGGAGTTGTAATTTACGTGCTTATGTGTTTTTTTTTATCTTTTCTTTTCAAGAAAAAAAAAACAAAAAATTTTGTCACGTGATAGACCCCACACTACATGCACATTACTCCTATGAATTGCTCACTATCGAGTCGCACAAGTCCAACCCCAAACTCGTCGAGGCCCTACCTAGAAAGTTTCAAGCTCCACTCGACCTTGACTCTTTCGAAGCGGTAAACCTCAGCCCGTGGCGTAGTTCATGACTACATGCCGGGGGTGACCTTTAAGCCTCTCTTTAGCCGAGCACAAACCACACAATTCTTGTTAGGGTCTAACACTCCGTGACCAAGTCGGTTTTCATGTACCGAGATTTCCCTAAACTAATATTTCCAAATCATACATGCCAACTTGTTGAAACGGACGCAATAAAAATCCGTCCCCAAAAGTTGTTGTTTTGGACGAAAATAAAAATCCGTCCCCGCATGTATGCTTTACTACATTAATTTAGTTTAATCCCGACGCATGTAGGATTCGCAAACGTGATGGAATCTGATGAGTATATGGGACCACGAGATGGTCTATATACTAGTGTGACGATTCCATTATCTTCTTAGAAACCCCAAAAGGGACCCGTTCCCTCCGACTTATATAAAAAAAAAGAGTATTTTTCTTATGTGGTTCGAGTCGTGTGCCCAGCTGTGTGTTCTCAACCTCTTCATGGACCGAAAGTGTGAACCGAGACTGACAAGGGCTACTTCTCCAATTATAGGTCCGATTGGTACTCTCCGCGTCTACAGGGATTCATCCAACAGGCTTGTCCGTGAACCGATCACTCCAACAGCTTCTGCATCATCAATGGCCAGCGACTCCAGCACCAACAACGCTATGACTCTCGAGCAACTCTCTACCATGGTCCAAAATCTTCAATAACAAGTCACCACTCCCAACAACGAGGCTCAAACCAAAGAAGCCTTGTGGCAAGCTCATGTCGACAGTCAAAGGGAGGCCCACAAGGCCGAGGTCGACCAATTGAAAGCCAAGCTTCTCAAGCTCTCCAAGAACAAGGGGGTTAATGACAATGAGGAATCCGAGTGGACCCAAGGCTTGTTTGAAAGCCCACATGTTACTGCCCGTACCAAAAAAGTGGGGGAACCAAACACCGACAACAACGACCACAAAATGGTCGATTCCATCATGGCCTACATTGATCAGAAATTTGACGGCCTTAACATGGGAAAAGGCTCCAACACAAGCCTTTATCAGTCATCCATTCTTATGATCACGATGGCCTCTTCCCCGACAAGTGCAAAATGCCCGACATTAGCAAGTTTAAGGGCAACTCATGCCCGGTGACTCACATCGAGACTTACATTTGGGCTATGGTTTCAAAGAAGGTCTCCCCAAAAGTGATGGCTCAATGCTTTCCTCTCACTCTCGAGGGGGCGGCAAAAGATTGGTATGCAACTCTCCCGCTCACTGTCCGTCTTGATTGGGATGCCGCTATGCTTGCCTTAAAAAATCAATATCAAGGCAACACCACTCACCGGCCCACAAGGAAAGAGCTCGAGAACACCACTCAAAGAGACAACGAGTCCTTCATTGACTTCACAAGGAGATGGAATGACAAGCTCTCTGAAATTGTTTAGAGGCCAAACACAAAAGAGCAAATGGACATTTTCCTCAAGTGTCTCAAGATTGATCTCCGCACCCACCTTACTCCGACTTCTTCCAAATGTATGAGGCGGGGGTACGCATGGATGACTTGCTCAAGGAGATTAAGAAAGCCACTCCGACTTTTCGTTACAAGGCCGCCTCTAATTCAAACAAAGAGGCTTCTGTCAATGCCGTTACTACTGACAAGGGGAATTACAAGAAGGTCCCTCCACCACAAGGCAAGCGGTTCCAAAACGACCGCGTCTACACTCCTCTAAATGGCATGACCATCTCTGAGGCCTATGAAGCTCTAAAAGCCAAAGGGAAAATAACTCCTCTCCAAGGGTACAAGCAACCACAACCACTCCGTCCCAACCATGCCCACCACAACTGGTGTGACTACCATCAATGCACCGGCCACCTCACCGAGGATTGTTTCTCCATCCGCAACACCATCCAAGACCTTATAGACAAGAAGGAATTCATAATCCCTAATGAGGGTGGTGTCAATGTAATAGAGGTAGGAGAGTTTGAAGGAACCACTCATTCGATCCCAATTGTGAATGAGGGCTCCGATGGCATGAATAAACTTGATAATTCTTGTTATGTTGTGACTTATGATGAGATTATGAGGGAAGTCTTAGAGAATAGGAAGAAGAAGCTACAAGGGTCCGTGAATGTGCTCACCCGCAGTGGCCGGGTAATAGCGAGCGCCTCGGTTCCCACAAATACAGCAACCAACACCTCTTCTCCAAGATCGCAAGCACGCGACATACCCGAAGATCCTTTGTTAACACAACTCAAGAAGACGCAAGCCAACATATCCATCTGGGACCTTATTGCATCATCAAAGAAACACCGAGATCTCGTCATCAAGAACTTGGATGACACATCAGTCTCTCCCAGCACAACTCCCGAAGACCTCACAGCAATGATAGGTCACATTCACTTCGGCAATGTCATCACTTTTGCTGACATGGACCTCCCGCCATTTGGGTCCGATCACAAAGAAGCCATCTACCTCAAAGTAAAGGTAAGGGGGAGACCCATTTCAAGAGTTTTAGTAGACGGTGGTTCCGCACTCAACTTAATGCCTAGCCGAGTCATGGGCATACTGGGGCTCAAAAGCTCCGATTTACAACCTTCTACCCAAGTCATTAGAGGGTACGACAACACTGCCTGTACAGTCATGGGAATGCTAGAAGTCGATATCGAATTTGGAAGCATGATCATGTCCGTCCCATTTTAAGTACTTGATGTCCCAGCTTCGTTCAACTTACTTTTGGGCCGACCATGGATCCACAGTTCCAATGCTATCCCTTCCACTCTCCATCAGTGTGTCAAGATCAGAAATGGGGACGAGATAGTCACCGTCATGGCCGAGAATGTCACCATCCACAGAAATGGGGGACAACCCGTTCACCAAGTTCAACACGGGATAGAATATTCCACTCTCTCCGGCGTCAACGCCATCGACAAAGAAAGGGGAAATGGGAAATGGACCCTCGGTAATCCTAAAATCCTCCGTATGATGAGGAACATGAATCACTTTCCCGGTCTAGGCCTAGGGAAGCATCAACAAGGAATATTGCACCACGTAGAGGTTCCTTTTGTCAGAAACAAGTTTGGTTTGGGATACGACCCTACCGAAGATGACTTAAAATACGAGCAAGCAGTCAAGAATCAAAAGACCCGAGCTCGCAAAGAAGGTCGACAATATGAAATCCCCAACTTGAGGCCTTACCACAACACACTGAACGGTTATTTTGTTCACCAAGGGGAAGATGTTCCATAAATGATCTTTCCCGAGCCATGGGTTAACGACAAGGGCGTCAGAAAGCCCAGCCTCGAGATCTTCACTGATTGTGAAATCCCGACACGAGAAAGGGAGCCTATTCCGATGTCACCCCGAGAGTGGCGGGGTAAGAAAGTGACTATGGAATCCGAGGTAGAGATTACCATGGGGGAAGATCTATCCGATCTAGCCTCCATGTTCGAAGAATTTTCCATCATGGATGATTGTCAAGTCAACGCCATCTCCGACAACACAGAAATGGAGAGTCCATCTATCAGCAAGATCCAGCCAAGCTCCGAGCCAATCAACAACTGGTATTCTACGAAGGGGCCCATGGTATCCGAGGAATTTTTAGTCCAAGAAATGGGTTGCATACCCCGCACAGCAACAAAGGAAGAACGGCTCACACTTACTTTCGAGTCCGAGAGTGTTTCTAATACCCTCACCCAAGAGGATATGGAGGCCATAGCCGAGCGTGTGTTTCCTTTCTTTGCTAATGAAAAATTCGATATTTCTGAGTACCCCGAGATTGCAAACATCATAAATGATAAATTAACTAATAACGAACTTAATGAACAAGTTAATAACGATTCAAATTATGACGAAATTGACCACGAAAACATAACATACCTAAATGAACTAGCTCAACAGGTTCGTTGTCGTGGTGAAAATGGTCCAGGGGCTGATGAGGAATTGCATGTTGTTAATCTGGGTACCGACGAAGAGCCAAAAGAAACGAAGATAGGTAGCTTCTTCAAGGGGGAAGACAGAGACAGGTTGACTGCACTGCTCAAAGAATTTGTGGATGTATTCGCATGGTCGTATAAAGACATGCCGGGTTTGGACAGAAAAGTCGCAGAGCACAGAATTCCGATCAAAGAGGACGCCAAGCCAGTAAAGCAGAAACTCAGAAAGATCAAGCTAGAATGGTCCCTACAAGTCAAAGAAGAGATTGAAAAGCTCCTCAGTGTGGGTTTCATCAAAGTCATTGAGTATCCGACTTGGTTAGCCAACATTGTGACAGTCAGAAAGGCAAACGGCAAGGTTCGAGTTTGTGTGGACTTCCGGGATTTGAACAAAGCTTCCCCGAAAGATGATTTTCCACTACCAAACATCAACATGCTTGTCGATTCGACTTCCAACTATGAAGTCCGCTCATTTGTGGACGGTTTTGCCGGTTACAATCAGATTCTCATGTCCGAGGAGGACCAACACAAGACAGCTTTCACAACACCGTGGGGCACTTTCTGCTACACAGTCATGTCGTTCGGGCTAAGGAACGCTGGGGCTACCTACCAAATGGCTGTTACGGATCTATTCCATGACATGATTCATAAAGAGATCGAAGCACTACATCGTTGAGTACGAAGCATGCATAGCAGGGCTCGAAGCGGCCCTCGAGAGAAATGTCACGAGCTTAGAGGTATTTGGTGATTCCTTACTCATCATCAATCAGACATCTAGAAAGTGGAAGATTCAAGACTCGACTCTGTAACGGTATGGTCAACATCTCGAGGAGTTGGTTGAACAGTTTCAAAAAATCACCTTCAACTACCTGCCAAGGGACAAGAACCGTTTTGCTGATGCACTAGCCACCATCGCTTCACTGGTCGAAATACCCGAGGGTAAAATGGTGAAGCCCTTTAAAATTTCCTGAATGAACAGTCCGGCATACTGCATGAGTATCGAGATCAACGAGGTCCAGGAAAACTCCTCGTGGTATTCAGATATCATGAATTTCCTCAAGAATGACACTTATCCCGAGGATAGCAATAAGAATTCTCAGATGGCGTTGCAAAGACTAGCCTCTCAATATGTACTAATCGGAGACCGAGTCTACAAAAGGCACCACGAAGGGATCAATCTCCTATGCGCAAATGAGACCGAGGCTCAAGAAATAATGCATGAGATCCACGAAGGTGAATGTGGGCCCCACATGAATGGGTTTATGTTGACCAAGAAGATACTCCGCATGGGTTATTATTGGAGTACCATGGAAAGAGACTGCATCGAGAAATTCAAAAGGTGCGCCAAATGCCAATTCCATGCCAACCTACAGCACGCTCCGCCCTTAGAGCTTTACAACATGACCACGCCATGGCCTTTCTCTTGTTGGGGCATAGACATCATCGGCAAAGTTCACCCTACTGGCAGTAACGGACAATCTTTCGTCCTATTAGCCGTGGACTATTTTACAAAATGGGTCGAAGCACAGGCTTACTGGGTTCTCAACGCCAAGAAAGTGGCCGAATTTGTAAAGACCCACATCATGTGCCGGTACGGCGTTCCTCATGAAATCATCTCAGACAACGGTTCTCAGTTTGAGAAAGAGATGGACGCGCTCCTGGTATAATACAAGATCACCAAACACAAGTCATCTCCATACCGCCCTCAAGAAAACGGTGCGGTCGGAGCAGCTAATAAGACAATCGAGACCATTGTGAAGAAAATGGCCTCCACCGGAAGGGATTGGCCCGAAAAGCTACCTCTAGCATTGTGGGGCTACCGCACGTCAATACGGACAGCAACTGGAGAAACTCCTTATGCATTGGTGTATGGTTCCGAAGCTGTACTCCCAATAGAGCTCGAAGTTCCATCCCTACGGGTCCTCCTCGAGAACCAAGTCAATGAAATCGATTGGATGCAAAGTCGATATGAACAGCTAGCTCTACTCGACGAGAAAAGGCTAAGAGCACTCGAACGTACGAGAGCCTATCAACAAAGAATGGCAAGGGCTTTCAACAAAAAGGTGAAGCCTCGAAACATCAATGTGGGAGATTTGCTCCTAAGACAACACCCTCCTAATGCCATGAACCCCCTTGGAAAATGGGGACCCCGATGGATCGGTCCCTACGTGGTCAAGAAGATACTAAGCGACGGTGCAGTCTGACTCACGGATTTAGATGGAGATCAACTGCCAAAGGAAGTCAACCTCGACAAGTTGAAGAGATTATACACTTAATAAATGAAGACCATCAAAAAAAAAAGAGCTCGCTAGGTTGAAAACCCGCAAGGGCGGCCTAGGCAAAAATTAGAGCACGTGCAAAAAAGAAGCCCGCTAGATTGAAAACCCGAAAGGGCGGCTAGGCAAAAAACAGGGTGCACAAAAAAAATGGTCTTCGTTTGTTTGAACTACGGAGACCTGAGCCTCTACACTGGAGGAACGTAGGCAACCTTCGGGTGCGGTCTAAAATATAAACAAATACCCAAATCATTTCAAATTAACAAGATGCAATTTTATTCAAATCTCAAATCATTCAAGCCATTACAACGGATTTTGTTGAGCTACTAAAAGACATAAAACATTAAAGTCCTAAAACAAGTGGTCTATTTTACTTGCAATCTCTTGGGGGTACTAGGAAAAATCTAATTTTCTCTTGGCCTTTGAAGGACCACCCGAACGACCATCAATCCTACTCTTCTTGGGAGGTCTAGGAACGCTGATACGGACCGAAACCTTCTGCGCAACAGAACGCCTCCGAGCATAAAAGTCATCCAAAGGGGTACCGAAAGGGTCGGTCAGAATGTTGTTCACATCAGCAGCAGCCTCCTTGTACCTCAAAGCACTGCTAGGCTCAAAGTCCTTCCCTAGTAATTCAGCCCGAAGAGCATCTACCCAAGTAATGCTGCGGTAGATGGTACCAAGCAAGTGATCCAAGTAACTCTCGGGAAGAAAGATACTACCCCGATGCAAAGGAGCGGAAGCTCACCGATTACAATCATCTCCCCAAGACGACTGAAGCTCACTCGAGAAGTCCGGACCCTTGTAAGAAACTGGACGAAGCATCACGTTCCTCGGAAAAGGAATTATTTGCTGACGACCGAACTGTCTCAAAACCCGTTCGGGTTGGTAAAACGAAGAATCTCTCAATCCGGGTAAAACCATATGCTGAAAACCGAAGGTCCATTCCACAAAAGGGCGAAGACCCCAAGGGTACCACTCAATGTCAGCTGTAAGATGAGAAGTAAAGAATCTCCTCCAACCCTCTTCAGTCAAATCTCTAATCAGCAACCGCCGCCTATGAACAGCAAAAGGAGAGAGGTCGCCGTCTGATGCATAAAGCCTGAAATGCTCCCGAAACCATATGGTCAAAAGCAAGGGGCTTCCTCGTTGCATCTCGCCCGTACGATGCAATTCGTCCAGACCATGCAAGGTCTCTCCTACAATGAGCGGAATTATGCTAAATCATTGTCCTTTCGCCTGCAACACGATCTCAGCCAAATGCGCATCCGTAGTACCCAGAGGAGTGACAAACAGAACCTCGCTGAAAAGACAGACAACCATGGCATTTCACTTAAAAGACTGAACCGCGACATCTTCTGAATGCAAGCTGAAAAACATCGGAAGCTCCGTTATGTCAACAACGGTCCCGTGCATCATTTTCTTCACCTCTCCAACAGGGAGATTCAGAAGTTCAACCCAAGAGTCAACAAAACCGCGGTGATACTTAGGGACGGCAATCCGACCGGCCAAAGGCATACCCAGAATGGCCCCAAAATCATCGACGGTCGGCACCATTTCATTAGCCGAAAAGTTGAATGTATGGCTATCACAATCCCAAAAGGCTGCAGCAGCAGCCTTCAATAAGTCCCAATCCGGCTTCAATGTCCGCAAAGTAAAAATAATTCGAAACCCAAAATCTTCGATGAAAGCATTTTTGGGATGGGTCTTGAAAGAATACACGAATGTCGACAAATCCTTCTTGTAACTCTTGACAACCTCGGCATTAAGACTTAAAAGGTTAGAGGCCATGGGGAAGAAGATCACAAGCAAAATTGAGCAATAAAATGGTGTTCAAAAATGGCAAAAGAGAGCTGTTAGAATCAAATTGTCGACCAGAAGCTGATATTATAGCTGTTGGGGGGATCTTTTGGGCAGCAAATGTCAGGGCCCGAATTTTGCCTACCAGAGGCGCGCGCCTCCCGACACCGGTCTACAAGGCGCGCGCGCCTCATAGCCAATAGAGGAAGCGCCCGCGTCCCAGGTAAAAAATGCTTCAGAAATGGCCTTTGTCAAGTTCATAAAGCAACCCAAGAGCCTTCAACTAGCAACAAGTTCAGGATCCCAGCAATGAGAAAGAGTCTAATGACAACAAACACTCAGCTGGGCACACATTAATTTGGTCCGCCCTTAAGGCATGTCTAAAAACTGAAATAAGATAGAAACTCCCACTCAAAGTAGGGTGTCTTTTATTTTCTCAAAAAATCAGTTTTTACAATTCATCCCCAGCAGAAAGCACTCCGCAGTCAACTGTGCCCGCACCCCATCGAAAGTCAAAGTCAAACAGTCAACATCAAAGTATGACTCACGGTAACAACTTGGTCCTGAGTGAGCCACAAAAATCACCACCTCCTCATCAAGCAAAATATAAATCCATTCAAGCAAACGGTCCTCCGGGTCCCGCACTTTAGCAAACGGTCTTCCGGGTCCCGCACTTCAGCAAACGGTCCTTCGGGTCCCGCATCCAAGCAAACGGTCCTCTGGATCCTGCATTCAAGCAAACGGTCCTCCGGGTCCCGCATCCAAGCAAACGGTCCTCTGGATCCCGCATTCAAGCAAACGGTTCTCCGGGTCCCGCATCCAAGCAAACGTTCCTTCGGGTCCCGCATCTAAGCAAACGGTCCTCTGGATACCGCATCCAAGCAAATGGTCCTCTGGATCCCGCATTCAAGCAAACGGTCCTCCGGGTCCCTCATCCAAGCAAACGGTCCTCTAGGTCCCGGATCCAAGCAAACGGTCCTCCAGATCCCGCACTTCAGCAAACGGTCCTCTGAGTCCCGCAATCAAGCAAACGGTCCTTCGGTACCTGCTATTCAAGCAAACGGTCCTCCGGGTCCCGCCTCCCAGTAAATGGATCCCGCTTCCAGCAAACGGATCTCGCTATCAGCAAACAGGTCCCACTTCCAGTAAACGGATCTCGCTATCAGCCAGATAAGTCCCGCTGTCGGCCACGGTTGGCCGCTTCATCCCACCGAACCTTTTATTATCAAACAAGCCGCTCACACAGGAAGCGCACCTCTATCCACACCGCCGAGGGGCTCTGTAGATACCCCGCCTTGGACTGCTCGACCCGATTGCACACTTGATTTTGTGTTTCTCCCTCTTTCAAGTGTTTTCTGTTAGTTTTTGTTACTTTGGTTAAGTTCCAGACGGGCTCCATTAAGTCCAGGGACTAAATTGAATAACAGTTCTAACTTTCTAGTCCATTCTGTCAGATTTTTCCTTTCAGAGTCGCGCGCCTCCTCCCCTTGAGGCTAGACGCGCGCACCTTCTGCCGCCTAGGTGGGATGCGCGCGCTTCTGGGGTGCGTCAGTTACAGATTCTGCTCAAGAATCTCTCCCTTGCTCATTATACATGATTTTTCCCGGGAAAGATTTCTTGGAGACTCCGTTTGGCTCCAAAAACTCCCCTCTTTCTACTATAAAAACCCCTCCAATCCATCATTGGAAGGGACCTTTTTTGGCACCTTAAGATTTTTCCACCTTAAACTTTACTCTAGGCAATTTACTAAAGATATTCTCTCCAAGTATTCAACCTCTTCTTCAAGACTTTTTAAGAAGTTCTCTTTGAAGGATATTATAGGTAAAATGTCTTAACTTTATTCTTCTTTTTCTTCTTCTTCTTCTTCTTCTAATTCTTCTTCTTCTTCAATAAAATGTGCAATCACCCCAAAACCATTTGGGACATGACACCAATGGCCCTTTCATTACATTGAATTTCCCTACATTTTAAACTTTAAAACCCCCTTTTTATCATCATTCAAATAGGAAGAACACATTTATCTTTAAAGTGAATTATGAACAAACAAGACCGACTTTGCTCAGGCGAAATGGGTGTTTAAGTACTTCCCATTTCGTAACCTAACCCCCGAACCCCTCATCCCAAAGAATCTCTATTTTCGTAAATCAAACATAGGCTCATAAACATTAGGTTTTCTTACGTTCCTCTAAAACGTGGGTGGTGACTCTTAAAATCAATTAGACATCCTAGGTAATTCACCGCTCTAGCCAAGCCGTGGTTTCCCGGGGTATCTACAGAGGGGCCTAAGTGTCATTTCTTGAAAGTTGAATGTATATCTTGTTGTTTGCCTGAGAAAGCATTTCTTCCCCAAAATTGTTTTACGTTTCCTCTGTCTCAGAAAGCTAGGTTTAGGTTTACCCTATTCTCGAATCCTCGAGTTTAATTATCCCTCTATTCTTGATTCTGATCTCGGATTAATATTCGTGGTGTTGAATAGAGCGTTTCCTGCCAAACAGAAATTTGTTTGGGTAACTTTGATTTTGGACTAGGTAAGTTATTAGCTCCCCCTTGCTTGTAATAACATGCATATATATTATTCCTAATACTTGTGCTTGTGAATTTCATGTTTGGGGCAATTTTTGTGATACTTGTAATTTTGGGACAAAGGGAGTATAAAAGACTCTGTAGAAATAAAAGAGGAAATGAACTTGAAAATGTTCTGGGCATGTTTAGAGCATGTTTAGAGAGTATTTTTGTATGTCTTGAGTGTTAATAAGTTATACTCCTACACTTGGGACGGAGAATTCTTAACATAGGAAAGAATTGAGCATTTGCACCCTAGTGTGCGACCGCACAAATCCCTTGTGCGACCGCACAAGCTAGCAGAAGAATTTCCATACAAAATCTGTTGTAGTATGCGGCCGCCCGGTCTATTTTGAGCGCCCACCCGGATGACTTGAAAACTCAAAATATTGTCCAATGTTTGTATAAGTTGGAAATAACCCCAATTGAGGTATATAGCCTTAGTATAAGATGTCCTAGCAAGTGTTATGACACCTTAGGGGCATCAGAACGTGGTCTTAAACATGATTATCCAAAAGACAGTTGGAATGTAAATTTGAATATAAGATGTTGAACTTATAACATAACCATTGTGTATGAATGATCTTGCAAGTGTTATGAATCCCTAGAGGCATCATAATAATGTTTTGAACTTAAATATTTAATGAACTGAATATAGAGAACTTGAGTATAAGAGTAACAACTCTTTTATATGTCTTGAAAGTGCTAAGAACAAGCACTAATGTGTTATATGTGTCTTGAAACCAATGTTTGTGTACATTTGGGGCACTAGAACAATGTCTTGAGCTTGAACATCCTAAGAATAGGATCATGAACTTGTAAGTATGAGAAATATAACTCATCTACTTAGCTTGAACTCGAATGTAAGATGATTAACTCTTATATATGACTTGAATGTCCAAAGAATTGGAATGATAACTTGAGTATAAGACAATAAAATCTTGTACATGACTTGAACATCCAAAGAATTGGATTAAAAACTTGAATGTAAGATGATAAAATCTTGTACATGCCTTGAAACCAATACATGTATATGGTAGTAATCTTGTAAGTGTTATAGAACACTAGAAGTATCAGGACAAGATCCTTAACTTGAACATCCAAAGAATTGGAGTGTGAACTTAAATATAAAAGGAAGAACTCTTGTTCATGTCTTGAAACCAATACGTGTGTATGGTAATGATCTTGAAAGTGCTATGAACAAGCACTAACGTGTTAGAACTATCCTTGATGTGTATGTGCAAATCTTACACATAATTACTTGATAGAATGTGGCTTGTTGATTACATGATATATGATATAAATAACCAAAGAATTGGAATGTGGAACTAGATAGAGAATGAAAAACTCTACTACATACTTGAATCTAATACGTATGTATTGAAAGTGCTATGAACAAGCACTAATGTGCTAGTAATTGGTTTTAATCGTGTATATACTCAATGAAGTATATAAAGTATAAAGAAAATATCATGTTCTTGAGTTGAGTTCCTAAAGAAATAGGGACTAGTGTAATATGAAGATAATTCATAAAACAATGATTATAGAACACAATATGTGTTGGAAAATGTATTCGATTATTAGCGATACATATACGCGAGATATGATTGTGACTAGGTACAATAAGACCTATTCGACTACGTGCTTAGAGTCTAAGATGTTGGGCTCTACTTGGAAGTAAGGGTATCATGATAGACACATTAGTGTGTTAAAGGTTATATGAATATGTACGTGCAAATATGGCATATGACAAAGTGACATAGAATGACTTACCCTACTACTTGGTTGGGGTCTGTTATTAATAGACTCTAATTTGGCTTGATTGTGTTACGTGGACATATTATGTGCCATTGTTACACTGATTTTTATTCGCAATTATTGCGTACGTGTTATTGTATTTGGTGAGCACATGATTACATGGTTAATGAAGATCTAGTTCACTACTTTTGGACTTAGTTCTACTCTCGTAGTTCAAGTAAATACTACTTGTGCATTCTTGTGTGAGTCCAGCTGGTCTTTGCTTGTTTGGAGATATATAGGTTCACGCTTATCGTGAGTGCTGGGGCTAAGTGATAATCGGGGATCTATGTATCTGCGCTTGACCCCTTACTACCGATCATAGTAAGGGCATATAGCCTCCTTTGTTAGAGCAATACGCCTGATAAAGTGACTGCTATACCTCATGTCTTGAATCTTATTCTCGAGTGTGACACTAGTTACTGGGTCCTCTTGTGTACTACACAGCAGCAACTTGATTGATCGTGATTTGTCAACTGCAATAAGCAACGACAACAATGGTTTACTTGGGAGGAATAAGTTTGGAATATCCTTTGTAACGTGATAGTATAGCCTTATGTGCTACTAGATGAGTTGGATTAGCCTCTCATATACTTGTTACTTGATGACATCTTGAGCATGATTACTTGATAATCTTCTTGATTTTCATGATTACATGATAACATGCTATGTACTTGTATCTAGTAACTTACTGAGATTTATCTCACCCCGTTCCTTGTTTATTTGTTTCCCCCCTCCCAGGAAAGCAAGTGGTAATACGTTGTGAGGCTCGACTTAGCAGGGGTCTACTTGGCAGGTTGTTCTTATTGGGGATTGTTATCCTTTCCAGTTTTGGTGAGGACGATTTTGTATTAGTTGTTTAGACTCAGTATCTTGGGTAGACTTGTATAGTTCTTGTAATGCCAGCTTATGTGCTAGGCATATTTTCCGCTGTGTACAACCATTTGGTTTAAATTTCTTGGTATAGAACTCGTTATGAGCTATCTTAGCTCGTTCCTCTTGAGTATATATATCATGTCAGTTTGATTCTAGCAGGTATTATTCTTATTTCTTGTTAGTTTCTTGATTCTTGTTAGTTACGCGCACCAGGTTCGAAGTTCTACTATGGAATCCCGGGACTTGGGAGCGTGTCAGTTAGTATCAGAGCTATGGTTTAGCTCTAAGCCTGGATAGGGTCTATGGCCTAGGTTGGGTTAGTCTTGGGTGTGGTTTTGACACTGAGTGCTTCGTTACTTATTGTTATACTAGGCATAGGACTGGTGTTGATAGTGTTGATCTAGTGGGGACTAGATGGTTTGAGAATCGAGAGCGCGAGTCTTTAAAGACTTAGGCGTATCTATCTTGTGCAGTGGACATTGTTTCGTGCTATATGCATGCTTGTCCTCATTTCTTGATTTACGTGGAAGTGTATTCTCTAGTAAGAGACTACGTGCTTGATATCGTTATTTATAAGAGCTTGATAGAAGTGTGGGTGATAACACCCTATACGTTATATGTTGACTTGGTCATGTTACCTATATGGGACATTAATGTGATACGTGTTATGATCTGGCTTTCTATATGTTATGCCTTTCTTGTTTGCCACAATAGATGGTGAATATTTCCATGCTAGTATGCTTGACTATTTATATGAGCATGATATAATTATGTATAATATTCATGTTCTGCATTGAAAGCTAAAAAATGGTTATCAAGGTTGTGCTGAATATTTAGCATATGTGGTTGACGGAAGAATGTCTACACCAAAATTGAAGGATATATCCATTCTTTGTGAGATCTCAGATATAATTTCTACTGAGTAGTACATGATACATGATGAGAACCTTGGGTTATCTTGAGTTGCTACGGTACAAATATAGTACTGATATCTAAATCAATGTTCATGACATCGGTTGAGTTCAAAGTGTTGAAGGTTCAACTTGAGAAATTTCTTGATAGAGGATTCACCCAGCTTAGTATATCTGCGTGGGGTGTATCTGTTGTGATTGGCATGAAGAGATATGGTACTTTTAGATTTCATATTGAATGCAAAGAATTCAACCAGGTGACTATAATGAACCATTACTTGTTATCGTGTATGGATGAATTATTTGATCCCTAAAGTTAATCAGTGGTCTATTCAGTGTTTGATTGATAAGTGGCTGCCATTATTTGGAAAGTCAACTCTGAGGATATACTGAAGACATCTTCTCATATCAGGTATACTCGTTATGAATTCGTGATTATCTATTTCGATTGATATGTGATCTAGCAGTATTGATGGATTTGATGAATAATATCTTCAAACCATAATTAGCTCTCTTTGCGATGAATTGATTAATGACCTGTTGGTGTATACCAAGTCGCAGACTGAGAATTGATTGTATTGAAATTTCTTGAGAGAAACAATTGTTTCCAAAAACTAGCAAGAGATAGAGGATCTATTATCTTGAAGTGGGTTTACTTCAGGCATCTTTGTTGACCTATATAAGTGGAAACAACCGAGGTACGCATGTTCTTGATATTTTCTTGATCTTGTTAGAGATTCATTAATGAATTTCAAAGGTAGCTCTATTATTAACTATTTGACATAGAAAGCTACACTTTCTGATGGATTGATAAACGTGAAGCCAATTTTTTTTTTAAATATTCAAATGATGGATGACTACAACTCCAGTATTTGACATTGCCTAGTGGATTCGACTAGTATGATGGTTATTTGGAGGATATGACTAGTGTTACTATTTTCTCGTATATATGTCAAGTTTCACCGATATAGTGGATATGATAAATTCATTATGCATAGTGAAGCTCGAACAAGAGATAAAACGTGTGTTAATTCAAAATGGTAACGTACTTGTATATGCTTCGAGGAGATTGAATTTTTATAAATAGAATAATTCTACTCATGACTTGAAACTGATTGTGATCCTACGGCTATTGTATTAGCGGATTCATTGAACATAAAGACTTGTATTTCATGATTGATGGTACTGAATGGGAGAAAATTTCTGAGTATTCAACTAAATCCTTGAATTGCGATTATTTGAAAGCAGAATATCAGAGATCGTTTGATTTATTATAATCCTTCGAGATTTGTGAATATATGAAAATATTGCGATGGATTTCGTGGAAGGATTATCATTTAATAGATAAGTCCCGATGATATTGGTTATAGTGGATTGATTAATCAAATCTGCTTGACTTTATGTGTTGTGATGTTAATCGATACATCTTGATTACATGGGATACCTGTGGATATAATATATGATAGGGATTCTTGTTCTACGTCTTGTTCTACATCTTGTTTTACATCTTGATTATAATAACTTTTCTGAGCACTCTGGATATTTAACCGAGGTTGCTTCTTGATCATATGTTGCGAGCATGTGAAGTGGATTTCCTTGTGGCTATTGTATGAGCTTGCTATTTAGTGGAAATTCCATCACACGAATTACTTAGTATATGGGTAATTGCTTGTATGGATACTTGTCTTGAGCACGAATACTTCTTGTGAAAGTTTCATGGGAAAGTCACGGTATCGAGAAAGTTATGTGAGAATAATACTCGCAGGTAATTGATAATATGGTGTGGTATACCATATTCTTGCTATTCTTGAGTTCAATTTGTTATTTATACGTGTTATAATTTTGATCAGTAAAATTCGAGGACAAATTTTCTTTAAGGAGGGGAGGATGTAACGCCCGTCCTAATTCCTGTTAAATTCTTGACTTGCATAATTATATGCTATTTTATTTGAGTTAATTATTTAACTAATTGAGCAAGTTTAGGTCCTAAGTATTCAAAGTTGACACTTTAGGGTCATTTGTGAAAAAATAAAGTTCAGAGGCTTAATTGCTCAATGTGAAACTTGAGGGGCCTAAGTGTCATTTCTTGAAAGTTGAATGTATATCTTGTTGTTTGCCCGAGAAAGAATTTCTTCCCCAAAATTGTTTTACGTTTCCTTTGTCTCAGAAAGCTAGGTTTAGGGTTTACACTATTCTCGACTCCTCGAGTTTAATTATCCCTCTGTTCTTGATTCCGATCCCGGATTAATATTCGTGGCGTTGAATAGAGCGTTTCCTGCCAAACAGAAATTTGTTTGGGTAACTTTGATTTCGGACTAGGTAAGTTATTAGCTCCCCCTTGCTTGTAATAACATGCATATATGTTATTCCTAATACTTGTGCTTGTGAATTTCATGTTTGGGGCAATTTTTTTTATACTTGTAATTTTGGGACAAAGGGAGTATAAAAGACTCTGTAGAAATAAAAGAGGAAATGAACTTGAAAATGTTCTGGGCATGTTTAGAGAGTATTTGTGTATGTCTTGAATGTCTTGAGTGTTAATAAGTTATACTCCTACACTTGGGACAGAGAATTCTTAACCTAGGAAAGAATTGAGCATTTGCGCCCTAGTGTGCGACCGCACAAGCTAGCTGAAGAATTTCCATACAAAATGTGTTGTAGTGTGCGGCCGCCCGGTCTGTTTTGAGCGCCCGACCGGATGACTTGAAAACTCAAAATGTTGTCCAATGTTTGTATAAGTTGGAAATAACCCCAATTGAGGTATATAGCCTTAGTATAAGATGTCCTAGCAAGTGTTGTGACACCTTAGGGGCATCGGAACGTGGTCTTGAACATGATTATCCAAAAGACAATTGGAATGTAAACGTGAATATAAGATGTTGAACTTACAACATAACCATTGTGTATGAATGATCTTGCAAGTGTTATGAAGCACTAGAGGCATCATAATAATGTTTTGAACTTGAATATTCAATGAACTGAATATAGAGAACTTGAGTATAAGATTAACAACTCATTTATATGTTTTGAAAGTGCTAAGAACAAGCACTAATGTGTTATATGTGTCTTGAAACCAATGTTTGTGTACCTTTGGGGCACTAGAACAATGTCTTGAGCTTGAACATCCTAAGAATAGGATCATGAACTTGTAAGTATGAGAAATATAACTTATCTACTTAGCTTGAACTCGAATGTAAGATGATTAACTCTTATATATGACTTGAATGTCCAAAGAATTGGAATGATAACTTGAGTATAAGACAATAAAATCTTGTACATGACTTGAACATCCAAAGAATTGGATTGAGAACATGAATGCAAGATGATAAAATCTTGTACATGCCTATAAACCAATACATGTATATGGTAGTAATCTTGTAAGTGTTATAGAACACTAGAAGTATCAGGACAAGATCCTTAACTTGAACATCCAAAGAATTGGAGTGTGAACTTAAATATAAAAGGAAGAACTCTTGTTCATGTCTTGAAACCAATACGTGTGTATGGTAATGATCTTGAAAGTGCTATGACCAGGCACTAAAGTGTTAGAACTATCCTTGATGTGTATGTGCAAATCTTGCTCATAATTACTTGATAGAATATGGCTTGTTCATTACTTGATATATGATATGAATAACCAAAGAATTGGAATGTGGAACTAGATAGAGAATGAACAACACTACTACATACTCGAATCTAATACGTGTGTATTAAAAGTGCTATGAACAAGCACTAATGTGCTAGTAATTGGTTTTAATCGTATAAATACTCAATGAAGTATATAAAGTATAAAGAAAATATCTTGTTCTTGAGTTGAGTTCCTAAAGAAATAGGGAATAGTGTAATATGAAGATAATTCATAAAACAATGATTATAGAACACAATATGTGTTTGAAAATGTATTCGATTATTAGCAATACATATACGCGAGATATGATTGTGACTAGGTACAATAAGACCTATTCGACTACGTGATTAGAGTTTAATATGTTGGGCTCTACTTGGAAGTAAGGGTATCATGATAGACACATTAGTGTGTTAAAGGTTATATGAATATGTACGTGCAAATATGGCATATGACAAAGTGACATAGAAAGACTTACCCTACTACTTGGTTGGGGTCTGTTATTAATAGACTCTAATTTGGCTTGATTGTGTTACGTGGACACATTATGTGCCATTGATACACTGATTTGTATTCGCAATTATTGCGTACGTGTTATTGTATTTGGTGAGCACATGATTACATGGTTCATGAAGAGCTAGTCCACTATTTTTGGACTTAGTTATACTCTCGCAGTTCAAGTAAATACTACTTGTGCATTCTTGTGTGAGTCCAGCTGGTCTTTGCTTGTTCAGAGATATATAGGTTCACGCTTATCGCGAGTGCTGGGGCTAAGTGATAATCGGGGATCTATGTATCTGCGCTTGACCCCTTACTACCGATCATAGTAAGGGCATATAGCCTCCTTTGTTAGAGCAATATGCCTAATAAAGTGACTGCTATACCTCTTGTCTTGAATTTTCTTCTCGAGTGTGACACTGGTTACCGGGTCCTCTTGTGTACTGCACAGCAGCAACTTGATTGATCGTGATTTGTCAACTGCAATAAGAAACAACGACAATGGTTTACTTGGGAGGAATAAGGTTGGAATATCCTTTGTAACGTGATAGTTTAGCCTTATGTGCTACTTGATGAGTTGGCTTAGCCTCTCATATACTTGTTAATTGATGACATCTTGAGCATGATTACTTGATAATCTTCTTGATTTGCATGATTACATAATAACATGCTATGTACTTGTATCTAGTAACTTACTGAGATTTATCTCACCCCGTTCCTTGTTTATTTGTTCCCCCCACAGGAAAGCAAGTGGTAATACGTTGTGAGGCTCAACTTAGCAGGGGCCTACTTGGAATGTTGTTCTTATTGGGTATTGTTATCCTTTCAAGTTTTGGTGAGGACGATTTTGTATCAGTTGTTTAGACTCAGTATCTTGGGTAGACTTGTATAGTTCTTGTAATGCCAGCTTATGTGCTAGGCATGTTTTCCGCTGTGTACAACCATTTGGTTTAAATTTCTTGGTATAGAACTCGTTGTGAGCTATCTTAGCTCGTTCCTCTTGAGTATATATATCATGTCAGTTTGATTCTAGCAGGTATTATTCCTGTTTCTTGTTAGTTTCTTGATTCTTGTTAGTTACGCGCACCAGGTTCGAGGTTCTACTAGGGAATCCCAGGACTTGGAAGCATGTCAAAAACACCTCAAACAAACACAAAACACTAGCAAACTCAAGCAATCTCTCAAGCATACCAATCATCAAACTCAAACAATAACAAAAAAGCCTTCCCTTGGAAGCAAAGGAAGCACAAATCCCTCCCCCCTAACTAGGTAAGTTTCCCTTGTAATCATTTAATATGTAAAGATGTAATTAGTTTGGTTATTTGTTTGGGATCTAGCCATTTGGCTAGGTTCCCATGTTTTCTTAATATGTTCTTGGTATAAACTTATGATTTGCCATGGAAATAATGTATTGAGTATTGGAATATGTACCTTGGCATGTATATATATATATATATATATATTTGTGATGATCATAGGTTCATTTCTTGGTTTTGTTTGAGGTTATTCATGTCCAAATGTGTCCTTTGCCTCCAAGTGCTAGAATCTGTCCCTTTCCCCTTTCTCCCATATATATTCATGCCTAGATTAGTTTTTGATGTAAAGTATTCCAACAGCTAACACCAAAGAATGGTCCCAATGTTACTTTTGGTGACAATTCACAAGCAAGAGTCAAAGGATCAGGAAACCTAGTGACCAAGGACATAATGTTTACAGGTGTATCTTATGTTGAAGGCCTTAAGCACAATTTGATTAGCATTAGTCAAATCTTTGATAAAGGTTATCATGTTATCTGCACCAAGGACCAATGCCAAGTCAAAGACAAGAACAAAAAGTTTATTCTAACAGGAGTTAGAAAGAAGAACCTCTATTGCCTCCACCTTGAAGTAGTCCAATCCTCTACTGCTCATTGTCTTTTGACCTACAGCCAATCTGATATGTTTTGGCTGTGGCACAAAAGACTTGCTCACCTAAACCTCAAAACCATTTCCAAGTTATCCATCTCTAACCTTGTCAAAGGTCTTCCCAAAATACCTTTCAAGAAGGACAAGTTATGCAGAGCTTGTCAGTGTGGAAAACAAAAGAAGACATCCTTTTCTGCTAAAACTAGACTGGACACATCCAAGCCTCTTGATCTCCTTCATATGGACTTATTTGGTCCCATTAGAACCAGATCTTTATGTGGAAAGAGATACTCCCTTTTAGTTGTTTATGACTACACAAGATTCACTTAGATCATCCTTCTTGAATCCAAAAGTGATACTCTTCATAATCTCACTCAGCTGTTCAACAAAGTTCAGAACTTTAAAGGATTGTCTATCAAAAGGATAATATCTGATCATGGAACTGAATTTAAGAACACTGGAGTTGACACCTATTGTAATCAAATAGGGATTGATCACAACTTTTAAGCTCCAAGAACTCCTCAACAGAATGGAGTAGCAGAAATAGAATAGGACTATTTGTGAAGCAGCAAGAGCAATGCTGTCAGAATACAATCTTCCTAAATACTTTTGGGGTGAAGCTGTTACCACTGCTGTCTATGTGCAAAACAAAACTCTCATCAACAAGTATCATATGAAGACCCCATATGAGTTGTGGAATGGAAAGGTTCCAACCATATCCTACTTTCATGGATTTGGAACTAGATGTTACATTCACAACAATGGAAAGAAAAATCTAGATAAGTTTGATTCCAAGTGTGATGAAGGAATCTTTCTTGGTTACTCCAACACTAGCAAAGCCTACAGAGTTTACAACAAAAGAAGACTGGTTGTAGAAGAATCAATTCATGTTGACTTTGATGAAAATAATGATCAAAGCAACACTGACTTGTGTGATTTTGATGAAAGTATTGGAAACTCTGACAACTTTCCAGAACCATCACCCACAATCAACAATCCCTCATCCTCAAATGAGAACAACATCATTCTTCCTTATGTTCTGCCCAAAGATACTCCCAACAGCTTACCTACTCCCAACAGCCTTCCTCCTTCCAACAGCTTTGATGAATTAGTTAGCTGTCAAATAATTCCTTCCCAAATCTCCACTCCAATCCCCATTGTCAATGATGATAACCTTGTCATTTCCATTCCTATTCAAAAAGAAACCATTCCTGATGGCATTCCTTATTATGATATTTTCATGAGTGCCTTCATTTCTCAAATGGAACCCAAGAAAATTCATGAAGCCCTTCAAGATACAGACTGGATAGAAGCTATGGAAGAAGAACTTGAACAGTTTGAAAGGAATAAAGTATGGAAACTTGTTCCCAAACCTAGAAATCAAACTGTCATAGGCGCCAGATGGGTATTTAGAAATAAAATGAGTGAAAATGGTACTGTAGTAAGAAACAAAGCCAGACTTGTAGCTCAGGGATACAGACAAGAAGAAGGAATATACTATAATGAAACTTTTGCTCCTGTAGCAAGACTTGAAGCCAGAAGAATATTTCTGGCCTTTGCATCTTTTAAGAAGATAAAAGTATTCCAAATGGATGTCAAGAGTGCATTCCTGAATGGAGTACTTAATGAACAAGTGTTTGTTGCTCAACCACCTGGATTTGAACATCCCAAATTCCCAGATCATGTATACAATCTAGACAAAGCTTTGTATGGTCTAAAGCAAGCCCTCAGAGCTTGGTATGACACCTTGTCTAATTTCCTTCTCAATAAAGGATTTACCAAAGGTCATATTGATAACACTATGTTCATCAAAAAATATGGAGATGACACCCTACTCATTCAGGTCTATGTTGATGATATTATCTTTGGATCATCAAATGAAGACCCTTGCAAAGAATTTGGAGATCTTATGCAAAAACAGTTTGAAATGAGTATGATTGGAGAACTGACCTACTTCTTAGGTCTTCAAGTTAAACAAATAAAGGATGGGATCTTCATTAACCAAGCCAAGTACACAAGAGACATGATAAAGAAGTTTGATATGCAGAATGCCTTAACAGCTAAGACACCCCTGTCTACCACCACAAAACTTCATGCTGACACTGATGGTCAAAGTGTTGACCAAACACTTTACAGAAGCTATATAGGATCTCTCCTATATGTTACTGCATCAAGACCTGATATCATGTTCAGTGTATGTCTTTGTGCAAGATTTCAAGCCAATCCTAAAGAATCTCACCTTGCTGCTGTTAAAAGAATTTTGAGATATCTAAAAGGAACCCCTGACTATGGCTTGTGGTATCCTAATGAATCACCATTCTCACTAATTGGTTTTACTGACTCAGACTATGCTGGATGCAATTTGGACAGAAAATCAACAAGTGGTGGATGTCAATTCATTGGATTAAGAATTGTGTCTTGGTCTAGCAAAAAGCAAACATCAGTTGCAACCTCAACAGCTGAGGCTGAATATGTTGCAGCTGGTCTCTGTTGTTCACAAATTTTGTACTTAAAAAGTCAACTACAAGACTTTGGAATGAATGTCACTAATATTCCTATATTTTGTGACAATTCAAGTACAATAGCTATGACTGAGAACCCTGTTCAACACTCTAAAACCAAACATATTGAAGTTAGACACCACTTCATTAAAGATCATGTTGAAAAAGGGAATATTAACCTAGCCAAAGTTGGCACTGAGGACAATGTCTCTGATATACTGACTAAGGCTATGGATGAAAAAAGGTTTGAACTTTTGAGAGCAATGTTAGGAATGATTAACTTGCCTAAGTAAAAGGGATTAACTGGAAATTCATTTAATAAACTTTAACAAGTACAAAGAGCATGGTTAGCTGTTTACAGTGTCTCAACAGCAAACCTAAACATATCTCTATTCAAGGATAACCATATGATAGCATGTTTATATCATATGATTTGGAACTATTTCTTAACCCCACTACCTCTTGTGTTGCATGGTAGCCTTCCCTCCTAAAAAATACCCCTCCAAAAACAAATTACAAAAACCTCTTCTCAACAGCTAATCCACAACACCTAGCTATTTAAACCATCTTCATTCTCACAAAACTTGCTTCTAAACATCTCCAGACCCCTTCCCAGATGTGTCATGCCTCTTCTCATCTCCATATGGCTTAGCTAGTGCAGACTGACCAGTCTCTCCATACCTCTCCAGCCATACAGGATGCCTTTCAATGAAAGGATCAATGGCAGTTACTGAGTACTGTAAAAGTTGACCCATTCTCCTTGGCCACCATTCCTCTACTGCATCATAAGGAAGAAAATCTTGAAGAGGAGACATAAAGCTAAAGTTTCTTGAGGTTTGCATGCTCTCATTTGCTATCATGGCCATGTGAGATGAAGGTCCACCATCATTGTCTTCATTGACTTGGACAGGACTACAACACCTCAAATACTGCCTAAACAACTGAGTGTGAGTAGTTGATGGTGATTGCTGGACACCTTGGAAATTATCTCCTCCTCCCTCCAGCACTGCCATGCTGATGGAAAGAGAATCTCTAGTCACTGGGGAATATACTCTTTGCTGTTCATTGACAGGCACCTTTTTGGCCCTAACAGCTAACTCATCCTCCTGACTCATCAGCTCCCTCAATGTCAATGGCCTCAAAACCTGATTTCCCTCTACAGCTTTCCTTCCAATGTCTTTCTCATGGACCTAAAAACCTTCCTTCATCATCAACTCACCAAGGGAATACACCTTTTTAACTTCTTGAGCAGCCTTTGTCTTACTGCTCTCACCCTCTACCTCTATCTTTTGACCAAACAACTTAAATCTAGTTTGTTTCCTCTCCTTGTTTTCCATTGCCCTTACCTTGTACCTAACTCATTCTTTCTACTCTCTCCATTTCAGCCACCTCTAAAGACTCCCTCTTACTCTCCCACTCTTTTTTTCTTTTCTCTCTATCCCTTATCTCCCTATACATAAAAGGATGATCAAGAGGAAGCTGTTCAACTTCCTCATACAACTTGTGATCACTTTGAATGGAATAAGACCTAAAATCTCTCTCAAATTTTTCTCTCTCAGTTTTCTCTCCAATAGGAACTGAAAAGATTAACTTTTTTGCAGTTTGAGCCATTTTCTTGGGACTAAACTTAGAGGAAAGTCTCCCCATTTTTCAAAGAAAATGAACTGAGTATGAATTTTACAGCTAAGACCAAAGAGAACAAACTTAGTGTGGTTTAAACAGCTAATTGCATATTCCTTATATACACAAGGAATTTATGTTGGTCCATAATAGGGTATGACCATAGACTTAGCTGTTGAATAAAATTTATGTCCAAAATATCGACTGATTTGACTACCAAATATGTACTATTGGTACAAAGCTGTGGCAAAAATGAGATGTGATGGTAAATGATATATCATTTAAGTCCATTCTATTTACTGTTCACACAAACAGTAATAGAGGATAACTGTCATATCACCTTAACGGCTATCTATAAATCCCCACGTCGCCCCATCTCTCCCAAAATATAATCGTTGTCCCCACCTTCTAAACCACAATCTATTTACTATCATTATCCTTTATAAACCTAACACTCTGTTTTTGCCATCATCTTGTAAAATCAATGGCTCTCCCTGAAGAATCCCATGGCTACAACATCGAAAGTGACTCCTTTGATAGTGAACTAGGAACCTATGTTAAGGAAATTTTAGAAAACAATGGTCTTCTTAACATGTTAACTGCTCAGAATCCGATTCTTGAAAATGCTTGTTTGGAGGTATATAGAATTGGAACTAGGCTCAAAGATAGCTCTATTTTATGTAGCTTCCAAAATGTCAAAATGATCATCACCCATAAAGATGTGCATACCACTTATGGAATCTCAAATCACCCTAGCCTTCTAACCAACATTTGGAGCAATGAGTTGGATTCTACATTTAGTGGCCTCTACCAACAATTCACCAATCAAGAAGACATTGTCTATGACTCTGTCAAGAACAAATCAATCTTGAAGAAAAACCTGTCCATCAACAATTCAGACTTAAGTGATGTGGTGATCAAAGGAATGTGTGGAAAGCAGTCCTTTTTAGACCAGTTGAGCTCTGCAGAATGGAAAATTGCTCTTGGTCTCATTAGAAGGAAAGTAAATTGGTGTACAATCATACTGGAGAATTTTAATCTAGCCTCTTCTCAATCTCTCTACAAAACCTATGTGAGATCCACCAAACCAAACTTGTTTAGATTCATGAGTGGGATTTTAGCAAAAAAGCTTAAAGACCTCCCTGCTATTCTCAACACAAGGTGGCTTGAACTAGTTCCCCTTAGTACCTCCAAAAAGTTTGACCAAAAGACCATTCCTCTTAAAGGACCTAAAGAGGGAACAACTAAGCCTTCCAAAGCCAAGCCAGTTCAGACTAAGAAGATCCCAAAAGCTAAGCCTGCACCTGAGGAAGCTCCAGCAACCAGAATGGTCACTAGAGGAACAGCCAAGTCTCCTGCTAGAAGGAAAGCCATAGCTGTTAAAAAGATAGGCAAGAAGAAGATTGATGAACCACCCTCCTCCTCAACTTCCTCATCATCTAGTGAATCCACAAGAGCCACTACTCAAACATCTTCTTTACCTATAGACAGTCATGAGAATACCACTGTTAGTGGTGAAAGGGCTAGGGCTGCTGATAGCAATGCCAGCCAAATCTATGTTGATGATGAAGCAACAGTCTGTGAAGGAGAGTCTGAGGTTCAGAAATCAAGTAGCTCCAGTGCAGTAATGGAGATTGATGAAGAAGAATTTTATATCCAGCTATCTCTGCAACAACAGATTGAAGAGACCAGAAAAGCAAAGCATGGTACAGGACCACCTAAGCAAGCTGGGCCAACAGCTGAGCAAGCTGAGCCAACAGCTCAGCAGGTTATCGCAACAGCTAAGACAGTGGATCCAACAGCTAAGCTCCAACAACCTTCCACAGATAAGGTAACATGTTCATCTTCCTTCGCCAATGCATTCATTGTGCAAAGAAGACCAGTCAGATCTCCCTCACCTAATCCAAAAAGACAAAGACATATATCTCATCCCTCTCCCAAAAACACTTCTAGTTCTGAACATGCATCTGCCATTCAAGGCATTCTCCATTTGCAATCTCATACCCTCTCACCTGTTGAAACCTTAAGGGGGAACTCACCTAGATCAGAGAGCCCTGCTGAGTCAAGGGGGAACTCTCCAGCTTATAAAACTACCCCAACACCTGAGACTCAATCTCTATCTGTACCTCCCCCTTCATCAAAAACTTTTGCTTCTATCCCTCCTAGATCCCCTGATCACTCTACTGTCCTTCCAATTCTCAACCCAAAACTCATCAAGTTTATCAAGGATAAGACTGTTTCCAATCTATCTGAGGAAGAAAGAACAACCCTATTTGAGCAGCTATCTGCCAAATTTTCTTTAGATGAGGCTGTCAAGGCCTTTGATTTTATGAGGATTAGAGAAGCTAGACAAACCCAAGGTTAAGGTGGATCCTCTACTCCCAAGCCTGCCTCAACAGCTATCCCTCCCTTAAAATTCACTCCTCGGTCTCAAATTGACCTTGACACTTCCATGCCAACTCCTAGATTCTGGGCCTTAGATTGTGACATTGATTTTTCAGTCACAGCTGTTCTTGAGGCTCACAAAAAGTTTGGTTCCATTTCTCCCATTCCTCCACTTCTCAACCCTCATAATCTTTCCAACCCTTGGGATATGACCAGAACCCACATGAGCATTCATGCTAGAAACATTTGGGGTCAACTGTTCTATGCTTATGAAGAATGGAAGAAGTTTAGGATCACTATCCAATACTGCTTTTTCTTCTCTGCCCTAAAATTGCCCAATCCTCTCACTCTTTCAAATATTCCAGAGTGGGAATTTTTCTTCTGCATCTCATTTCTAAGAATCTTCAGGAATGTCTATACACCCCTTCCTCCCTTGTGCATGCTCTTTGCATTCAATATGCTCAGTCCATCTATTGGACTCTTCTTTCCAAAAAGAGCTGCATAATTGGGATTATTGTCAAAAATCTCTTTCCTATCTCTATTGTCTATCCTCAACACCTTCCTCCACCTCCTCCTGAATTTCATAAAAAATCAAGATCAAAGCTTTCCAATCTCCCTCCCAACTTTGACCCTTTCACATACACCCCACCATATTATCTCACCTACACTGACTTCAACCAATTCTCAGCCACCCTCATCAAACAACTTAAATATGCCCTTCTCAGAAAGCTTGATGATGTGTCTGAATTCATAATTCAAAGAGGTGAGAATCCAATTCCTCCATCTCCATAACATCCAACCCATACAACTTTCCCTCCCCCTCCTCCCAGCAGCCAACCAATTCCTCCAAGGCCATCATAGGCATCCATCTACGCCTACTTCCAAGCTCTTCCTCCTGGTCAGTCTTCCAAATTCACCAAGAAGAGACCTGCCTCTTTGTACAAGGAATATACCATGGGGGTTTCACCATCTGAAGAGACCATATCCCCTTAACAGCTACAGGCTTGGATTGGCCTAAGACTTCTGAATCATCAACCTGTTCTGACCAAGAACCAATTGATTGCCAGACAAGACCAGTATTTCCAATACAACTACATAATGGGTCTAGACTAGAACAATGAATGGTTTTACAGGCATAAAGAACCAGTGAGGAAGGCTGCTCTCCTTCAAGAACTAAAAGCGGTAGAAAGAAGCCAGAATGCCTAGGATTAAAAAAAAATTGGTTTGCTTTTTCTGTGTTTTGAATAGTTGTTCAGAACAATTCTCTCTTTTCGATTATTTCCTTCAGTAAATTTCAGTTTGTATTAACAGTTTGTTTGCCAAGAAATATTATCAAGAAGAATTTCTCTTCATTGGTTTTCTATTCCCTTAGCACTTATGTTTGTAGGTACATAATCAAAAACCATTATTTATTTACCAAAAAGGGGGAAATTATGTTTAACTCACAATTAATCATAGTCACTATGTTTTGATAAATAAATAATCAAACCCAATTGATTATATGATGTATACAAAGACCTAAGTACAGGCAACCCAAGACAAAGCTCAACAGCTAAGTTGTCCTGTTTCCATTCAAGCCAACAGTCAAGTCATTACATGATCTCCCTATCATCTATACATCCAACAAAATGAAGAACTACATATTACAGTCTCCCTCTACCTCAAATGAATTATCAAGATGTTAAATACAAACAAGCCTCAACAGCTAATGGCTTACAAGGCCAACAGCTAAGCTCCCCTGCTTCAAAAGCTAAGACTGGTCTTCATCAACAGCTGACTCCACGTCATCAGATCCTTGAAGAATGATTATTCCAATATTACCAATCATTGGAATAACTCATATTGAAGCTTGAACAAGTGTGAATACACCTTCCCCTTCCTTGACAACCTGCATACAGAGGAATAATAAACATTCAGTCAAAGTCAAAGACACAGACAAACCATTACTTCTCTGTACCTTTTGTTCCCCAAACGGCTACTCTTATACCCTTTTCCTCCAACGGCTATATGCCCACCCATATATAAAGGAGCATATTGTCCTTTTGTCAAGGTAACCTCTTAACCCCTTTTTACAACCTTACAATCCTTTGTAGCCTTACTGCATTCACACTCTACAATCTTGAATATTTGCATAGACCCCTGCAAATATTGTGCCATTTTGCACCCAGTTACAACTGTTAGGTGCAATTGGTAGAAAAATAGGCTAGAGGGGTGGGGTGAATAGCCTAATTAAAACTTTTTCTAATAAACACTATATAAATTCAAAGTCACTAATCAATTTGCAAACTATTATCAGTAAGAGCAGCGGAGAAGATATGACTTAGTTTAACTCACACAAAATAGTTTATAAAAAGGTTTTGAGAGCTTGGTTTAACACAAGGTGATTTCCAAAAGTTCAATGCAGTTTCAAGAGATTGGTAAATAGAAATTACAAAGAATCAGTAAAAACAAGTATGATCTGCCGGTGATAGAGTTCCAACCGGCAAGGAAAAGTAAGCAACAAGTATGTCCTCTACCAAGTTTGGTCAGAACTTGGATTTGGGTTAAGAGCACTATTAGATATCCCAAGTCTATTACAAGCACGGCTATGCCGGATACAAAGACTAAATTCTAGAGATCACTAATGGATCGTGATACAAATACTGACCAAGTGTTTTTGAGCGGCAAGTCCAAGAGAACTTATCTCACTCAGGTGGGTGTGTGAATAACTCAAGCAACGTATTCCTTATAATAATCTAGTTCGGGAATATTGATAATGTTGATAAGTTTGTGCACAAGTGTATGTCCTATTAAATGTCTAATGATTTCTGGGACAAGGAATGTTTGAGCTTCAATGAATGCTCTAAACAATCAACTCTCTTCAATGCACTATTTTCACCAACCTTCTTTAATGCTCTAAGTCCTCTATTTATATGAGGAGTTAATGACTTGAGTCTTGTGGAAGAAGGCTTGCAATTTGAATCTCCATCTAGGTAGTTGAGGAGCATTAAATGCGGTATCTTTTGCATTAATGGCAGGGATTTGAAGTACACGCATGCTTGGAAAAGTCTGATGGGTAAAGTCCCATTTGTCTCAACCGGTTACCTGCAAAAACCAAGTAGAGACAGAGTAGAGCTAAAAATATCTTGGTGTCAAATGGCACAGTAATCATGACAGAGCAGTTAAACTACTTTCGGATAAGACAGTACAAAAAGGACAAAGACAATCGGTAAAGTTGAATTTATGGTAGAACAATGAAACCTGACTACCAGTAAAGTCAGGACTGTCGTTGTTGATTGTCATGTCGTCGGCAATTGCTTTGTGAACTGAGTAGTAAGTTGATCGGCAACTTGAATGCTGATTTGCTGATTTGATTTCTGTTGTCCTCTAGCTGGTTTGCCTTGTATTGAAGAGTTGTAAAACACCTGTGCTGGTCACAAAGAATCCTAAGGGTACCTAAGAAGGTTCTAATAAAATTGGGGGGGATCCTAAGTGTTATATATGATTGGGATTAAGCAATTCTATGTCCTAAACATATATTTGAACAATAATCTCCTCCTAATTGCTTAAGTCCAATCACCCTATCCAAGAATATCTATCTTAGCTTAGAAAAAGAATGTATAAGGGATGTCTATTTATTATCATTCCCTAAGCTAAGTCACACACTAGATGTCTTAGAAAAGGAAAACTAAAAATACAATAAATTAAAAAAGATAGGAAAAGAAAATGGATTGCTGATTGCAATGATCAACAGAGAAATAATAATCTGCAAAACAAAGTTAACATGAAGATCAGCAGATATATTATAGGAGCATAACATAAAATAAGCATACACACAAACAGAAAATTGTTAGCAAAGAATTTGTTGGATATATCTTCAAAGATCTTCAAAGATATCTATATCATTGGTTACATTGACTCAAGAACCGGCAGACTTGGGAAGGTCTTCTTGCTGGTCGGGAGCTGTAGCCTTTAAAGTAGATTCTAATCTTTTTGCCTTCTTATTTGCTTTGGATTCATCTCTATCTGCTTTCCTCTTCTGTCTCCTTTGCGCACTCTGCAATCTTTCAGTCAGCATCTTGTTATTGGCTTCAAGTGCTGCAATCTTCAGTTGAGCTTCGGCAAGAGCGACATTGGCAGTAGATAATTCTTTCTCGGTAGACTCTAATGTTTTGAGTTGTGATCTCTGATCATCAACCAGTTGGTTCTGAATTGAATGCATACTCCCCTAACTTTCTGATAGAGCAATCAGTCTAGATTCTCTGTCCTCTAGTAGATCCTTCAAATCTTGAATTCTCTTGTCTTCCTCCTCCTGATTGGACTTAAGGATTTTGGAAGAAAGATCCTCATAGATATGATTCATTTTGTCCCAGAAGTAGAGGCCAGTATCGCCCAGATCGGCACGAGTAACAACCACTTGCAAATCTTCAGTATCCCCTTCAAGGTGACTGAAGTATTCAAACATACTATTCAGTACCACGGGTTTCTCAACTACAATCGGCGCAACAAGACAAGAGAAGAGTGAACCAGTAAGGAAGGAACAAAATCCTCATTGATCAAGTCGGCATCCTCTACAACAACATCAGCCTTGGTTTAAGGTAAAATTCCAAAGGAAGAAAGGGAAGACTCCCCGGGTATCTAGGCTAAAATTGAAAGCAGCAGTTTATGAACCGCTACATTGCTTGCCTGGTAAGTTAAAAATAGGTGGTAAAGTTCATCTACCTGGTCCATCTCCTAAGGAAGTATGCTTCACTACCAATGGTTGGCTGAGAAGATGCATGATGATCAACGATAAGCTTTATGACACTCTTGAGGTCCGGGCTACTGACTCTCATGGACTGCTATACTTAGTCAAATTTGCTGCTCTGGTATTGACTCTGCCGATGTTTCATCCCAGACAGCGTGCTGACCACTATGTCTTCACTTCGAGATTGATGTTTGCCAATCTGTTCAACGTGCTTCTTGAAGGTCGTGCTTGTATGAACTTAATTTTGGCCATATTTCTATCAATGGAAGACAATGGTGTATTCCATTTGCCAGAGGATCGTGCTATCATCATTCATCCAGATTTTCCCATGCCGATTCTCCATGCCAGTGCCCCTGCTGCTGATTACTCTCTCATTATTTCTACGTCCGTTGCTGCTGATTACTTCCAGCTTGCTGATGATGCTGCACTTGCACAGTTTTTGCCTCTGCCTCTGTTGCTCAAATAGATTCCTAGACACTAGAATTACTTAATCCCAATCATGTCTATACTTAGGATCCCCCAATTTTATTAGAACCTCTTTAGGTACCCTTAGGATTCTTTGTGACCTGCACAGGTGTATTACATCTCTTCAACAAGGCAAACCAGCAAGAGGAAGCAAATCAGCAGACCAGTAAACAAGTTGCCGATCAACTCTATTCTTAACATGCGACAAGTTGCCGATCAACTTGCTACACAAGTTGACGATCAACTTACTAAAGAAGTTTCCGATCAACTCCATTCTCAACTTGCCGATAAAGAAAGACAGTCTGTACTGTCAGTCAGGTTACATCGTTCCATCTTAAAGTCAACCTTGCTGATTGTCCCTGTCCTTTCATACTGTTTTATCAAAAAGTAGTTTACCTGCTCTGTAGTGATTAATGCGCCGTCTGACACATAGCTACTTTTAGCTATACTCTGTCTCTACTTGCTTTTGCACGTAACCAGTTGAGACAAAGGGGTCTTTACCCATCAGACTTTTCAGGCATGCGTATCTTCTCCATTAATGCCAAGGATACTGCATTAAATGCTCCTCACCTACCCAGCTGGAAATTCAAATATTATCCTTCTTCTACAAGACTCAAGACATTCACTCCTCTTATAAATAGAGGACTTGCTGCATTGAAGAAGGTTGGTGCATTGAAGAGAGTTGATTGTTGAAGCATTCATTGAAGCTCAACATTCCGTCCAGATAATCATTAGACATTAATAGGACATACACTCGTCCAGATAATCACTAGACTTATATAAGGAATATTGTGATTGAGTTATTCACACACCCACCTGAGTGAGATAAGTTCTTTTGAACTTGCCGCTCAAAAACACTTGGTCAGAAATTTGTTTTACGATTCATTATTTATCTCTAGAATTTAGTCTTTGTATCCGGCAAAGCCGTGCTTGTAATAGACTAGGGATATTTAATAGTGCTCTTAACCCAAATCCAAGTTCTGACCAAACTTGGTAGAGGACGTAGCAGTATTTACACTGTGAACCTGTCCAAACACTTGTGTCCCCTGTTACTTACATTCTCCCTGCTGGTTGGAACTCTATCACCGGCAGATCGCATTGTTCTTGCTGATTCATCATTATTTCCTTGTATCAATCTCTTGAAACTGCATTGAACTTTTGGAAACAACTTTGTGTAAAACCAAGCTCTCAAAACCTTTTAATACACTGATTTTGTGTGAGTCAAACTAAGTCATATTTTACCCGCTGCGCTTACTGATAATAGTTTGCAAACTGATAAGTGACTTTGCATTTATAAAAGTGTTTCTTGAAAAGTTTTAAAAAGGCTATTCACCCCCCCCCTCTAGCCTATTTTCCTACCAATTGGGCCTAACAATTGGTATCAGAGCTTGTAATTTTGAAAGAAATTTCCAAGCTTTGCAGGTTGTATTGCCGATACCATGGCAGGAAAAATCATGCAGTCATTTAACATCACTACCATACCGTTGTTAAATGTCAACGAGTTTGGTGTCTGGAAATCTCGTATGATAAAGTATATTAACTCAATCGATGATCGGTTGATGAAGGTCATAGAAGGTGGTCCAATCATTCCTTTAAAAGTCTCAACCACCTATAGACCTATTCCCTCCACTCCGCTGACACAACATGCTGATCGTGACACTGAACAAGAAACCCATGTTCAGATTGAAGAAACTTTGGTCGAGAAACCAAGAGAGGAATGGACTGAGGACGACAAACTTTCAGCTGCCCTAGATGGAAAAGCATGCCACATTATTTCTTGTGGTTTGGATGACAAGCAATATAAACTCATTGACTTGTGCTCCACGGCTCAAGAATGCTGGAACAAGCTCCTTGCATACTTTGAAAGTGCTGAGCAGGTAAAGGACAACAGACTCTACGATTGTATTGCTGAGTTTGAATCCTTCAAGAAACAAGATGGTGAATCACTAAGGAGTGCCTACGACAGATTCTGTGAGGTAAGTAATTTATGTGCTTCATTAGGAAAGGTTTATACTATGAAAGACCTGAATATTCGTTTTCTAAGTTCTTTGGGAAATGAGTATCATACCAAGGTGACCGCTGTTAGAGAAGTGAGAGACTTCAACAAGACTTCTATTCAGAATCTTGTGTCTAGTCTATTTCTGTATGAGAGAGAACTGCAAAAACTTAACGTTCTCGATAAAAATTTCAAAAACTTGTCTCTATCAGCTCAGTCACAGATATCCTTCCCTTCAAACAAATTCCCCCTATAGATCCCCATCCAATACCCTGCAGTTCCAAAACCCCTGAAACTACCTCAGAACAGCCTATGGAAGAAGACGAATTTGCCGCCTTCACTAGGAACTACAAAAGGTTTAAAGACTTCAAAAGGATGCAGAAAGGAAGCTACCAGCAACCAAAATCATTCACACCAACATTTCAAAAACCAGCAAGTTACAACAAACCCTCAACAAGTGCTACCGACGGAAAGAACAACAAAGGTGATCTTGTTTGCTTCAACTGCAGAAAACCTGGTCACTTTGCTTCTAAATGTCCTCAACCAAAATATGAGTATGTGAGGAAGTCATTCAACAAGAGACATCCCAAGTCTCGAAGTTTTGTTGCCGATGAAAGCACAGAAAAGGCCTTGCCGGTTTGGTGTGAAACTGACTCAGATGAAGATGCCGATGAAGATGAAGATGCCAATGTAAGCTTTGTCGCCCTAGACATGGAAGATGCCGATACATCCACATTGCCGACTCCAGTCTACCGAGATCCATCTCCTCCAAGATTTCCAGTCAGAGAAGAAACTACTGGAAGACCTCAACCACACTTCAAAGAGATTAGTGTCAAAGCAGAGAACCCAAATGGATACAGAGTTCACCAAGTGGGAACCTCTCTCTATGGTCAGTGTAACTCTATTCAATTCACTGCCATCAAACCTAAACCCTTACCAATGACCAGAAAATTCTCATTCACTGAGCATCCTAGCATCGCCAAAAGCTTATCTAAACCCATCTCTTCTCTACCTGACTTCTCTCCCAAACCTATTCCCTCTGCCACCAAAATTTTAGCTGACCCCTTTCCTGAAATATCCAAAGCTGAAATGGTAGAGACAATGGATGAACTTTTTATTGATCATGAGAAGAGTAGCGTTCATAAAGTGATGGCTGCTGATTTCAATAGAATTTCTCCAGAGAATGACTTGCTTGTGTCTGAACTTAAGGTTCTCAAAGGACATGAGCTTGAGTCTGTTCTTCTAAAGAAAGAAAACCTGGATCTCAAAAGCCAAGTAGCAGTATTGATAGCTCAGATCGAAGATCTTGTGAAAAGAAACAATCATCTCTCAAGGATTGTTGATTCTTACACAAAATCTAGAGTTGCCGTTGAAACAATCCTACAGAACCAAATGTCATATAAGGACCAATCTGGGTTAGGATTTGATTCCAGCAGCAGTAGCTCTACTGAAACTTGTGCGATCGAGAAAAAGGATGAGAAAGTTGAATGTAGTCCTGTTAACTCAGTGCATAAGGATGCTAAGCCAATATACAGTGCTGTGGAAATGAAGTATCCTAAGAACCAGAACAAAAGGAATGATAAGCACAAACAAAGATATGTTAAGGTTGCTGATACTGAGTCTGCCGATAATGGTATTCTTGGTGAATACATCAGCAGAGCTAGTACTGCCGGTCTAACCACCTCTACTGCCGATGGACAAGTACCTAAAAAGGTAACTGCCAAAGGTAAACAGAATGGAAAGAAAGGCAACACTAGCACCTTTAAACCTACTAAGTTTGTGCCTGCTCAATTCCCTAGTTCTGCCGATGCACTGACTAAACAGAATGACGTTCTACCGACTCCACAGCCTATCAGTCAAGTGAGATGTTCTAATTGTTCTGATTATGGTCACAAGGCTCATGAATGCCTCTTGAAGCACCTATCTGGACCCACTGAGGTTACATCCTCTAGTGGTGGCCAGATGTGGTTGCCAAAGAGGAACTAACCCTCGGACCCAAGAATAAGGGGGACCATAAGCATACCGTTTTATCTCAGGAATGCTTCATGGCCTCAACTGGTGCAAGCAAGGATTTATGGATTCTAGATAGTGGCTGTTCAAGACACATGACAGGATTTGCAGATCTACTTGCCGATATCTCAGAAGCATCAGGTCCCCCAGTGGTTTTCGGTGATAATGCCAAAGGAAAAATCATCGGTATTGGTACCATCAAGAGAGGTGCAGTTACTGTACAGAAGGTCTCTCTAGTGGATGGTCTGAAACACAACCTTCTATCAATATCACAATTCTGTGATAAAGGAATGCAATGTGTATTTACTACTTCCAGTTGCTATGTGAAAGACATTGCTTCCAATGAAACTCTTCTCACTGCCAAACGTAAAGGTAACATTTATGCAGTAGACTTAAGTGCTATTACTAGTGTTGCTAATGTTTGTTTTGTAGCTAAGAACATCAGTGAGAACTCAAGGCTATGGCACAAGAGACTCAGTCACTTGAACTTCAAGTATCTATCTAAGCTTGCCGGTTCAAATCTGGTCACCGGTCTGCCTCAAGTGTCTGCTGATCAAGCAAAGAAATGCAAGGCCTGCCAGCTTGGAAAACAACATAAGTCATCTTTCCGAAGCAAGCCCTTCATGTCAACTTCTAAGTGCCTCCAATTGCTACATATGGATCTATTTGGCCCCACAACCACTGCAAGTATTGGGGGAAGTAGATACACTTTGGTTATAGTAGATGATTACTCTAGATATACTTGGGTAGAAACCTTCAGTCACAAAGATGACACCTATGCCGTTGCTACCAAGTTATTCAGACTACTACAAACACAGAAAGAAAGCGATATTATCAGCATGAGATCAGACAACGGCACTGAATTCAAGAACAATGGTATTGCTCAGTACTGTGATGATCATGGCATAGACCACAACTTCTCAGCTGCCGGTACACCACAACAAAATGGTGTCGTTGAGAGAAAGAATAGAACTCTCATTGAAGCTGGTAAGACCATGATTGTTGAAGCCAGGCTGCCGAAATATTTTTGGGCTGAAGCCATCAATACCGCCTGCTTCACTCAGAACAGATCTCTTATCAACAAATTCCATAACAAGACTCCTTATGAACTATGGAGAGGCAGAACACCCAACATTGGATTCTTCAAAATATTCGGTTGCAAATGTTACGTGCTTTACAACGGTAAAGAGCACAGAGGAAAATTTGATGAGAAAGCTGATGAAGGAATCTTTGTTGGATACGCTAAACACAGTAAGGCCTTTCGAGTTTTCAATAAGAAACTTTTGAAAATTGTTGAATCTGTTCATGTAACCTTTGATGAATTTGATTTGCTAGAGTCTGACAAGGCTCCAAATAGTACTAATGAATCTAATGCTCATGAGACAGGTGAATCAAACAATACTAACCATGCATGACAAGTTCCAGCTGCTGATCCAGTTATATCAGTAGAAGAATCAACCGAAGCTCAATACTTCCCTTCATCGGCAGAACCAAAATCTGCTGATGAATTTCACAATCCATTTGCCGATAAAAATTCTGCTGATCATTCTGAAAACAGACCTAGCCCTCAACCAATTTCTGTTATAAGGCCCTTCCCAACAAGCTCTCAATCTAATCCACCTCTCACCCAAAACTCTAATTCTCCTTCTCCACCTACTGATCTTGATCCTCCTCTTGAATCTTTACAACAAGATACAGTCAGACAAGATATACCAAGGGAAGTTAGAACAGTTCGTGATCATCCATTAGAAAATGTGATTGGTGATGTCTTTGGACCAAGATTGACAAGAAACCTTAGTAGATCATTCGCCGAGAGTCTCTTCTCATCTGCTATGGTTTCCAATATAGAACCAAAGAAGACTGAAGAAGCTCTTGCTGATCCTGGCTAGGTGGAAGCTATGCAGGAGGAGCTAAATCAGTTTGAAAGATGCAATGTGTGGGAACTAGTGCCAAGACCATCATCTCAACAAGTGATTGGTACAAAATGGGTCTACAGGAACAAATTGGATGAAGCAGGGAAGATCATAAGGAATAAAGCAAGGTTAGTTGCTAAAGGATACCGACAAGAAGAAGGGATTGACTACGATGAGACATTTGCTCCTGTTGCAAGATTGGAAGCTATAAGACTTTTCCTAGCCTATGCCGCCTTCAAAGAATTCAAACTGTATCAAATGGACGTGAAAAGTGCCTTCCTGAATGGAGAACTCCAAGAACTTGTGTATGTTGAACAACCACCTGGTTTCGAGGACTTTAAGAAGCCTAATCATGTCTACCGATTGAAGAAAGATCTCTATGGCTTAAAGCAAGCTCCAAGGGCATGGTATGAAACCCTTTCTAAGTTCTTACTTAGTGATGGCTTAGGTTTCACTCGAGGTAAAATCGATACTACTTTATTTGTTACCAAGCATAAGGGTCATTCATTGTTTGTTCAAATATATGTCGATGATATTATTTTTGGTTCTACTAATGAATCACTTTGCAAGAGATTTGAGAAGCTAATGCAGAGCAAGTTCGAGATGAGCATGATGGGTGAACTAATATATTTCCTTGGACTTCAAGTCAAGCAATCCAATGAGGGAATATTCATCAGTCAAGCCAAGTACGCAAAAGAATTAATCAAGAAGTTTGGCTTTGAAAATGCTCACTCTCAAAGCACACCCATGGGCACTAACATTCACTTAGATAAGGATGAGTCTGGTAAGAAAGTAGATATGACTGTCTACCGAGGTATGATCGGCTCACTCCTCTATCTTACTGCCAGTAGACCAGATATTATGTTTGTTGTTTGTGTTTGTGCCAGGTTTCAAGCTGACCCTAGGGAATCTCATCTGCAAGCTGTTAACGTATCATTAAATATCTTTGTGGCACTGCTAACCTTGGATTATGGTATGCTAGAGATTCATCTTTTAATCTAATAGGTTATTCAGATGCAGACTTTGCAGCTTGCAGGGTAACAAGAAATAGTACAAGTGGGACTTGCCAATTTCTTGGTGATAGATTGGTGTCTTGGTCCTGTAAGAAGCAAGCATCAATTTCCACTTCTACTACTGAAGCTGAGTACATAGCTGCCGGCAGTTGCTGTTCACAGATCCTGTGGATGAAGCAGCAGCTTGTTGACTATGAAGTTCCATCTCAAATTTGTCCCATCTATTGTGACAATCAATCTGCTATCTCAGTTTCCAACAATCCGGTCATGCATTCCAAAACCAAGCACATAGACATCAAGTATCACTTTCTGAAGGAACATGTTGAAAAGGGAAACGTGGTGCTGCTCAAAGTTCATACTGATTACCAAAGAGCAGACATACTGACAAAGCCCTTAGACCAGAAAAGATTTGAATTCCTAAGAGGTGAACTAGGTATGATTGATTTCTATGGTTAAAACTGTGCTAACTCTGCCGATTGTGCTAGTCTTGCCGATCTTATCAGCAAGTGTGAAAATCGTGCCGACCAAATTATATTGCCGACAAAATATTACTGACAACATCATGCCGATCATCATATCTTGCCGACCAAACTATCTTGCCGATTCAAACTATCTTGCCGATTTGTAAAAAGCATCAAATCAGCACGTCTCTGCAAAAAGATAAGATTCCTGACACATGACGTTAGCAATCAAATCAAAGGTACATCGGTCACACCAACTCCCTGACACGTGTGTGTACCTTTCTTACCCAAAATCGTGTCATGATGTATTCCATTTAATGCAATACATCAGTAAGATAACTGGTCATCATAATTTTTTTTAATTTTGACTAATTTACCCCTTCTCCCTCTTTCTTTTAACTGTTCATTTCTCACCGTTTTGTGTGCGCATTAAATTTTGCGTGCGCACGTTCTCCAAGATTATAGGTATAGTTACTTCTCATTATTCTTGCCTTCTCATATTCTCTCTCTCTCCCATAACATATATAACGCCCTTTCAAAATCTTTTAAGCTTTCTCCGCCATTTTTACTGCTCTCTCTCTCTCTCTCACTCCTCTTACCGAATTACTTAGATTCAATTCCTATTTGATTTTATCTTCATAATCTGGTAATTGTTAATGTTTATACTCTGCTCATTTCTAATCATCCCTGTTTTGATTTGTCTTTGTTTCTAACATTGTGAGATTTTTGAGTAACTTGCAGAAAATGTCCGGCGAAAAAGATATCTACGGAGGTTATGTTAACTCCGACTACATCAATGACGAAGCCGATGGGGTTTTCTTGAAGAATCTTCTTATTGGGTCTTTGCTTGACTCTTTCGTTACTCCATCTAGAGTTGATTTTGTGTTCGTGGATCTGGTTAAAGAGTTCTTCTCCAACTCCTCGGTTGTCCGTTCTCCGGTTAACTCTTCAATCATCGTCTCCGTCAACTCTACAGTCTTGGGCGTGCAAATTTCTCTTACTCCCTCTTCTATTTTTGAAGTTTTTCCCTCTCTTGGGAATGAAGGGTTGAGTGCTCTTGTTGATGATGAGGAATTGGACAAGGCATGGAATCTTATGAGAGGAGCTGGTCCAAGACTCAGTGGCACCAGTCATCTGAAGATTCATTATCCTCGCCGATACTATGCTCTTGCTGAGATAGTGGATAGATGCCTCATTTGCTGATCTGGATCTCATAGCAATGTAACTGATGTGCAGTTTGAAGCCATGGCTGCCATTGTTCTGCAGATTGAGTTCAACTGGTGTGCCTATATATTCCGGATCATTGCTACTGCTGCTGACAAATGGTCTTCTGATAGACTGAAGAACAAACCCAATCCTGGGAAAGGATGTCATTATCTCTTGATCAGTATGATTTTGAGAAGAAATTCCATCATAGTCAATGCAGACCGTTCTTCATCCAGCATTGCCTTCGGCAGATTAAAATCTTTTGATGCTAAAGATTGGAAGAGAATTGAAAAGAAGGCTTCTAGTGTTGTTGCACCTGCACCAGCACCTGCTGACGCTCCAAAGAAGAAAAGAGCTAAGACAATTCCTTTAGTTGCTTCCCAATCTGCAGTCTCTACTCCTGCTCCTTCAAAAGATAGAATTCTTGCCGATTCTACTCCTGGTGCTCCAAAGAAAAGGAAATTGGTGAAGGCTGCTGATAAAGTGGTGTCAAAGAAGGCAAAGGTTGCCGACGAACCAGACTTGCCGATGAATAAGTCTACTCAAGTTGCTGATAAGATGACCTTGCCGATGATGAAGCAAAAACCTGTTGCCGACGAAGTTCCTTCTGCTCCCATTGATTCTGCTGATCCTAGAGCAAAGTGATTAGATTTGCTCCTTCTCATCTTGCTGGTGCTTCTCTCACTGCCGATCCTTCTGTCAAAGTTGAAATTCCTGATGAAGAATTTACCGATGACTTTGCTGATGGCAAAAGTATTGAAGATGTTATTGAAAAGCTCAAGTCTCAGACTTCAAGAAAATGTGCTCCCATCAGAAATCCCACCTTCCACACCTTCTACAGGAACCCTTGGTCCTTCACTAACAAGGTCTTGAATAAGAAATGGGTCTTTCCGATTGATCATCTGCCTCCTTTCATTCGCCGTCTTCTTCAGTTTCATGAACAAATGAAGGACTCTGTGCCATCTGGGAAAACTTCTGATTATGTTGACTACCGGAGTTTGAACATTCGCACTGATATGTGGAATGAGAAGTTCTTCCCTCTCTCTAAGTTCAAGCAGTTGAAAGAAGCTGAACTGAAACTGAATTTTGGTCGCTATTTTGACTATCTGCCACTTCATTGGAACCAAGTCTATCTTTTTCAAGATCGAATTAGACAAGACTTGATGGTTCAAGATGTGTGGATCATTTATGCCAGAACATTCAATCAGCTCTCCCAATTCACTGAATTTGATCCTTATCAGATTGGCAGACTGGAAAATGATGAAGACTTGCTGACATACAATGATGATGAGGCTCCTGCTGATAGTCCTCTCAATGCTCATTTCCATAGATCAGTAAAGAAGTTCACTTTGGCTTTAATTGAACATCCAAACGAATTTCTGATGAAGCAAGATGCCGATCTTCGTGCTACCGAAGATCTTGCCGATCAAGTTACTCATGCTCCTTCGCCTAGCAGCAGGAGGACTCTGTCTGATGCTGATGGTGAAAATGTTGCCGATAAAAGTGTTGATACTGATGCCGACAGTGATTCTGCTGATAGTAATGATGATTACAATGATGGTGCTGACTCACTTGGAGAATTGGTTTGTGCTCATAAAGTTGCCGATGTCTCTCCTTCAACTTCTCAAACAACCGACAGTGACAAGATGTCGATAAGATCTATCATGGCTAAAGCTCCCTCTTCTGCTGAAGTCTTTGCAGAATCTGTAGTGGTGAGTGAAAGTAGTACTGAAGTTCATGCCGATGAAACTGTTAAAGGGGTTGTGGAATTTCAAGTTGAGAAAACTACTGACACTCAACCTCTGATTGAAGTATCTGCTGACCAAACTACTCCTGTTGAGGAAACTATGGACACTCAACCATTGGAACCATTGGATGATGTAGTTGATGTCTCTGTTTCAGGAGGAGCTTATTCTGAACAAGGGACTGATGAGAAAACTGCTGACACTCATCTTGCTGAGTAAACTACAGACACTCAGTTAGTCACTGTAACTCCTAAATTGCAAATTGTTGAACCTACTGGAATCAAGGAGATTGTTGAGTTGGGAGGAGGTACTGATGAAAGGACTACTGATCTTGATGCTGATATAGCTGCAAGCTTGCAATTTGAGGAAGTTTTTCTACAGCCATTGATTAGCTTGCCGTCTACCGTCCCCCCTCCTCTTCCTGCTCCAACTGCTGTTCGTGCCAATGGAAATCATGTCGATGAGACTGATCCTGCTAATTATATGGAGGTGGGAGAACAAGTTTTCGTGAATGCCGATGCTGTTGATACTTCTCCACCTGCCAACTATGATTTCTTTTAGAATGGGAAAGATATGATGTGCTCCAACTGGTACACTACCAATGCTTCTATCCCTTCCAACAGTTTTGGACAGCCTCTCTTTAATGTTCATCTGAGGCTATCATTCAAATATACCCTCCAAAGGTGTCCACTTCCATTTGGCAAAGACCACCCTCATCTCACCAAGCATCCATTTGAAACGCCAGACCCATCTTCCTTCCATGGATCAAAGATGACCGTATTCGTACAAAGGGAAAGACTCCTCAGATTTCTAGACTGAAGCAGAAAATCGTCTATGAACCTCGATGTCTACTACCTGGTAAACTGAAGATAGGTGGTAAGATCGTTCTCCCTGGTCTATCTCCAAAAGAAGTTTGCATCACTTCAAATGGTTGGATGAGGAGGTGCTTTATGATCAACGATGAACTTCGAGAAATTCTGGAATATCGGCATATCAACGCTCGTGGCCTTGTGAACTTAGTCAAATCTGATGCACTTGCCATTACTCTGCTGATGTTTCTTCCTTGTCAGCGTGCCGATCACATGGTTTACACATCTAGGCTGATGAATGCCAGATTGGTGATTATGATATTAGAAGGCATTGCTTGTATGGTGTTTCAGCTAGCTCTGTTGCTATCTATGGAAGACAACGGCATATTTCATCAGCCAGGAGATGGGGATATCATTGTCCATCCCAGATATCCTCTGGAGATTGTTTATCCTAGACCTGCCGATATTGTCTCAACTTTTGTCCCTGCTGATCTTTTTGTTGCTGATGCTATTGTTGTTGCCGATGAGGATCCTATACTCCATCAAGTTCTTTCATTACCTCCACCTCCAGCTCCTCTTCCATCTTCTCCATTGCCGATAGTTATTTCTGATGATGAGATTCCGATCGTTGTTGATGATGTCCAAATCGAGGATGCTGACTTAGAGAATGTGGATTTTGACTCTTCTCTATTCCTCAAAAATCCCAAAGTCTTTGCTGCACCAATTTTCGTTGATAAGCCTATCATCTTCAACAGCATTTATGACTTCCATCTGTTTGAAGAAGGATTAGACTATAATCAGAAAGAAGCTGCCAGTCGTGCTGATTTGGTTGATTTCTCTCATTCCATTATGGATTTATTCAAACAATCCACCAAGGAGCTTACCAAGCAGATACATAAGTCCAATCAGGAGGAGGATGTTATCAGGCTCAAGACATCTGTATACAATGATATGAAAAATCTGCTGCAAGATAGAACTGAACGTGTACTCAATCTGTCAGAGATAAATGGCTCCCTTGTCTCTCAGCAAAAGACTCTACTTGCCGAGCACAATGATACCCGCAGCAAACTTGAAGCCTCAATAGAGAAACTTGCTGATCAAAGGAATGAACTTGTTCAAGCCAAGTTAAAGATTGCTGAACTCGAGGCGAACAACAAGATGTTATCTGAAAGATTGGAGAGTGCCCAAAGAAGACAGAGAAAGGCAAAAAGGAAAGCAGAAAAGAAGGAGGAAAGAGCAAAGAAGAAAAGGAAGAAGACTGAATCTACTACAAAGGAATCGACTCCAGCAGAAGATCCCAAGACTTCAGATCCAGCTGCTGACTCTTGAGTCGACATAGCCTATGATGTAGATATATTATGAAGACCTCCAGAGAAAAATTTCTTTGCCTAATGATATTTTGATTGTACTAATATGTTATTTCTTATAATTGTGTTATCTGCATTATTCCATGTTAATCTTTTATGCAGATCATCACTCTTGCCGATTCGCTGAACCGGCTTCACCATTTATTTTGGTGAATCCACCTTTTACTTTAGACATTTAGTGTGACTTACCTTAGGAAATGATTTCACCTAGACATCTGTAGAAAACATTTCCCTAAGTTAAGAGATGTCCTTAGTATTAAGGGTCATTGGACTTAAGTAATTAGGAGGAGATTGTTGCTTAAATAGATTCCTAGACACTAGAATTACTTAATCCCAATCATGTCTACACTTAGGATCCCCCAATTTTATTAGAACCTCTTTAGGTACCCTTAGGATTCTTTGTGACCTGCACAGGGTATTACATCTCTTCAACAAGGCAAACCAGCAAGAGGAAGCAAATCAGCAGACCAGTAAACAAGTTGCCGATCAACTCTATTCTTAACATGCGACAAGTTGCCGATCAACTTGCTACACAAGTTGCCGATCAACTTACTAAAGAAGTTGCCAATCAACTCCATTCTCAGCTTGCCGATAAAGAAAGACAGTCTGTACTGTCAGTCAGGTTACATCGTTCCATCTTAAAGTCAACCTTGCTGATTGTCCCTGTCCTTTCATACTGTTTTATCAAAAAGTAGTTTACCTGCTCTGTAGTGATTACTGCGCCGTCTGACACATAGCTACTTTTAGCTATACTCTGTCTCTACTTGCTTTTGCAGGTAACTGGTTGAGAAAAAAGGGTCTTTACCCATCAGACTTTTCAGGCATGCGTATCTTCTCCATTAATGCCAAGGATACTGCATTAAATGCTCCTCACCTACCCAGCTGGAAATTCAAATATTATCCTTCTTCTACAACAACATCAGCAGCAGCATGCACAAGCATCTCATCATCGGAAGAGAGAACTTTCAGCAAGGGAGAAGCTGGCAGAGGAAAAGGTGCAGGAGGTAGAGGCAAAAACTGTGTAAGTGCAGCATCATCAGCAAGCTGGAAGTAATCAGCAGCAACGGACGTAGAAATAATGAGAGAGTAATTAGCAGCAGGGGCACCGGCACGGAGAATCGGCATGGAAAAATCTGGATGAATGATGATAGCACGATCCTCTGGCAAATGGAATACACCATTGTCTTCCATTGATAGAAATATGGCCATAATTAAGTTCATACAAGCACGACCTTCAAGAAGCATGTTGACCAGATTGGCAAACATTAATCTCGAAGTGAAGACATAGTGGTCAGCACGCTGTCTGGGATGAAACATCGGCAGAGTCAATGCTAGAGCAGCAGATTTTACTAAGTATAGTAGTCCACGAGAGTCAGTAGCCCAGACCTCAAGAGTGTCATAAAGCTTATCGTTGATCATCATGCATCTTCTCAGCCAACCATTGGTAGTGATGCATACTTCCTTAGGAGATGGACCAGGTAGATGAACTTTACCACCTATTTTTAACTTACCAGGCAAGCAATGTAGCGGTTCATAAACTGCTGCTTCCACTTTTAGTCTAGATACCCGGGGAGTCTTCCCTTTCTTCCTTTGGAATTTTACCTTAAACCAAGGCATGAAGACTAACTTTTCACTTGCTGTGGAACAAGCAATGAAAGGATGCTTGATGATAGTAGGATGCTCTTTGCCAAATGGAGAGGGAATACTTTGAAGAGTAGAGTGAAAAGACATGATCAGCTGATGAGGAGGAAATAATGGTCTGTCAAACCTGTCAGTAGGAATGGAGACGCTGGTTGTGTACCAGTTTGAGCTAATCATCTCTTTGGCGTGAAGCTCATAGTTGTACTCAGGAGGTGGAGCAGAATTCTTGGCATCTTTATCCACAAAGCCTGGCAGCTCCACATAGTCATCAGGATCTATTTCATCTGAGCTCTGTTCAGCAGCATCGGCATCAACAGCATCAGCAACAGGTTGTACTTCAGGAGCTTATAAAAGTAGAGGTTCCTCAGGAGAAATTAAAGTAACCTGAAGCTCCTCAAATTGTAAATCAGCAGCAATCATTGCATCAATGGCAGCAGTGTTGTCAGTAGCTCCTCCTCCTAATTCAACAACCTCTCTCAACCCAGTAGGCTCAACCAGAATGACTGCTGGAATCTCAGCAGAAGATGGAGGAACTGAAATTATCTGAGTATCTATAGTTTTCTCAGAGTCTTCACCAGCAGGTACTAGGGTAATCTGAGTGTCAGCAATTGGCTCATAGTGAGAGTTTCTGAAGTTGGCTCATCGGCAATATACGCATCAACAGCTTCTCCTCCTGAAATCAGCAAATCCTTAACAACTTCATCAGCAGATTGAGTGTCAGTAGTTTGCTCAATTGATGCAAGTTGATCGTCCTTAGAAATTTCTTCAATCAGAGGTTGAGTTTCAACAGTTGGCTCAACTTGAATATCTACTAGCTCCTCAGCAGCACTGGTTTCATCGGCTAATTGAGTGTCAGAAGTTTTCTTAAAAGTTGGATCATGCTCTAACCCTTTAGCAGCAGATCCTTCTCCTTCTTGACTACGGTCTGAGCTATTACTGATCAATACTAAATCAGCAAAGGACTTAGCAGATGATATAGTAGTGGCAGGAGTTGAAGGTTTCTTGTAGATTATACTAATCGGCATCTTGTCATACTCACCGATTGAGTCAGAAGAAGTGAGAGTGTCACCAGCAGCTTTGTGAGCACAGATGAAGTCGGCAGTATCTACTGAACTGCTAGGAGTTGGAAGAGGAGTAATTGTTGGTGCAGGTACAGGTTCAGGGACAGAAGTAGCTGCAGCTCTAGCCTTGATAAAGGCTTCTGAATCATTAAGCAAATTCACGGTTACCCTCTCACATTCTTCACGAATTGAGTGGCTTGAGGACTGTTGGTCCCAAAGGGCAACAAGGGTATGAAAAATGCTAGAGGGAGGGTGAATAGCGTTTTAAAATTCTTTTCAAACCCTTTTGCAATTCAATGGCAGATGCGCACAACTTTTATTTTGGCTAAGTATAGCGCGCAGTAAGAGTGTGAAATGCACAGCGGAAATTTAAAGCAGCTCTGCGCAGGGTATACTGCGCAGAGATAAAAACACACGCGCTAAGTATGAGGCTAAAGAGTGGCGCAAAAAGGATTCTGAGGCAAATGAGCACTAACAATTACAACATCAAAGTTTATCAATCTGAAAGATCAAACAAAGCAGTTCATAAATAGTTAAGCAGGAAATATGCAGTAATCAATGAACACGCTATTTGGAGAGGTTCGATCGATGAAAGATCTACATCCTCTACCAAGATGGTTAGTCTTGGATTTCTAATGGAGATTTTATTAAATGAGAGAGTATTACAAATTACAACATTTGAGCTCAATACTAACTCAAGATCTAGTATCTATGAAGAACAAATCCTAGACTAAACCGGTGTATCTCTAGAAGTTAGATCAAAAAGATCAAAGCTTCAAGAGGTGTGTGTGTGGCAGAAATTCTGGGCTCTATGAATATGAAAGATGAAGAGCACCAAGAATTCTGGTGATATAGGCTTTGTGATATGAGCAGGAGTTTTGAAAGTTTGAAGATCTTGAAGGCTGTTCTAAAGAATCTGGAAATACTAAGCAGCAGTCTTCAAATCTTCATGGTTTCTCAGTGAAGCATGAAACTCGAGCTCTGAAGCATAGTGGCCAACAAGAGGGGCTTGATCAATGGGCCGATCAGAAAAGCAGCTTGGAAATGAAGATGAGCAGGCTATTTATAGCTGAGAGCTTGAATATAGCCGTTGGAGCTCTGAGCAAGGACAATGAGCTGGTACAAAGTGATTGGCGCGCAGCTGTCCTTTATATCCGTTGGGGCTCTGATCAAAGATGATGACCTGGCACAATATGATTGGTGCACAGATATATAGAGCCGTTGGAACTCTGATCAAGATGATGACCTGGCACAATATGATTGGTGCGCAGGTATCTTAGAGCCGTTGGAGGCTGAGCATGAAGACCAAATTCAAACTTTCTTCCAGAAGGTTTGACAACTGTCTTCACTTGAGATATTTCTTTGAAGCGTGTCTCCACCAATGGTTTTGCTGAGTGTGCTTATTTTGTCGTTTGTGCAGACCTCAGCATTTTAATATGCGTGCATCTTCTAAGCGTTTTCCAAGCTTTCTAGAATGTGAGATCAGGAGATGAGGAACTTTACCAAGGTTGTGTCCGCGCACAAAGGCATGCGCATTGCCGGCGCGCATGGATTCAGTGCATGAGCAGCATGCGCACCATGCTTGGTCACAAAAAAGATCTCTTGAGAGTTTAGGAAATAAGATCTTGAAAACTGAGCAGGGTCAAGGGCTGCGCAAGATATCTATCCGCAGTAGCGACCTGCGCAGAGAACATCCTGCGCAGTGAAATGAATCCTGCTTAGGAAATCTTCGATCTTTAAAGCTTCAAGTCCTATAATCTAAGCCTATACTATAAAAAGGACTTGGCTAAAAATTGAAGTTATAAACTTCTATACATGAGGTCCTAAACTCCATAAAAATACTCATAGGTGATGGTATCAATCAATTCTAACAACAATAGGAGGATTAAGTAATAAGCATACCCAACAATCTCCCCCTAAATGATTGATGCCATTACCTACTATAGCAAAGGCAATTCATTGTACCTGATAATAACATGTCCATAAAAATGTGAATGGTAAATCATGCCTCAAGTCAATGCACACACTAGCCAGTGCTATAGATTTCTAATCTATCCAAAAGATTAAAAACTTACATGATAGGAAAGATAGAAATATCATTCAGAGCATACAAATAATGTGAGATGAAGTTTTAAGTATGCGTTTAAACTGAATGTTTAAACATTTGCGTTAAAAATATGAACAGTTAAGATTATGCGCATGGGTTGAAATAATGCAGTCATTGTTCCACAAACAAAGAGTTTGAATTGAACAAGGTTTTGTGAAAGCTTAATGATGCATTCTTCTCATTAAAACTTTGAAGGATTGACTGTTACAGAGTACAAGCTTTAACGAGGAAAAACAAAAAGGGGTGCGCACAAAAACAAAAGCGCACGAAATGAAAGCGCATAAAACATATTGCGCAACAAGAATCAAAAAGTCAAAGAAAAACTAGCAAAATATTTACAAAGGAAATCTAATCTATGTTGATCCGTTGCAGGGCTTCGCGCATCTCATTCTGAAGACCGTTAAACTTGTTCATGAGTTCCACCTTTAAATTTTGAAATTTGTCCTGGAACTCAACAGCTTTACCAACATAAGTGTTCATTCCTCTGCGCATATCAGCATTGTCATCCACTAGCTCTCTGAACTTTGCTCTGTTGTCCGTCAGGATGGCAGTCTGCGTAGCTTCTAATCTTGTGTCGGTATAGAGGCGCTGAGTGTTGACGCTGGCTTGAATATCTAGCATTGCGTAGTCCAATTTGTCGTTGAACGCAGAAGAAAAATCTGTCATGGACTTAGCAATGCATTTACGCACTTCTTCAATATTATGCGCAGAGCCTCCTTGTTCAATCTTCTCCATCTGAGCTTCCATCTGAGCTTGAAGATCATAAAATCCTCTAAGTAACCCATCTGCTAGGGTTTTCTTGAGCTTTTTCAGAATGTCCCTGACTCCACCATCAAGCGCTCCAAGGGTGCACACATTTTTGAGTTGTGCGCTGACATTTTCGAGCTGGGCGCTGATGGTTCTCAGGGAGTCCAGGATAAGATGATCCAAAGTGATAGGAACTTTTTCTTGCGCATGCTCAGATGAATTTGCCTTTGCCTCCGTCTTAGCACTCTCCGTGCTTTCCTTTGCCTCCCTTGCCTTTGCTTCCTCCTTGGCAGCTTTCTCCCCCTTAATGGTATCAATCTCCAAACGCTGCATATCAAGACGATACAATAAAGCAGTTTGAGCAGTAAGGAGTTGATTTAGCTGCAGCTGCGTAGCGACTTGATTCGCTTGAACAGAATGCAAGCTTTGTACGATCTGGCGCAGCTCAGCTGAAGAGGAAGGAGGAGTCTCAGGGGCTGAAGATGGTTGAACTGGAGAAAGATCACTGCTGTTAGTGGCTGCGGAACTAGTGCGGCGCTTCTTCACTCCTTTTGCGCTGCTGCGCACCTTCTGCTTGAGACGATAAGAGATATGTGCGATATCAGCACTGGGGATGGTTTCTTGAGAGGCTTTGTGCATTTTCTCCCCCTCAACTGCAGCATCATCTGAATCACCACGAAAATCAGCCTTGCGCTTCATTGTGGCTGGCTTTGAGGGAGCAGGAGTTGGATTGCTGGAAGGATCAGCCTCTTTAAATGAAATCCCTTTGGTGGATTGAACCAAAGGAATATCCTTGAGCTTTTTGCCACTGGGCGGAGCAATGCCCTTCCCCTTGCGATTATACGCTTCTTCTGCGGTCTCTTGCGCAGAAAACAAAGATGGGGGTAAAACAATAGACCAAATAAAATAATAAAAAATAAGAAAGAATATTTAATTAAGAACATGAAGAACACCCAAGAACACCGAAAAATAAAAGTTGACAAAATTCAACAAAAAATACATCGAAATGAAGGCATGAACAGGACGAAGTCAACCATGTAAAAAGTATGGTCAATGACATTAAAACAAACCCAGAAATTCAAAAAAACAGTTCGTTTGCCAAGGTAGTTACGGAGCATAGAAATTTGACGAAAAACACATGTAACGACCATTGATCATGAAATAAACTACATGAAAGAATAGATCAGACAAATACGAACACAACACAACGATCGATTTCAAAAATGATCAACAAATAAGTGAGAAATCGAAAAAGGGAGTCTTGAGACCTCCAAGAACAACAATGGCGGAAAAATGAGTTATAGTGAAACATACCATGTCTTTGACGGTTGGATGCCTTAATTGTCGTTCTACTTCTTCTTCGTGAGAGTTCCCAGGATTGGAGTGCGAAGAAGAGTCGGAGATGATGATTTCTGGTTGAGTTTTTGGTTTTCTTAGGCGCCATGAATGGTTTCGAGAGAAGGTTGAGGTTGAAGATAAAGAACAGGAGATGAGAAATGAGGGTTTAGAGCAGAGGTTAGAAAGAGAGAGAGAGAGAATTTAGAGGGAAGAGAGAAGTAGAGAGAGAAACGGTTTAAGTAGGGAAGGAGATGGTAGGCGCACGATAGCTAAGAAATGTTTGAGAAAATGTGCAGTGGCGCAGGATAGCGATACCACGTGTCACAAAAGGGAACGCGCGTGCGTAGGCCTATGCGCGCGTGTGCGTGTGAAGTTCTAAGCCGGTCACTGTCAAGTCGACTTCCTCATGAATGGTGAGTCAGTGAAAGGACGGGCGCACGTTAGCAGGGTGACGTGGCCAAATAGGGGACGCGCGTGTGTCAGCGAAAAGAGGCTGACGGCTGTCGCATCACCTTCCTCATTAAATGGTGAGCAGACATTTGTGAGGTGCACTGTCATTAATTACAGTTTGCATTAAATGACAATGGGACATGCGCAGGGGTAAAAAGGTAATTTCCCAAGAAAATTCAAAAATAAAAGCGCGGAAAATTTGAATTTACCCAAGTACCCTTGTGACTCATCGTTGACTTTTCAGTCAAGGACCTATGTGCAAAATCTAATGAATAGAACACTTACCTGCGATCCACGATGATTTGCGCATAGATAGTCATGCGCAGCGCATTGATAGCGCATAGATTTTATAAATCTCAGAACTGTTGTTTCATGCGCAGACAGTTGTTTGCGCAGGTGTTGCGCAGGGCGCATGAAATTGAACCTATTTTGCACACTTATCAAGCAAATACATTAGTATCAAGAAATCATATGGACAAGTTAGCTAAGATTAAGCATATCCATTTCTCCTTTCAAGAGATCACTTGTTAATTCTTGAGGAGATGATATTAGATGTTGATGAGCTTGGTAATAGTGCTTGGCAGGATTGAAAAACTGCTATGGTGGACATATTATCGCAGAGAATTTGATAATTCTCTTCATGAATCCATAGTCCACAGGTTGTTGCTTTATCCATAAGATTTGGCAGCAGCAGCTTTCAGCAGCAATATATTCTGCTTCAGTAGTGGAGATGGACACAGCATCTTGTCTCTTGCTTGCCCATGCTATAAGTCGATTTCCAAGGAAATTACATGTTCCACTTGTGCTCTTCCTGTCAATGGTGCACGCTGTGTAGTCCGCATCTGAATAACCTACAAGTTTAAAGTTCGAATCTTTGGTGTACCAAAGTCCAAGGTTAACAGAGCCAAAAATATATCTAATACATTTTACAGCAGTTATGTGTGCTTCAGAAGAATTAGCATGATAGTGCGCACAGATCCAGTCAACATAATATCTTGGTCAACTAGCAGAAGATAAAGGAGAGTTAATCATACCTTGATATAGTCTGATCAATTTTACCTTTTAAGTCTGTTAAATTTGTTGCTTGTGGCCATTGGAATGTCGTATGCTTTAGCACTCAAGTCCAAACTCCTTGATTAAGTCCCTTGTGTACTTGGCTTGATGCGAAGATGATGCCATCATTCAATTGATTGATTTTAAGCCCGAGGAAGAAGGTGATTTCTCCCATCATGCTCATCTCAAACTTGCTTTTCATTTGCTTTTCAAAGCGCTTACAAAGTGACTCATTAGTAGAACCAAATATAATATCATTGACATAAATTTGAACAAGTAAATAATGATCATTATACTTGGTAATAAAAAGAGTTGTACCGATTTTACCGCGCTTGAAGCCTTTCTCTAGTAGGAATTTTGATAGCCTATCGTACCATGCTCTTGGAGCTTGCTTAAGTTCATACAAAGCTTTCTTGCTTTGATTCTGTGATGCTTCCATTCTTATCCATCTTGTTTCGAATACCCATTGAAGCGCTAAATATTGGATGAGCTTTTCTTGCACTTTTTGCATAGCATCGATCCATATTGAGATGATAGGAATACGAAGATCAATGGGTATTTCATTTGCTTCAGCACCAAAGTCATCAAAGGTGATTTGCTGAAGAGGAGAAACATCATGCGCAGGAGGAGGTGTTTGCGCATCAGGAGTTGTAACTTCAGGCGCAGCATTTGTAGTATGCGCATGAGATGGATTGATTCTGAATCTGCTTGATCTATATCCTGCGCAGGAATAGAGTTACTGCGCACCTGTCTAAAAAGCTCAGCAGAGGCATCAGAATCATTTGGAGCCAAATGTGGCTCAAGGAGAGAATGCTCATCGAGAAGTAACATGTACAGATACTTAAAATAACTAGAGATTTATCTTATTATGATCATGAAAAGCTTATAGAATGATTGGCATACCCAACGAGAATACCTTCATCTGATTTGGCGTCGAATTTTACCTCTATAGCGTTTGCAGCCAAAGAGCTTGAAGAAAGAAATGTTGGGCGATCTTTTTCTCTTTCCATAGATCGTATGGAGTATAAATGTAGGCTTTGTTGATGAGAAATCTTATTTTGAGTAAAGCATGCACCGTTGACAGCTTCTTCCCAGAAATACATTTAGAAGTACTGCTTCTACTATCATTGTTTTATCCATCCTCAATCAATGAGCGATTCTTTCCACAATGCCATTTTGTTGCGGAACTCCAGCAGCAGAGAAATTGTGAAGAATACCATTTGTTGGTTCTTGTTGGTTCTCACAATATTGAGCGACATCGTTGTTCAAAAATTCTGTTCCATTGAAGTATCGAACTCTATTGATGTCTTCTATGTTTGGAGATTTAGAAGGAGAGCAGCCAGGATATCATTGAGATACCACAAGTTGGTCCAAAGCGCGGTCCAAACATATGAGGTGAAGCGGATGTAAGCGTTTTGACATTGGAGCAATCTTGCTGGAGGAAAGCTGCTCAGGTTGCTTACTAATCTGGCATGGTGCTTATACCAATGCTAGCTGCATTCACTTAGGTTCATTGCTACAAAACAAGGATTAGTAAATAGAAATTATAGCGGTAAGATCAATAATATAAAAATTGGTCTTACGAGTCCTTGTGAGCAAAGTTAGTCTAGAAACGCCATTCTTGATGTAACAGTGCGTTGAAGTGATATGACATTCCAGACCTTTATCTCATAATTGTGATATGGAGAGCAGGTTGCTTGAGACTATCTTTTATGATTAGTCCAAATCCAATTATGTGCCCTTGTTGTTGTCACCATATATTACTGATTGATCTCTTCCTTCATGCACATCTTTAAGAGTGTTGACATCTCCAGTAGTGTCTAGAATCCACTGCCGACATCAACTGAGCTTGAGAGGGCACAGTGAAGTAGATCTTTTCTGCTTTGAAACATTGACTTGCGCTCTACAGCAGAGTTATCATTTAAGATCAGCACACTTTAAGAGATTCCTTGCGCGGCTGCGGAGTTGGTGATGACGCAGCTTCTGACAGGTTAGCTTTGGCAGAAAGGTGCTTGTCATTCTGTCTGCTTGGTGAAGGTGTCCCGTTTCCACTAGAGTGAAGGGATCTTTCTTTGATTGTCCTTGGCACATGCTCAGGTTCCATTTCAGAAACAACTTTTGAATCATTGTCAGCATTTGCCACTAAGCAGAGCAGTCCATCCTCAGAGTCAGCATCGTTGTCTTCAGTGTCAAGTCTCCGAGTCCTTAGCTCCTTTTCTGCGCAGTTCTCTTCAGCAACCATTCTGCACTGCTTTGATGCTTTGTACGCAGGGTTGCTTTTCCTTGTGCTCAAATTTTGAAGTAGGCATTTTGAAACGAAATGTCCTGGCTTAGCAGACCAAGTCATCTTTCTTTGAGTCTCTATGAGAGAGAATACGAATCTTTGCTTGAGGAACCACCAGGTTTGGAGAACTTTCTGAATTTGATCTGAGGTTTGAGCAGGCGTAGGAATATGTGAAAAGTTAGCCATTGCCCTAGATTTTGAAGCCATAATGAATCGGCACCCAAGCTGTTAAGCTTGAAAAACAGAAACATGTTTTATGAAGGTGTCAGCTCTGATACCACTTGTTGGTCCCAAAGGGGCAACAAGGGTATGAAAAATGCTAGAGGGGGGGTGAATAGCGTTTTAAAATTCTTTTCAAACCCTTTTGCAATTCAATGGCAGATGCGCACAACTTTTATTTTGGCTAAGTATAGCGCGCAGTAAGAGTGTGAAATAGCGTTTTAAAATTCTTTTCAAACCCTTTTGCAATTCAATGGCAGATGCGCACAACTTTTATTTTGGCTAAGTATAGCGCGCAGTAAGAGTGTGAAATGCACAGCGGAAATTTAAAGCAGCTCTGCGTAGGGTATATTGCGCAGAGATAAAAACGCACGCGCTAAGTTTGAGGCTAAAGAGTGGCGCAAAAAGGATTCTAAGGCAAATGAGCACTAACAATTACAACATCAAAGTGTAGCAATCTGAAAGATCAAACAAAGCAGTTCATAAATAGTTAAGCAGGAAATATGCAGTAATCAATGAACACGCTATTTGGAGAGGTCCGATCGATGAAAGATCTACATCCTCTACCAAGATGGTTAGTCTTGGATTTCTAATGGAGATCTTATTAAATGAGAGAGTATTACAAATTACAACATTTGAGCTCAATACTAACTCAAGATCTATTATCTATGAAGAACAAATCCTAAACTAAACCGGTGTATCTCTAGAAGTTAGATAAAAAAGATCAAAGCTTCAAGAGGTGTGTGTGTGACAGAAATTCTGGGCTCTATGAATATGAAAGATGAAGAGCACCAAGAATTCTGGTGATATAGGCTTTGTGATATGAGCAGGAGTTTTGAAGGTTTGAAGATCTTGAAGGCTGTTCTAAAGAATCTGGAAATACTAAGCAACAGTCTTCAGATCTTCATGGTTTCTCAGTGAAGCATGAAACTCGAGCTCTGAAGCATTGTGGCCAACAAGAGGGGCTTGATCAATGGGCCGATCAGAAAAGCAGCTTGGAAATGAAGATGAGCAGGCTATTTATAGCTGAGAGCTTGAATATAGCCGTTGGAGCTCTGAGCAAGGACAATGAGCTGGTACAAAGTGATTGGCGCGCAGCTGTCCTTTATAGCCGTTGGGGCTCTGATCAAAGATGATGACCTGGCACAATATGATTGGTGCGCAGGTATATAGAGCCGTTGGAACTCTGATCAAGATGATGACCTGGCACAATATGATTGGTGCGCAGGTATCTTAGAGCCGTTGGAGGCTGAGCATAAAGACCAAATTCAAACTTTCTTCCAGAAGGTTTGACAGCTGTCTTCACTTGAGATATTTCTTTGAAGCGTGTTTCCACAAATGGTTTTGCTGAGTGTGCTTATTTTGTCATTTGTGCAGACCTCAGTATTTTAATAAGCGTGCATCTTCTAAGCGTTTTCCAAGCTTTCTAGAATGTGAGATCAGGAGATGAGGAACTTGACCAAGGTTGTGTCCGCGCACAGAGGCATGCGCATTGCCGGCGCGCATGGATTCAGCGCATGAGCAGCATGCGCACCATGCTTGGTCATAAAAAAGATCTCTTGAGAGTTTAGGAAATAAGATCTTGAAAACTGAGCAGGGTCAAGGGCTGCGCAAGATATCTATGCGCAGTGGCGACCTGCGCAGAGAACATCCTGCGCAGTGCAATGAATCCTGCTTAGGAAATCTTCGATCTTTAAAGCTTCAAGTCCTATAATCTAAGCCTATACTATAAAAAGGACTTGGCTAAAAATTGAAGTTATAAACTTCTTTACATGAGGTCCTAAAGTCCATAAAAATACTCATAGGTGATGGTATCAATCAATTCTAACAACAATAGGAGGATTAAGTAATAAGCATACCCAACAAGGACCATCATCCAACCTTTCACCGTCATTGTAGTTCAGCTAATCCTCCTCGTATTCTGGTCTTCCCAACTAGTAGGGATCATGCTCATCAAAGTTCATCAGCTGGTTGAAGACGGAGGCATAAGCAACCCAGACATCTTGCACCATCAGATCTTGTTTGATTCTATCTTGAAACAGATATACCTGATTCCAAAAGAGAGGTAGCAAGTCAAAGTACCTTCTAAAATTGAGTCTTAGCTCTGCTTCAGGCAACCTCTAAAATCTCTGAAGAGGTATAAAATTCTCTTTATACATATCAGTGAGATTGTTCAGGCTTTTATAGTCAACATAATCAGCACGGATTCTAGGTGGAACTTGCTCCTTTCTTTCCTCATGAAACTGGAGCAACCGGCGAACGAAAGGATGGAGATGATCAATAAGAAATACCCAGTTCTTCGATAAGACCTTATTGGTGAATGACCAATTGTTTCTAAAAAAGATGTGAAATGAGGGGTTCCTAATCGGATTGCATTTTCTGACAATGGGTCCAGAGGCTACATCAGCAGCAGCGTGGAGCTCAGGAATATAAGGAAGATCTAGAATTCCTTTCTGAAGAGTAACTCTTATACTTAAGTCAGTTCCAATCAATCTTCTTCTCTCAGTTATTTCATCGGCAATATCAGGCTCAGACTTAATAATCAGAGAGGGAGCAGCAAGTGTTGCACCGGTAAGAAGAGATGGTGCAAACATGATCTGCTTAGATCTTAGATCGGTAGAAGGAGTTTGAGATGAAGGAATTTGCGCAACAATAGGCTTTGGCTTTAGAGCAGCAGAAGGTTCATCAGTAGACGCAATATTTAACTTTTTGACTTGGGCTATATCGGCAGCCTTGACCAGCCTTCTTTTCTTGGGAGCTGCAGGAGTGGAATTGGCAAGGATCCTGTCAATAGTTGGATCAGGAGTAGAGACATCGGTAGGAGCAGCAGTAGCAATCTTAACAATTTTCTTAGCCTTCTTCTTTTTCGGAGTGCCAGCAGCAGGAACAACTACTGTACTGGTAGAGGCCTTCTTAGTGATCATTTTCCAGTCAGTAAGCTTGAAGGATTTAAGCTTATCAAAGTCAAGGCTTGGAGGCGCAGGAGAAGCTCTAACGATATCTGAGTTGTGCCTCAAAATGGTGCTTATCAGCATGTAATGACATCCCTTTCCAGGGTGAGCCTTGTTCTTTCTTCTATCCTTTTTCCATTTAACAACAGCAATAGCAATGACCCTAAATTGGTAGGCACACCAGTTGAATTCTTCTTGTAACACAATGGAGGCCATTGCCTCAAACTGTAAATCAGTCACATGGATGTGAGAGCCAGATCTGCAGACCAAACATCTATCAACAATCTCAGCAAGAGCATAGAATCTCCTTCTATAATGAGCCTTTAAGTGGTTATCCCCACTTTACCTAAGACCGGCTCCCCTCCTAAGGTTCCATGCCTTATCCAAAGTTACATCATCAGTAATACCAGTTACTCCTTCATTTCCAAAGAGTGGGAAAACAGCAGAAATGGAAGACGGAGTGATGGAGACAGGAACGCCGGCGACAGCAGAATTTATGGAGACAAAGGTAGAAGAGTCATTTGGGGCAGTGATGACCTCTGAGTTGGAGAAGAACTCTTGCACTTGATTCAGAAAGATGAAATCAATCCCAGTCGGAGTGATGAATGAGTCGAGTAGAGAACCAATCATCAAATTCTTCAAGAAATCTCCGTCAGTTGAGTCTTCAAAGAACGCGGAGTCAACGTAACCTCCATAGATATCCTTTTTGTTGGTAGACATTTTCTGCTAAAATACTCAAGAAATCTCACAAGTTAAAATCAATTAGTTCAAAATAAATTTGAAATACAAGTGTAAGATCATCAAATATTTACCAGAGAATAGAGAAAGATCTATTGAAGAATGGTAGGAAAAACACGATAATGATGAACACACGCAACAGTGAGAGTTCAGGAGAGAATGAGGAGCGAAAAGAAGAAGAAGAGTTTAAGTGAAACGATTATATGTTATGGAAGAGAGTGAATAGGAAGGGTTTGCATGGAGAAAAGAGAAATAATGAGGAGTTTAACTGTAGCGAATAACTCGGAGAACGTGCACATACAATGAATTAAATGCGCGTACCGGACGGTTAAGTATAGACGGTTAAACTTAGGAGAGAGAAGGGGTTATAAATGGAAATAATAATATTGTAAATATTAAAATTTACCTTTCTGATTTATTGCAAGGATTTAGGATAAATCTTTGACATGATTTGGGTAAGGCGGTGCACACACGTGTCAGAGAGGTGGTGTGACCGATTGTACCTTTGATTTGACTTTTCTTACGTCATGTGTCATAGAATCCTTATCCGTTTAAGAGAAGATCTACCGATGAATTTTGAAATTTTGAATATCGGCAAGACATAAATTGGCAAGTTATGTTGGTCGGCAAGATATTGTTTATCAGCATGTTGCTTTTCGTCGATAATACTTTTTGATCGGAAAAATATTTCATACTTTGCTGATGAGATCGGCAGACTGGCACAAGTAGCAAAGTTAGCACAGTTTTAAGCAAAATAATCAATCATACCTAGTTCACCTCTGAGGAATTCAAATCTTTTCTGATCTAAGGGCTTAGTCAGCATGTCTGCTCTTTGGAAATCGGTATGAACTTTGAGCAGCACAACATTTCCCTTTTCTACATGTTCTTTCAGAAAGTGGTATTTGATGTCTATGTGCTTAGTTTTGGAGTTGTAGATACCCTGGGGGAACCACGACTTGGCTAGAGCGCGTGAATTATCCTAGGATGTCTAACTTGTTTTTAGAGTCGCCACCTATGTTTTGAGGAACATAAGAAAAACCTATTGATAATAGTCTAAGTTTGATTACGAAAACAGAGATTCTTTGTTTTGAGGTTCGGGGGTTAGGTTACGAGATGGGAAGTACCTAAACACCCATCTCGCCCAACTAAAGTTGGTCTTGCTTGATCAAAATCTACATGGATGATAAACGTTCTTCTTCTTCTTTTTTAAATCATAAAAGGGGGTTTTAAAATAGAGTTTGGAATGTAGGAGATAACTCTTTAACCGACCTCAATGAGATGAGGTGATCATTAGAGTCATGTCCCAAAATGATTTGGGTGATTGCACTTTGATAAAACAAAAAGAAAGAGAAAAGAGATGAAGTTAAGAAGAGGAAAGAAATAACTTTACCTAGACTTCAAGAGACTTCAAACACTTCTTGATGAATTCTTTGGAGAATCCTTTGGAAATGCTTTGTAAGTGTGAAATTTTAGTGTCTTATTGAGAATGTAAGATTGAGAGCCCAAGGTCCTTGAAAATGGAGGTAAAAAGGGGGTTTTTATAGGTGAAAGAGAGATGTTTTTGGTGCCAAAACTCAGTCACCAAGAAATCTTTCCCGGGAAAAATCCTGTAAATTGAGCAAGGGAGAGAATCCTGGCCAGAAATATGTAACCGACGCCCAGAGGCGCGCGCTTCCTGCTTTGGGGGTGGGAGGCGCGCGCGTCTGGATCCTCCTGTCGGAGGCGCGCGACTCAGAGAAGGCGATTTTGACAGAATGGACTAGAAAGTCAGCCCCTGTTATTCAGTTTAGTCCCTGGACTAAACGAAGTCAGTCAGGAAGTTAACGGAAGTGACAGAAACTAACCAGAAACACTTAAAATGGGGAGAAACACAAGATCAAATGTGCAATCGGGGTGAGCGGCCCAAGGCGGGGTGTCTACAGAGCCCCTCGGCGACGTGGATTGCAAAGCAAAACGCGTCGACGAAAGTTAAAAACACCCGCCGAGGACATCACCAAGAAAAGCAAAGACTCGATGAAAGCAGGAATTTGAAATTGCGAGAGATAGTGGTGCGCTCCCTGTGTGAGCGGCTTTTGTTGATAGAGGGGGTGGCATGATCCGTTAGGTGAACCTGCCGGCTGAATATGTTGAATGAGGCCGTTAGTGAACCTTTGAACGAGGCCGTTAGTGAACCTTTGGAGAGGCCGTTAGTGAACCTTTGAAGAGGCCGTTAGTGAACCTTTGAGGAGGCCGTTTGTGAACCTGTGAAGAGGTCGTTTAGTGAACCTTTGAGGAGGCCGTTAGTGAACCTTTGAGGACGAATCCGTTAGTGAAATCCGTTGATGAGGCCGTTAGTGAACCTTTGAAGAGGCCGTTAGTGAACCTTTGAGGAGGCCGTTAGTGAACCTTTGGAGAGGCCGTTAGTGAACCTTTGGAGAGGCCGTTAGTGAACCTTTGAGGAGGCCGTTAGTGAACCTTTGGAGAGGCCGTTAGTGAACCATTGAAGAGGCCGTTAGTGAACCTTTGTTGACGAATCCGTTAGTGAAATTCGTTGATGAAATATTGCTTTGAAGTCGCGTGCCACTTGGAGTCACACTTGACTTTTTGACTTGTGGGGTGCGGGCACAGTTGACCGCGACCAAATGAATGTTCCTGCTGGGGATGAAATGTAAAAACTGATTTTTGAGAAATAACGGCGTCTGTTACGAATCTCACTCAGCTTGCAGTGGTGGAGCTGAAAACTCAGATGAGCATGGATGTGACACCTTGATTCCCACGTGGGGAGTTGTGTTTGAATTCCTCAGGGAGCAAAGGCGCGTGCGTCTGATCCTCGCCGTGGGAAGCGCGCGCGTTTCAGTGACACAGCGGGGGGCGCGCGCATTCTGTCCTAGTTCGGCATACATAACCAGACAGTTCACTTTTCGGCGAGTTTTTTCAAAATTTCGAAGAGCCCTCCAAATTCTGAACCCAATTTTTGCGGAGAAATCACCCCAAAACACTTTCTTGTTGTTCTAGGTGCGATTCTATCATAGGAACGATGTCGGATCGTCAAAAATCTCCTCCATTCGAGATGCCACAGGGCGAGGAGCCCGAGGTTGGAATTGAGGTGATGGACCCGAGTTTGCTCACGTATCAGCCGCATACCCATATTTCCCACTTTGTTTCATCGGGATTGGTAAGAATTTTTCATTCTCTTTGTGATTTTCGCATTTTTGGGGCTGCTCTGTTTCACCCGTATTTTTCGCTGCAACTTCTTTCGTTGATTGTCGCTGTTGACTTACTGCAAGAAACATGTTCGGATACCCTTTTTCATACCCACGCCCTCGTATGCATATTGAAGTTTCTGTTTCGGGTTTGTCCGTTTTCTAGCCGTTATGCTGACGAAATTTTCGTTATTTCTTGTTTCTTTTCAGGAGTGGAGCCGCCTGTCGGAGATTCGAGGCGGAGCTCATGGCCCGGTCACCATCTGGAGTAAGCTGCCCGAGAATGTCAGGGCTCGGGTTCAGGCTACCCATTTTGGCCTTTTTATTACCAGTCTACCGGCATTGAAGAATGATCCGGATGTTATTCAGGCTCTGAGAGAGAGATGGTGGGACACCACCCATACTTTCCATCTGCCTATGGGAGAGGTCACGATGATGCCCACTGATTTCACGGCATTGACTGGCCTGCCGTTTGCGGGGGAGCCTCTCCCTTGTGTTTTGAGAGGGACCCTACGGGCTGCTGACGAGCTGTTGGCCCTGGTTGACTGCGGCTTCCCGGTGAAGAATTATCGAGTCACTTGGGGGAGCATCCGTCGGTATTTTAGTATTCTTGCAGCCGAGCCTTTGGGTGTCACTGCTGAGCGGGTCGATGCTGTGGCCCGTTGTTTTATATGGTACATGTTGTCCCACACTCTGTTTGCCAGTGGAGGGTCATCGGCTTCCTTGGCTTTGCTTGACTTCTTGGTAGACTTGGACCAGGCCGGTCATTATAACTGGGGTGCAGCGGGCTTGGCTGCTTGTTATCATGGTATGGATCTGACTAGCCGCTCGACCACTAGCTCGGTCACGGGTTTCAGCCTGTTGTGGGAGGTATACTGCTTTCCCTTTTCTTTTCGGACTTCTTGTCATTTGCTCTACTGTATCTTTGAACTGTCATTTAATTTAGATCTTGTCTCTGTTTTGCAGCTATGGGCCTTTCCTGTCTTGGAGCTGAGGGAATTCAAGATTAACAGAGAGGGTCAACCCCAGTATCCGGACTGCGTGAGTTGGTCATATAGGGAGAGGAATGTGAGGACTGGCACTGTTCCTATCAGCCTGCTTTCAGCTCGGCGCCACTTGGATTCTTTGAGGCCGGAGGCTGTCGCCTCTTCTTTGTTTCCGTGGAGAGCTATTTATGCCTTTATTGAGCATACCCTGATTCCCACCTGCTCGAGGCTTCTGATGAGCTCAGTGGAGTGTATGGCGATGTATCTTGGGGAGAGAGTTTTTGGCAGTATGGTGGTCAGGTGACGGACTTCCACAACCCTCCTAGGCCAGCGGTTCCTGATGTTCCTCCTTTCTGTCCTCGTAATTGGAGGGATCTTTCAGAGGCAGATCGGGCAGTCTACCTTGCGGGGGTTGATGCTGTCCCTTTCATTCATCTAGAGCAGGATTACGGTTTATTCCGGGAGCATAACCTCCAGCAGGGTTTTATGTTCACTGATCCGAGGGAGACACATGCTGCTCCATAGACTTCGGCTCGATTTTATCCCACTGGTGCTGGATATTGCTTTGATCCCCCTTTTCCTCCTTCATATTCTACTTACTCGAACTTTGGGGTGTATGAGGAGCAGAGGGAGATTGTTCCCGAGGATATGTCGCCGGAGCGAGAGCCTCCTGTTCAGGCTGCTGTGGTATGTTTTCCTGTCTGTCTTTGCATTTCTCAGTTCCAGTCTCGCTTCTCTGTTCTTTGTATTGATGCAACTTCCTTTTTCTGTTCTCTGTTGCAACAGGTACCTGTAGATGCTTATAGGCACTTGGGCAGACAGAACAAAGGGATGAGGAGGAGGCTCCGTCATCTGGAGGAGAGGGTGCTAGAGCTGTGCAGGGATATTGCTGTCATGACTAGAGATGCTGCTGGTGCTGTCTCTGGTGCTGCGAGAGGAGCTGCCCGAGGTGCTCGGGGCATGGGACGAGGCTACAGGGATGCTACACTGGACATTGATGAGGCTGTCTCTTCGGCGAGGCAGTCACTGAGCAGGAGTCTGAGCCGCGGAGGTAGCCATAGTAGGAGTCTGAGCCGAGGAGGTAGCCAGAGCTGGGGTGGCGCTAGTTCATCAGGGAGAGCTGCCAAGAGGACCCGGCATGATGTTGTGGTCGAGACAACTGAGGAGGAAGGATCTGCTGATGATGATGATGATGATGACGAGGAGACTGAGAGCGGCAGTGGGGGTGGGCACGGTGCTGCCGATGATGATGATTCTGAGTAGCCTTTTGGGGAGGACGAGAGATTGAAAACATTTTTATTTACCTGTAATAAACATTTAGCATGTATTTACAATCCTAGCTATTTACTACGCTTTTTAGTTATCTGTCTAGACTCGTTCCTAAGTGTCGACTCTTTACAAACAAATGTGTGACCAAATGTGTTCATCATGGTTGCTTGAACTCCTTTTCTGTGCTGGGATCTGATTTCTTGCAGGTTGAAGGCGTTTGAACGTGCCTGGCTTCTTTCTTGAACTGACAAGGGCATGTTCTGTTTCTGTCTGCTGTCAAACGCGCACGCGTACGGCTTTGGTAGCGGGAGGCGCGCGCATCTGGAGTCGCTTGTCGGAGGCGCGCGCTTCTGGCTTACTGAATTCCAGCCCCTTTCTTTTCTGAGCAGGGCACTCCAACTGCTATAAATTCAAACCATTTTCGATCAGAATGATCACACAGCAATATTATGCATTCTTTCCCTTACTCTATACCTCAAAATTCTTGTAGCAATGGCCCCGATGACCTTTACTTTTGAAGTCAAGGTTTCCCTCCCGAAAGGTGATAAGTCCGTCCCCATTGCTCCAATTGTGAAGACGCGTCCTAGCGTTTTTTGATCGTTTAGGAAGACCAAATGAGGATGTTGTTGCCGCGGATTCTGTGAAGCCGGTGGTCCACGTGAGGGATTATAGGCCTTTGTTATTTGCCTAAGAAGAGGAAAGGCAAGGGGAATCCTTCTCATGTGTGGAAGCTTCCCGTGGTTGTTCCGGTCAAAGCTCCTTCTAGCAAGGGCAAGGAGAAGGTTGTTGATGAAGCTCCGTCTCGCCCGAATGTCTTTTCTCGTCTTGGTGGTCTCGAGAATGCTCCGCCTCCCTCCAAGAAGACTAAAGGCTGTCCCCAAAAGCGATGGGTCCCCAAACCGAAGAAAGATTAAATATCTCTTTGTACCCTATGAGATTGCAATTTAGGATAGACCACTTTGTTTTAGGATTTAATGTTTTGATGTCTTTTGTTGCTCAATAAATCCGTTGTAATGGCTTGAATAACTCATTGAATGAATAAAAATTGCATCTTGTTATTTGAAGTGAATTGGGTATTTTTGATATGTTTTAGAGCGCACCCGAAGGTTGCCTACGTTCCTCCAGTTGGGAGACTCAGGTCTCCGTAGTTCAAACAAACAAAGACCATTTTTTTTTGTGTGCACCCTGTTTTTTGCCTAGACCGCCCTTTCGGGTTTTCAATCTAGCGGGCTTCTTTTTTGCACGTGCTCTAATTTTTGCCTAGGTCGCCCTTGCGGGTTTTCAACCTAGCGAGCGATTTTTTTTTTTTTTATGGTCTTTGTTTATTAAGCATAGAACCTCTTGAGCTTGTCGAGGTTGACCTCCTTTGGCAGCTGGTCACCGTCTAAATCCAAGAGTCGGACTGCACCGTCGCTTAGTATCTTTTTGACCACGTACGGACCGATCCATCGGGGTCCCCATTTCCCCAGGGGATTCATGGCATTAGGAAGATGTTGTCTTAAGACCAAATCTCCCACATTGATGTTTCGAGGTTTCACCTTTTTGTTGAAAGCTCTTGCCATCCTTTGCTGATACGCCCTTGTGCGTTCGAGTGCTCTTAGCCATTTGTCGTCGAGTAAGGCTAGCTGTTCATATTGACTTTGCATCCAGTCGACCTCGTTGACTTGATTCTCAAGGAGGACCCGTAGAGATGGGATTTCAAGTTCGATTGGGAGTACGGCTTCAGAACCATAGACTAATGCATAAGGATTTTCTCCTGTTGCTGACCGTATTGATGTGCGGTAGCCCCACAATGCTAATGGTAGCTTCTCGGGCCAATCCCTTCCTATTGAGGCCATTTTCTTGACGATGGTCTCGATGGTCTTATTTGCTGCTTCAACCGCGCCATTTGCTTGGGGACGGTAAGGAGATGACTTGTGCTTGGTGATCTTGTATTCTACCAAAAGTGCATCCATTTCCTTCTCAAAGTGAGAGCCGTTGTCGGAAATGATTTCATGAGGCACGCCGTATCGGCACATGATATTAATCTTTACAAATTCGGCCACTTTCTTGGCATTGAGGGTCCGATAGGCTTGTGCTTTGACCCACTTTGTGAAGTAGTCGACGGCCACTAGGACGAATGACTGCCCATTGCTTCCGGCAGGATGGACTTTACCGATGATGTCTATCCCCCAACAAGAGAAAGGCCAAGGTGTGACCATGTTGTAAAGTTGCGAGGGTGGAGCATGTTGCAGATTAGCATGGAATTGGCACTTGGCACACCTTTTGACTTTCTCGATACAGTCTCGTTCTATAGTGCTCCAATAGTAACCAATGCGGAGTATCTTCTTGACTAGCATAAACCCATTCATGTGGGGTCCACACTCTCCTTCGTGCACTTCACACATTATCTCTTGAGCTTCGGCCTCATTGGCGCATAAGAGATTGATCCCATCGTGGTGCCTTTTGTAGACTCGGTCCCCAATCAGTACGTACCGAGAGGCTAGCCTTTGCAGAGCCGCTTGAGACTTCTTATTGCTATTCTCGAGATAAGTGCCATCTTTGAGGAAATTCATGATATCCGAATACCACGGAGAGTTTGTTTGAACCTCGTTGATCTCGATACTCATGCAGTATGCCGGACTGTTCCTTCGGGCAATTTTGAAAGGCTTCACCATTTTCCCTTTGGGCATTTCGACTAATGAAGCTATGGTGGCCAGTGCATCGGCGAAGCGATTTTTATCCCTTGGCAGGTAGTTGAAAGTGATCTCTTGGAATTGTTCAACCAATTTTTCAAGGTTCTGACCATACTGTTGGAGGATCGGGTCTTGGATTCGCCATTTACCCGATTGCTGATTGATAAGGAGCAAAGAGTCGCCGAATACTTCTAGTTCCGTGACGTTTCTTTCGAGAGCTTCTTCGAGCCCTGCTATGCATGCTTCGTACTCAGCAATGTTGTTGGTAGCTTCGAATTCCAGACGGATGGCAATGGGAGTGTAGATGTCTTTTGGATCGACAAGCAATACTCCTATACCAAAACCGTGTTTATTGGCGGCGCCATCGAAAAAAAGTTGCCACTTATTTTCCTCGGTTGCAGTACAAATTAAATGCTCGTCGAGGAACTGTACGTCTTCCCCCTTCACTTCGTCACACGGGAATTCGGCAAGCTGGTCACTGAACACTTTCCCCCTGACGGATTTTAGTGTGACGTAAGTGATATCATAGCCGGCGAGTATGAAGTACCATTTGGCTATTCTTGTTGACATGAAAGGCTTCTCGAAGATGTAGCGGAGCGGGTCCACCTTTGCTACTAGCTTGATCGGAAAAGCTTCCATATAGTGTTTGAGCTTTTGAGTAACCCAAACCAATGCTGCACATGACTTCTCTAAGACAAAGTAGTTCTTTTCGCCTCCTTGGAATCGGCGACTGACAAAATAAATGGAATTCTCCTTTGTGGACTCTCGTTGCTCTTGTGCTAACATAGCCCCTAGGGCTTCATCATTGACAGTGAGATAGAGCAAAAGAGGCTTCTCCTTATGCGGCGGAACTAGAACAAGAGGGCACGTCAAGTAATGCTTCACTTGGTCGAAGGCTTCTTGGATTCTTCTTGAGTAGCTTGAAGATTGGCTCGCACATGGAAGTGAGTTGGTGCACAAACCGACTGATGTATTGCAGTCTGCCCATGAAACCTTTGATCTCTTTCTGCGTCTTTAGAGGAGGCATGTCAATGATTGCCTTGATTTTGGAGGGATCTACTTCAATTCCCCTTTCAGTGACCATATAACCAAGGACTTTGCCTCGGATAACCCGAACGTGCACTTTGCAGGGTTGAGCCTCATCTTGTGTTGACGAAGCCTTTCGAAGAACTTGCGGAGATCGATTAAATGTTGACCATCGGTCCCTTTGGAGTGAATGATCATGTCGTCCATATAGACCTCGATTTCTTTGTGAATCATATCATGGAACAAGTCTGTCGCGGCTCTTTGGTAGGAAGCCCCAGCGTTTCTTAACCCAAATGGTATGACTGTGTAGCAAAAGGTACCCCACAGTGTTGTGAAGGCTGTCTTATGTTGATCTTCCTCGGCCATGAGAATCTGATTGTACCCAGCGAACCTATCCACGAATGAGCGAACCTCGTAGGCAGCAGTGGAGTCGACCAGCATGTCGATGTTAGGGAGTGGAAAATCGTCTTTCAGGGAAGCTTTGTTCAAATCCCGGAAGTCCACACAAACTCGAACCTTGCCGTTTGCCTTTCTGACTTTCACGATGTTGGCTAACCATGTCGGATACTCGATAACCTTGATGAAACCCACACTGAGGAGTTTCTCGATCTCTTCTTTGACTTGCAGAGACCATTCTGGCTTGATCTTTCTGAGCTTCTGTTTTACCGGCTTGGCATCTTCTCTGATCAGAATTCTGTGCTCCGCCACCTTTCTGTCCAAACCCGGCATGTCTTTGTATGACCATGCGAATACATCCACGAACTCCCGTAGTAGTGCAGTCAATCTGTCTCTGTCGTCCCCCTTGAAGAAGCTTCCGATCTTAGTTTCCCTTGGCTCTTCGTCGGTACCCAGATTAACAACATGCAATTCTTCGTCAGCCCCTGGACCATTTTCACCACGACTACGGACCTGTTGAGCAAGTTCATTTAAGTATGTTGTGTTTTCGTGGTCTATTTCATCAAATTTGAATCGTTATTAACTTGTTCATTAAGTTCATTATTAGTTAATTCATCATTTATGATATTTGCAATCTCAGGGTACTCAGAAATATCAAATTTTTCATTAGCAAAGAAAGGAAACAGACGCTCGGCTATGACCTCCATATCCTCTTGGGTGAGGGTATTAGAGACACTCTCGGACTCGAAAGTAAGTGTGAGCCGCTCTTCCTTTGTTGCTGTGCGGGGTATGCAACCCATTTCTTGGACTAAGAATTCCTCGGATACCACGGGCCCTTTCGTAGAATACCAATTGTTGATCGGCTTGGAGCTTGGCAGGATCTCACTGATAGTCTCATTCATGATGACGGTGTCATGGATGGCGTTGACTTGGCATTCATTCATTATGGCAAGCTCTTCGAACATGGAGGCTAAATCTGTCGGTTCTTCCCCCACGATGATTTCTGTCTCGGACTCTATAGTCACTTTCCTTCCCCACCATTCACGGGGCGACATGGGAGCTGGTTCCCTTTTGGATTTCTGGATCTCACAATCGGAGAAGATTTCGAGACCGGGCTTTTTGACACCCTTATTGTTAACCCATGGCTCGGGAAAGATCATGTATGAAACGTCTTCCCCTTGGCGGACAAAATAGCCATTCAACGTCTTGCGGTAAGGCCTTAGATTAGGGACCTCATAACGACGGCCTTCTTTACGAGCTCGGGCCTTTTCATTCCTGATCGCTTGCTCTTGTTTCAAGTCTTCTCTGGAAGGCTCGTACCCCAAACCGAATGTGTTCTTGACAAATGGGACTTGCACAGGATGTAGGATTCCTTGTTGATATTTCCCTAAGCCTAAACCAGGGAAGTAGTCCATATTCCTCATCATGCGGAGGACTTTGTGATTGCTGGGGGTCCATGATCCATTTCCCCCTTCTTTGTCAATGGCGTTGATTGAGACGCCGGAGAGAGTGGAGTATGGTAAACCATGCTGAACTTGGTGGACGGGCTCACCTTTTCTGTGGATAGTGACGTTTTCGGCCATGACGGTCACTATTTCATCACCATTTCGGATCTTGACACATTGATGGAGAGTTGACAGGACGGCATTAGAACTGTGAATCCATGCTCCCAAACTCAATGTCAAGCACTTAGAATGGAACGATCATGCCCATCAATGACTCATGCCCATGCTGCGGGCGGTGCTGTCATAACCTCGGATTACTTGAGTAGAAGGCTTCAAATCGGAATCCTTAAGCCCCAGTATGCCCATGATTCTTCTAGGCATGAGGTTGAGTGCGGAACCACCGTCCACTAAGACTCTTGAGATGGGCCTCCCCCTTGCTCGTACCTTGAGGTAAATAGCCTCGTTGTGGTCGGAACCAAATGGTGGATGGTCCATATCGGCAAAGGTGATGACGTTGCCAAAATGAATGTGGCCGATCATTGCCGTGAGGTCCTCGGGAGTAGTATCGGGAGAAATTGATGTATCATCGAGATTGCGGATGACAAGATCTCGGTGTTTCTTTGAGGATGCGATGAGGTCCCAAATAGAGATGTTGGCTTGAGTTTTCTTGAGTTGGACAAGTAGAGGATCTTCGGGAGTGTCGCGAGCTTGCGGCCTTTGAGAAGAGGAGCTTGGTGCGGAAGTGGAAGGGTTGCTTGCTATGACTCGACCGGATCGAGTTAGCATGTTGACGTTCCCATCTTGCTTATTTTTCCTATTCTCTAGTACTTCTCTCATTACCTCATTGTAAGTCACAACATAACAAGAATTGTCAAGTTTATTCATAACATTGGGGCCCCCATTCACAATTGGGATTGAATGGGTGGTCCCCTCGAGTTCTCCTATCTCTATTACATTGACATGTTCGCCATTAGTTACTACAAATTCTTTCTTGTCTATGAGATCTTGAATGACATTGCGGAGAACGAAGCATTCCTCGGTGGTGTGGCCACTATATTGGTGGTAGCCACAATATTTGTGGTGAGCATGATTGGGGTTGACCGTCTTGGGTTGGTACCCTTGTACGGGTGTGACTTGACCCTTTGCTTTGAGGACTTCGAAAGCTTCGGTTTAAGTCATGCCTTTGAAAGGCGTGTAGACACGGTCATTTCGAGACTTCTTCCCTTGGGGTGGAGGAACCTTTTTGTAATCCCCCTTGTCGATAGTGACGGCGTTGACCGAGGCCTCCTTTGTGGAGTTGGAAGCGGCCTTGTAGCGGTAGCTAGGAGCACTTTTCTTGACTTCCTTGAGCAACTCGTCCATTCGGACCCCCGCCTCATACATTTGGGAGAAATCCGCATAGCAAGCCCCACTTAGGTGGGTGTGGAGATCAATTTTGAGACATTTGAGAAAGATGTCCATTTGCTCCTTGGTATTTGGCCTTTCCACAATCTCAGAGAGTTTATCATTCCATCTCCTTGTGAAGTCGATGAAGGACTCGTGGTCTCATTGAGTAGTGTTCTCTAGCTCTTTCCTTGTGGGCCGGTGAGTGGTGTTGCCTTGGTATTGGTTCTTGAAGGCAAGCATGGCGGAGTCCCAATCAAGACGGACAGTGAGCGGGAGAGTAGCATACCAATCTTTTGCCGCCCCCTCGAGAGTGAGAGGAAAGCATTGAGCCATCACCTTGGGGGAGACCTTCTTCGGAACCATTGCCCAAATATAAGTCTCAATGTGAGCCATAGGACAAGAGTTGCCCTTGAATTTGCTTATGTCGGGCATCTTGAACTTATCAGGAAGAGCGGCCATAGTACTCATGTGGATGGATGATTGATAAAGGCTTGTGTCAGAGCCTTTCCCCATGTTGAGCCTATTGAATTTTTGGTCGATGTAGGCCATGATAGAATCCACCATTTTGGGCTCATTGTTCTCGAAACTTGGCTCTCCCACTTTCTTGGTACGGGTGTTGACATAAGGACTTTTGAACAAACCTTCGGTTCATTCGGATTCGCCATCGTCATTTTTGCTCTTCCCTTTGGCAAGATTAGTGAGCTTTTCTTTCATTAGATCCATCTCGGCCTCGTGGGCCTCCCTTTGGCTGCCGAGGTGGGATTGCCAAATGTCGTCTTTGCTTTGTGCCTCCTTATTAAGGGTGGAGACTTGCTCTTGGAGGAGTTGGACCATGGTTGCGAGTTGCTCGAGAGTCATGGTATTGTTGGTGTTGGAGCTGCCGGCCATTGTTGATGTAGGAGCTGTTGGAGTGATCTCTTCACGGACTAACCGATTTGCCGAATCCCGGTAGACTCTGTAAGTACCAATTGAACCTATATTACAGAAGAGGCCCTTGTCAGTCTTGAGTAACACTTGCGGTCCACGAAGAGGCTCAGAACACACAGTTGGGCACACGACTCGAACCACATAAGAAAAGACTCTTTTTTTTATAAGTCGGAGGGAATGGATCCCTTTTGGGGTTTCTAAGAAAATAATGGAATCGTCACACTAGTATATAGACCATCTCGCGGTCCCATATACTCATCGGATTCCATCGCGTTTGTGAATCCTACATGTATCGGGATTAAACTAAATTAATGTAGTAAAGCATACATGCGGGGACGGATTTTTATTTTCGTCCAAAATAACCACTTTTGGGGACGGATTTTTATTGCGTCCGTTTCAACAAGTTGGCATGTATGATTTGAAGACATTAGTTTAGGGAAATCTCAGTACATGGAAACCGACTTGAGTCACGGAGTGTTAGACCCTAACTAGAATTGTGTGGCTTGTGCTCGGCTTGAATATGAGGCTCAAAGGTCACCCCCGGCATGTAGTCATGAACTACGCCACGGGCTGAGGTTTACCGCTTCGAAAGAGCCAAGGTCGAGTGGAGCTTGAAACTTTCTAGGACGGGCCTCGACGGGTTTGGGGTTGGACTTGTGCGACTCGATAGTGAGCAATTCATAGGAATATGTGCATGTTGAGGTCTAACACGTGACAAAATATTTTTTATATTTTTTTTCTTTTTTTTTCAAAAGAAATAAATAAAAAAAAACAAATAAGCACATAATTACAACTTTCGAATCACCCGTGTGACCGATAAAATAGAACATAAAATTAAAACAGTCTGAAGTTCAGAATAACCACTGATGCAGGCAACTGTGCCCACACCCCCATCATACTGCTCTGTTCTGAGACTTGTTTCTGTTCTGGGAACCAACCCAGAAGCGTGCGCCTCTGAGTGTTGATACGCGACGCGCGCGCATGGTGCGATGCTATTGGGAGGCGCGCGCTTCTGGGCACACCTGTCAGATTGTCAGATTTTGGACTCAGGGGATTGCCCTGGTCCCATGTGCATATTGTAACCCCTGCAGAAATGATTAGTGGAGAATAACAGAAGAAGAAGATGAAGAACATGAAGAAGCGGGCGATTCTGGTCCTTGATGCGGGATGCGCGCGCCTTAGGCTGAAGAGGCCAGAAGCGCGCGCCTCCCCCATCAGGAGTCAGAATGCCCAGAAAAGATGTAGATTTTGATCAGAATGCAAGTTTAACCCTCAAACGTCCCCAGCGGAGTCGCCACTGTAGATACCCCGGGGGAACCACGGCTTGGCTAGAGCGCGTGAATTATCCTAGGATGTCTAAGTTGTTTTTAGAGTCGCCACCTATTTTTTGAGGAACATAAGAAAAACCTATTGATAATAGCCTAAGTTTGATTACGAAAACAGAGATTCTTTGTTTTGAGGTTCGGGGGTTAGGTTACGAGATGGGAAGTACCGAAACACCCATCTCGCCCAACTAAAGTTGGTCTTGCTTGATCAAAATCTACATGGATGATAAACGTTCTTCTTCTTCTTCTTTAAATCATAAAAGGGGGTTTTAAAATAGAGTTTGGAATGTAGGAGATAACTCTTTAACCGACCTCAATGAGATGAGGTGATCATTAGAGTCATGTCCCAAAATGATTTGGGTGTGTAGACACCCCGCCTTGGACCGCTCACCCCGATTGCACATTTGATCTTGTGTTTCTCCCCATTTTAAGTGTTTTTCGTTAGTTTCTGTCACTTCCGTTAAGTTCCTGACTGACTTCGTTAAGTCCAGGGACTAAACTGAATGACAGGGCTGACTTTCTAGTCCATTCTGTCAAATTTGCCTTCTCTGAGTCGCGCGCCTCCGACAGGAGGATCCAGGCGCGCGCGCCTCCCGCCCCCAAAGCAGGAAGCGCGCGCCTCTGGGCGTCAGTTACAGATTTCTGGCCAGGATTCCCTCCCTTGCTCAATTTACAGGATTTTGCCCGGGAAGGATTTCTTGGTGACTGAGTTTTGGCACCAAAAACACCCCTCTTTCACCTATAAAAACCTCTCTTTACCTCCATTTTCAAGGATCGAAAACCAATCGGAAAAATCATCAAAAAACTAGACAAAAAGAGTCACTTTCTAAAGGTTCTCCAAGAATCTCATCAAGTAACATTTTGAAGGTCTTCGAATTGTAGGTAAAAGTCCATCTTTTCCTTTCTTTTCTACTTCATCTCATCTCTCTCTTTTACTTTAATCAAATGTGCAATCACCCAAATCATTTTGGGACATGACTCTAATGATCACCTCATCTCATTGAGGTTGGTTAAGGAGTTATCTCCTACATTCCAAACTCTATTTTAAACCCCCTTTTTATAACTTAAAGAAGAAGAAGAAGAACGTTATCATTCATGTAGATTTTGATCAAGCAAGACCAACTTTAGTTGGGCGAGATGGGTGTTTCGGTACTTCCCATCTCGTAATCTAACCCCCGAACCTCAAAACAAAGAATCTCTGTTTTCGTAATCAAACTTAGGCTACAATCAATAGGTTTTTCTTATGTTCCTCAAAACATAGGTGGCGACTCTAAAAACAAGTTAGACATCCTAGGATAACATCACGCGCTCTAGCCTAAAGCCGTGGTTCCCCCCGGGGTATCTACAGTGGCGACTCCGCTGGGGGCGATTTAGAGGGTTAAACTTGCGTTCTTAACTTTTGGTGTTCTTATTACTGTTTTCTGGGCATTCTGGTAAAAATGGTGGGAAGCGCGCGCCTCTGGCCTTCTTGGCCTAAAGCGCGCGCGTCCGACCCCAATTACCAGAATCGCCCGCCTCCTTTCTTGTCCTTCAATTCCATACTTCTGTGCTAACAATTACTGCAGGGGAAAGTTTTCTTAATTAAGGGTCAAGGCAATCCCTTGAACCCACTGATTTGCAGGTTCTCACCCAGAAGCGGGCGCCTCTGCCCTTCTTCCTCTCACGCGCGCGCCTTCCGCATAGGCAACCCAATGCGCGCGCTTCTGGGCGCATTCCCGGAACAGAACAGTGCACAGAAACAGAACAGAATGACAGTGTGTGGGCACCGGGCCTGCATACAATTTGTTTTACTTTCTGTTTATTTTTATCGGTCACACGGGTGATTCGAAAGTTGTAATTATGTGCTTATTTGTTTTTTTTTTATTTCTTTTGAAAAAAAAAATGTTTTGTCACATGTTAGACCTCACACTACATGCACATATTCTTATCAATTGCTCACTATCGAGTCGCACAATGTTCAACCCCAAACCCGTCGAGGCCCGTCCTAGGAAGTTTCAAGCTCCACTCGACCTTGGCTCTTTCGAAGCGGTAAACCTCAGCCCGTGGCGTAGTTCATGACTACATGCCGGGGGTGACCTTTGAGCCTCATATTCAAGCCGAGCACAAGCCACACAATTCTAGTCTAGGGTCTAACACTCCGTGACTCAAGTCGGTTTCCATGTGCTGAGATTTCCCTAAACTAATGTCTTCAAATCATACATGCCAATTTGTTGCAATGGACGACATAAAACTCCGTCCCCAAAAGTGGCTATTTTGGACGAAAATAAAAATCCGTCCCCGCATGTATGATTTACTACATTAATTTAGTTTAATCCCGACACATGTAGGGCTCACAAGCGTGGTGGAATCCGATGAGTATATGGGACCGCGAGAAGGTCTATATACTAGTGTGACGATTCCACTATTTTTTCTAGAAACCCCAAAAAGGACTCCGTCCTTCCGACTTTTGTAAATAAAAAAAAAAAAAAAAAAAAAAAGAGTCATTTTCTTTATATGGTTGAGTCTTTTTTGTGTTTGTGGGTTAAATTTATTTTACTCAAAAGGTGTTTGTGGGGCCAATCTAAGATCAACCGTGCTCTTCCAATAGGCCCAATGGCTTCCAACGGCGACAACAACAACGGTGGAAATGATTTCGTGTCCAACGAAGGGTTACTCAACGTAATGAAATCAATAGGGGAACAAATGGATAGGATTGTCGAGGATGCCCGCCGTAAAGACAATTTGTGGCGAGCCCGTTTCGATATCGACAAGAGGATTCACAAAGAAGAGGTTTCCGAACTCAAGGCCCGTCTTGATTATGAAAGAAGAATTCACAAGGAAGAGGTTTCCGAACTCAAAGCCCGTTTGCAAGAGCTCACCGACAGCAAAGCAAAGTTTAAGGGTAAAGCATGCTCAAGTGGCCCGTCCCTCAAAAGCTACAAAGGTACCGCCAACAACCGAGTTTTCACTCCTCTCCTAGGAGTAACCCAAGCCGAAGCATTTGAAACTTTGGTGGCAAGTGGAAAGGTCAAGCCTTTAGAGGGGTACAAGCCGAAGACAATACCGAAGAATCATGCATATGGTGAATGGTGCGGCTACCACAAGCATAGTGGCCATACTACCGAAGGGTGCTTCCTTCTCCGAAACATCATCCAAGATTTGTTCGACAACGGCGAATTTACTGTGGGTGAAGAGCAACCTTTAGAGAGTGCCAACATGCAAGAACTCATCAAAGAAGAATGATTTGGTTTCGAAATGGGGCTTCTACAAGAAATCATGCCACAAGGAGACTACAACGACAATGGGACTACAACAACAATCTCCGTTTCTCTTTCTCTACCTAGTAATAGGAATTAAAAAAAAAAAAAAAAAACAAAAAAAGAGTCAAAGTCCTCTTTAGTGTGCATTAATGTTTTCTCTCGTCCCATGTTAAGTGTCGAGTCTTATCATCGAATAAAAAAAAAGTCGTTCTTGTCCTCATACACTCTTCCAAGTTGTTCAATCTAATTCTTGGCAAAATGATGAAAAGATGTCTAAACGAGTTTTGGAATGAAGGCCATCACTTGAACGCCTAGGGGCTAAACATTGTGACAAAGACAACATCATCAACGACGAAGACAAAGCCAAGACATCAAAGATGAAGCAACAACCATGGAGAAAGATCAAGCAATGTTTCAAAGGGGGGATTAAAAAAAAAAAAATGCTCGCTAGGTTGAACTCTTCAAATCAACCTAGGCAAAAGTTAGAGCACAAAAAAAAAAAAAAAAAAAAAAATTCCCCCCAATCAAAGAAGTTCACATCAAGATCGACATCATTCCATCCACCAAAGGAGGACGAAGCTACACGACGAAGCAACAATTCCATCCCGAAGAATGGATAATTCACAAGAACTACGGTGACCTGAGCCTCTACACTGGAGGAACGTAGGCAACCTGCGGGTCCGGTCTCATGCAAGAAAGAAGATATGTTTAGCCCTAGCGTGTTATGGTGATTGGCCTTCATCTCGAACTTGTCAAGACATCTTTGTACGATTCATTTGCCAATGAATTAATCACCAAAAAGATTGAACAACTTTCTTAGATTTGGAATCATTTCGTGATCCTTGTCGAGTCTAGGGACTTCTATTCTTTCTGCATACTCCCAATTTCTTGCAATCAAATTGGGGCTTTCCTTCTCTTCTCTCTTAATGACTTACTTGCCTTCGGGAGTCATTCAATTCAATAAAAAATACATGTCAATACTAGGGACACTTCCCTAGTCAAGTCAATGTCACTCACCTTTAGTGACAAGAGGTCTCCACCGCAAAATCACATGTCTTATCTCCTCAGCTAGAGTCAATGCACACTTCCTCATTAATCGAGTCAAAATGAAGACGCAAAAGAGATGCCCGCTAGATTGAAAACCCGAAAGGGCGGTCTAGGCAAAAAACAGGGTGCGTCATAAAAAAAAATGAGAGAGTGAGAGAGAGAAGGGAAAGAGAAATGGAGATCTCCGGCCTCTAAGGAAGACAACTGCACAAGCTCTACATTGGATCTCCTCAAATCAATTCCCCACCGAGTCAACTTTGGGATTGGAAAAAGCTCGACAAGATATGGCACCATCAAAGGTTGTCTTGGGTTATTGGTATCATTCTCCAGCAATGTGCATTCTTGGGTTCATAAAAAGAAGGCCCGTGGTAACCAAGACCCATCCGAGAACGAGCCCATCACAAAAGGGCACGAGGTTGCACAAATAATCCCTATCTAGTCAATTGGCTTGGGCAGCAAATAGCAACAACATGTGTCTCAGTTTTCAAGGCTTCTTCAAGTATGTGCTTCTAAAGTACACCAAAAGGCTCCCGAGAAATGGAGTAGCTCTTGCCATATCCTCTCATGTTTATTCCCTCACACGAGGACGAGTCACTCTTGCTTTGCTCAACAAATGGTGACGCCCTAGGGGCTATGTGACTCAAGGATAAGGACTTCTTTTGCTTCACTTGACAATCAATACGCCCTAGAGGCTATGTTCGAGGAAGATGCGTGAGACTATCCTCAAAGTCTCTCAAAAGGGATGTCAAAAAGCCCTCTTGTCACGTGTGCCCGTGCTCGTTCCCCCAATCAAGGATAGACCTTTCTCGCAATCAATGATGGCACTCCAAGGGCTACGGTCAAGTCTTAAAGGCTCTCTCGGCAAAGAGCAATTAACTCCCCAGCAGTATCCCCAGCCAAGTCATGTGCAACATTGGAAGCTTCCTCAATTCGGCACCGAAGGTCTCAACGGGCTTCGCAATCTACAATCTTTTGGGCTACGGCATTACAGTAATTCAAGCAAAGGGCAGTATTAGGGCTTCGCGACCGACAGTCTTTTGGGCAACAATACTCGAGCAAGTGCAATATGGAGTAGTCTTATGGCTCCATGAGAATAATCAAGATTCAAAGGTCTCTCAACACTTCAAGTCAAAGGCCTCTTGGTTTTAAATGAAGACTCCGATGTTATGAATGAAGTTGATGATTTTTGTTAGAACTTTCAACGAGATCATGAAGAAAGTCTTAGAGAAAAGGAAAAAGATTCAATATGCTAAACTCTAATCAAAACAGGGTTATAGCGGGAAATGCCACGGCCAATCCCAATGTTTCTGCAATTCAGCACCCCCTTCTCCAAGATCAAAAGCACAAGGTGCAGCTCAGATAAAGTTGGGCCACAGCACTAGTTGCATCAGAAGATTCGTCATTAGTTCAACTCAAGAAGAGTCAAGCAAGCATACTCATTTGGGACTTTATCACACCAAGACCTTATCATCCGCGACCTCGACGGCATCGCAAGACATTACTGCATCTTTTGACATTAGCCCTCAGCCATTTGGATATCAACCACAATGAGGCCATTCATCTCCCCAGTAAGAGCAAGAAGGGGATCTCTATCAAGAATTCTACCCGACGGTACATCCGCTCTCAATGCCGAGCCAATCACGAGATAATTTGGGGCTTTACAATGAAAGGTCTTCACATCCCGCCATCTACAAGCCCACGACACTTGGGGCTTTGCAACCTTGGCGTCAAAGATCTCCTCTTGGGGCTTGCTCACTACAACAACAAATGGTGATTTACTCGAATGGGCCAAGAGCTGATTTATCTTGGAGCTATGCAAGTCCCTCAAAATTTGGCATCAAAGGCATTCTAGGGGCTTTACAATCAGCAACCTCTCATCTCGGCATCAAAAGCCTTTTGAAGCCCCATAATCGACAAATCTCTTGGGGCTAGACATCAATCTTCGTTGGGCACACCGGCGACAACAGAATTCAAGCGAGGCAATCCGGACTTCGACTGAACATGACTTGATCTTGGGTTGGCTTCACAAGCACACAATGGTTAAAATGGTTCACCCACGAACTAAAAAAAAAAAAAAAAAAAAAAATCTTTTCCTCACATGTGTGCATATTCTTTCCTTTCTAAAAAGAAGTCCAAAAAAAAAAAAAAAAAAAAAAGGAAAAAAAAAAAGATTTTTCTTTTCTTTTTCTCCTCCTATGTGCAAAAATATGTGCTTTACTTTGCCTTGCTCCTAGCTTCTCCTCCAGCATTCTCCATCATCCTTGAACTACGCTGGTCTGATTCTCTTAAAGGGATACGTAGGAAGCCTTTTGGCACGACCAACCCATCATCCAGAGTACCATCTCGCCAACCCAACATCATGGGCATTCTCTCATCAACATCCAAAGAATGGACATTCTCCATCAAAGCATCCTCCGCGGACATCAGAAATCCATCTCCACTCAAGCGGCAATGGTAAGTGAAGGTATGAATACATCCAATGTTTTCCTCAAAATCACACCGCACACAAAAGCAATTTCTCCATTCTTGCAAAATCTCTCTCTCAAGCAATCTCTGCTTTTCAAATCACAACGCACCACAAGCACAATTTCACACTTCACACAAGCACGTATATTTGCAAGCACACACATAACAGGTACCACAGCAAATGCGGCTTCAAACAGCATACAGCAAGTGCGGCTTCAAACAGCAAGCAAATGCGGCTTCAAACAGCATACAGCAAGTGCGGCTTCAAACAGCAAGCAAGTGCAGCTTCAAACAGCATACAGCAAGTGCGGCTTCAAACAGCAAGCAAGTGCGGCTTCAAACAGCATACAGCAAGTGCGGCTTCAAACAGCAAGCAAGTGCGGCTTCAAACAGCAGAAAACAAGCAAGTGCGGCTTCAAACAGCAGAAACAGCAAATGCGGCTCCGAACAGCAATTTTGGTCCATTGTGAACCACTGAAATCACCGCACCCCTCTTCCAGCAAAAGTCGCTCATACAGGGAGCGCATTTCTATCCTTTGTAATTTCAAATTCCTGCTTTATCGAGTCTTTGTTTTCTCTTGTCGATGTCCTCGGCAGTTGTCTTTCTTTCGTCGACGCGTTTTGCTTCGCAATCCACGTCGCCGAGGGGCTCTGTAGACACCCCGCCTTGGACCTCTCACCCCGATTGCATACAAAGTATTTTTATTTAACTTATTTTTGTTGATTTCTGTTACTCCGGTTAAGTTCCTAACTGATTCCGTTAGTTTTGGACTAAACTGCATAACAGAGTTAACTTTTAGGGTCATTCTGTCATTCTGTCATTTTTCACCCGCGGGCGCTTCCGGCACTGCTAACGGGCCGCGCGCGCCTCCCGTCCCAAAGGCGGGACTCGCGCGCTGTCCGATATGGCAGTAACGGATTGCACCTTATTTCCCTCCCTTTTCTTATTTACAAACATCTTTTCTTGATCACAAAAACCATCTTTTTACATCCACATTCATCCCCCCTTTTCTCATTAACTCCCAATCCCAAATTCTAAGCCTTTTCCCAAAAACTAATATTTCTTTCATTTATTATTTGATTTCTTTTATTTCTTTTATTTTTCTTTTATTCATTTATCTTATTTGTGATTGGCTCATTCCATTTCACATGGATGACCAATTTCCCTCCATCATTTCCCTCTCTTTTTTACCTATAAAAACCATCATCTTCTACCTTGGAAAAGGACTTCTTTTTGGACTTCTTTTTGGACTCCAACCTTGATTCACCAACTACACTATACACAAATTCTCCCAACAAGAGTTCTTAGTAACAAGACTCTACACAAATTGTTCTACAACAATTTCATCACAACAATAACACTTTCAAGTCAAGGTTCCAAGTCCTCTTTCTCAAGGTACAACTCCATTTTCTTCCTTTGTTTTCTTCTTCTTGATGTATGCAATCCCCATTAATGGGACATGACCAACATGACTACTTCACATATTGAAGTTAGTTAAGGTTATCTCCCTACATTTTAATCTTAACTTTAATTCACCATGTTAATTTCTCTTCATCTCTTAATGTAATTCTTTAACATTACTTGTTACATGTAATCTTTATCATTAAATAAATAAAACAATTCTATTTTATTTCCCCTTTATTTCCTCTTTTCTTCTCATCACAATTGTTAGCACATTTATATTTAATTAATTGAAGGACATGTAGATATTAGAACACCAATAGTAGCAAGACCCGCGTAAGCGGGGCGGAGTGGGTGTTTAAGTACTTCCCACTCCGTCACCTAACCCCCGAACCCTTCTCTCCCGAATCTCTGGTTTTGTATATAAATTAGGCTATTTCTAGGTTTTTCTTATGTTCCTTTAAAAACATAGGTGGCGACTCTAAACAATCTAAAACAAGTTAGACATCCTAGGATAATTCACCGCTCTAGCCAAGCCGTGGTTCCCCCCGGGGTATCTACAGTGGCGACTCTGCTGGGGAGTTATTTGAGGGTTAAACTTGCATTCTGATCAAAATCTACATCTTTTCTGGGCATTCTGTTTCCTGATGGGGGAGGCGCGCGCGTCTGGCCTTTTAAGCCTAAGGCGCGCGCATCCCGCATCAAGAATCAGAATCGCCCACTTCTTCATGTTCTTCATCTTCTTCTTCTGTTATTCTGCACTAATCACTTCTGCAGGGGTTACAATATGAACATGGGACCAGGGCAATCCCCTGAGTCCAAAATCTGACATTCTGACAGGTGTGCCCCAGAAGCGCGCGCCTCCCATAAGCATTGCGACATGCGCGCGCGTCTCACATCAGCACTCAGAGGCGCACGCTTCTGGGTTGATTCCCAGAACAGAAACAGGTTTCAGTGACTGAGCAGAACAGTGGGGTGTGGGCACAGTTGCCTGCATCAGAACAGAATTGAACCCTCGGACTGTTTTAATTTTGTGTTTTATTTACCGTCACACGGGTGATTCGGGAGTTGTAATTTTATGTGCTTATGTGTTTTGTGTGTTTTTCTTTCTTTTAAAAAAAAAACAAAAAAAAAAAAAAATTTGTCACTTGTTAGACCTCACACTACATGCACATATTCCTATGAATTGCTCACTATCGAGTCGCACTAGTCCAACCCCAAACCCGTCGAGGCCCGTCCTAGAAAGTTTCAAGCTCCACCAGACCTTGGCTCTTTCGAAGCGGTAAACCTCAGCCCGTGGCGTAGTTCAAGACTACATGCCGGGGGTGACCTTTGAGCCTCATATTCAAGCCGAGCACAAACCACACAAATTCTAGTTAGGGTCTAACACTCCGTGACTCAAGTCGGTTTCCATGTACCGAGATTTCCCTAAACTAATGTCTTCAAATCATACATGCCAACTTGTTGAAAGGGACGCAATAAAAATCCGTCCCCAAAAGTGGTCATTTTGGACGAAAATAAAAATCCGTCCCCGCATGTATGCTTTACTACATTAATTTAGTTTAATCCCGATACGTGTAGGATTCACAAGCGCGATGGAATCCGATGAGTATATGGGACCGCGAGATGGTCTATATACTAGTGTGACGATTCCATTATTTCCTTAGAAACCCCAAAAGGGATTCATTCCCTCCGACTTATAAAAAAAAAAAAAAAGTGGGGAGTCTTTTCTTATGTGGTTCGAGTCGTGTGCCCAACTGTGTGTTCTAAGCCTCTTCATGGACCGCAAGTGTTACTCAAGACTGACAAGGGCCTCTTCTGCAATATAGGTTCAATTGGTACTTACAAAGTCTACCGGGATTCAGCAAATCGTTAGTCCGTGAAGAGATCACTCCAACAGCTCCAACATCAACCATGACCGGCAGCAGCAACACCATGTCTCTCGAACAGCTCTCAACTATGGTCCAACTCCTCCAAGAGCAAGTCTCCACCCTTAACAAGGAGGCACAAAGCAAAGACGACATTTGGCAATCCCACCTCGACAGCCAAAGGGAGGCCCATGAGGCCGAAATGGAGCTAATGAAAGAAAAGCTCACCAACCTTGCCAAGGGAAAGAACAAGAACAATGATGATGAATCCGAATGGACCGAGGGTTTGTTCAAGAGTCCTTATGTCAACACCCGCACCAAGAAAATGGGGGAACCAAGTTCCGAGAACAATGAGCCCAAGATGGTGGATTCTATCATGGCCTACATCGACCAAAAATTCAATGGGCTCAACATGGGGAAAGGCTCCGACACAAGCCTTTATCAATCATCCATCCTCATGAGTACTATGGCCGCTCTTCCCGATAAGTTCAAGATGCCCGACATAAGCAAATTCAAGGGCAACTCTTGTCCTATGGCTCACATTGAGACTTATATTTGGGCAATGGTTCCAAAGAAGGTCTCCACCAAGGTGATGGCTCAATGCTTTCCCCTCACTCTCGAGGGGGCGGCAAAAGATTGGTATGCTACCTCCCGCTCACTGTCCGTCTTGATTGGGACTCCGCCATGCTTGCCTTCAAGAACCAATATCAAGGCAACACCACTCACCGGCCCACAAGGAAAGAGCTAGAGAACACTACTCAACGAGACAATGAGTCCTTCATCGACTTCACAAGGAGATGGAATGACAAACTCTCTGAAATTGTTGAAAGGCCGAACACAAAAGAGCAAATGGACATATTTCTCAAATGTCTCAAGATTGATCTCCGCACTCACCTAAGTGGGGCTTGCTACTCCGACTTCTCCCAAATGTATGAGGCGGGGGTACGCATGGATGACTTGCTCAAGGAGATTAAGAAGACCACTCCTACTTACCGCTACAAGGCCGCTTCCAACTCCACAAAAGAGGCCTCGGTCAACGCCGTCAGTATTGACAAGGGGAATTACAAAAGGGTTCCTCCACCTCAAGGGAAGAAGTCCCGAAGTGACCGTGTCTACACGCCTCTCCAAGGCATGACTCAAACCGAAGTGTTCGAGGTCCTCAAGGCAAAGGGTCAAGTCACACCCGTGCAAGGGTACCAACCCAAGACGATCAACCCCAATCATGCTCACCACAAATATTGTGGCTATCACCAATATAGTGGCCACACCACCGAGGATTGCTTCATTCTCCGCAATGTCATTCAAGATCTCATAGATAAGAAAGAATTTGTAGTGAACAATGACGAGCATGTCAATGTAATAGAGATAGGAGAATTTGAGGGGACCACCCATTCAATCCCAATTGTGAATGGGGGCCCCAATGTTATGAATAAACTTGACAATTCTTGTTATGTAGTGACTTACGATGAGGTAATGAGGGAAGTACTAGAGAATAGGAAAAAGAAGCAAGATGGGAACGTCAACATGCTAACTCGATCCGGTCGAGTCATAGCAAGCAACCCTTCCACTTCCGCACCGAGCTCCTCTCCTCAAAGGCCGCAAGCTCACAACACTCCCGAAGACCCTCTACTTGTCCAACTCAAGAAAACTCAAGCCAACATCTCTATTTGGGACCTCATTGCATCCTCGAAGAAACACCGAGATCTTGTCATCCGCAATCTCGATGATACATCAGTTTCTCCCGATACTACTCCCGAGGACCTCACGGCAATGATCGGTCACATTCATTTTAGCAACGTCATCACCTTCGCCGATATGGACCTTCCACCGTTTGGTTCCGACCACAACGAAGCTATTTACCTCAAGTACGAGCAAGGGGGAGGCCCGTCTCAAGAGTCTTAGTGGACGGCGGTTCCGCACTCAATCTCATGCCTGGTAGGATCATGGGCATACTGGGGCTTAAGGATTCCGATTTGAAGCCTTCTACTCAAGTAATCCGAGGTTATGACAGCACCGCCCGTACAGTCATGGGTATGATCGAAATAGACATTGAGTTTGGGAGCATGGTCATGTCCGTTCCATTCCAAGGGCTTGATATCCCGGCCTCGTTCAACTTACTGTTGGGCCGACCATGGATTCATAGTGCTAATGCCGTGCCGTCAACTCTCCACCAATGTGTCAAGATCCGAAATGGTGATGAAATAGTGACCGTAATGGCTGAAAACATCACTATCCACAGAAAAGGTGAGCCCGTCCACCAAGTTCAGCATGGTCTACCAGACTCCACTCTCTCCGGCGTCTCAATCAACGCCATTGACAAAGAAGGGGGAAACGGATCATGGACCCCCAGCAATCACAAAGTCCTCCGCATGATGAGGAATATGGACTACTTCCCTGGCTTAGGCTTAGGGAAATATCAACAAGGAATCCTACATCCCGTGCAAGTCCCATTTGTCAAGAACACCTTCGGTTTGGGGTATGAGCCTTCCAAAGAAGACTTGAAACAAGGCAAGCGATCAAGAACGAAAAGGCCCGAGCTCGTAAAGAAGGCCGTCGTTATGAAGTCCCTAATCTAAGGCCTTACCGCAAGACGTTGAATGGTTATTTTGTCCGCCAAGGGGAAGACGTTCCATACATGATCTTTCCCGAGCCATGGGTTAACAATAAAGGTGTCAAAAAGCCCGGCCTCGAAATCTTCTCTGATTGTGAGATCCAGAAATCCGAAAGGGAACCAACTCCCATGTCGCCCCGTGAATGGTGGGGAAGGAAGGTGACTGTAGAGTCCGAGACAGAAATCACCGTGGGGGAAGAACTGACGGATTTAGCCTCCATGTTTGAAGAACTTGCCATAATGAATGAATGCCAAGTTAACGCCATCCATGACACCGTCATCATGAACGAGACTATCAGTGAGATCCCGCCAAGCTCCGAGCCGATCAACAATTGGTATTCAACAAAAGGGCCCGTGGTATCCGAGGAATTCTTAGTCCAAGAAATGGGTTGCATACCCAGCACAGCAACAAAGGAAGAGCAGCTCACACTTACTTTCGAGTCCGAGAGTGTCTCTAATACCCTCACCCAAGAGGATTTGGAGGCCATAGCCGAGCGTGTGTTTCCTTTCTTTGCTAATGAAAAATTTGATATTTCTGAGTACCCTGAGATTGCAAACATCATAAATGATGAATTAACTAATAATGAACTTAACGAACAAGTTAATAACGATTCAAATTATGATGAAATAGACCACGAAAACACAACATACTTAAATGAACTTGCTCAACAAGTCCGTAGTCGTGGCGAGAATGGTCCAAAGGCTGACGAAGAATTGCATGTTGTTAATCTGGGTACCGAAGAAGAGCCAAAGGAAACCAAGATTGGAAGCTTCTTCAAGGGAGACGACAGAGACAGATTGACTGCATTACTATGGGAGTTCGTGGATGTGTTCGCATGGTCATACAAAGACATGCCGGGTTTAGACAGAAAGGTAGCGGAGCACAGGATTCCGATCAGAGAAGATGCCAGGCCAGTAAAGCAGAAGCTCAGAAAGATCAAGCCAGAATGGTCTCTGCAGGTCAAAGAAGAGATTGAGAAGCTCCTCAGTGTGGGTTTCATCAAGGTGATCGAGTATCCGACATGGTTAGCCAACATTGTGACAGACAGGAAGGCGAACGGCAAGGTTCGAGTTTGTGTAGACTTCCGGGATTTAAACAAAGCTTCCCCAAAGGATGATTTTCCACTCCCTAATATCGACATGCTAGTCGACTCCACTGCTGCCTACGAGGTCCGCTCATTCGTGGATGGGTTCGCTGGGTACAATCAGATTCTTATGGCCGAGGAAGATCAACATAAGACAGCCTTCACAACACCGTGGGGTACCTTTTGCTACACAGTCATGCCGTTTGGGTTAAGAAACGCTGGGGCTTCCTACCAAAGAGCTGTGACAGACTTGTTCCACGATATGATTCACAAAGAAATCGAGGTCTATGTGGACGACATGATCATTCACTCCAAAGGAACCGATGGTCAACACCTTATCGATCTCCGCAAGTTCTTCGAAAGGCTTCGTCAACACAAGATGAGGCTCAACCCTGCAAAGTGCACATTCGGGGTTATCCGAGGCAAAGTTCTTGGTTATATGGTCACTGAAAGGGGAATCGAAGTAGACCCCTCCAAAATCAAGGCAATCATTGACATGCCTCCTCCAAAGACGCAGAAAGAGATTAAAGGTTTCATGGGCAGACTACAATACATCAGTCGGTTTGTGCACCAACTCACTTCCATGTGCGAGCCAATCTTCAAGTTACTCAAGAAGAATGTAGCTCTAGAATGGACCGACGCGTGCCAAGAAGCCTTCGATCAAGTGAAGCATTACTTAACGTGCCCTCCTGTTCTAGTTCCGCCGCACAAAGAGAAACCTCTGTTACTCTATCTCACTGTTAATGATGAAGCCCTAGGGGCTATGTTAGCACAAGAGCAACGAGAGTCCACAAAGGAGAACGCCATTTATTTTGTCAGTCGTCGATTCCAAGGAGGCGAAAAGAACTACTCTGTCCTAGAGAAGTCATGTGCAGCATTGGTTTGGGTCACTCAAAAGCTCAAACACTATATGGAAGCTTTTCCGATCAAGCTAGTAGCAAAGGTGGACCCGCTCCGCTACATCTTCGAGAAGCCTTTCATGTCAACAAGAATAGCCAAATGGTACTTCATGCTCGCCGGCTATGATATCACTTATGTCACACTAAAATCCGTCAGGGGGAAAGTGTTCAGTGACCAGCTTGCCGAATTCCCGTGTGACGAAGTGAAGGGGGAAGATGTACAGTTCCCCGACGAGCATTTAATTTGTACCACAACCGAGGAAGACAAGTGGCAACTTTTTTTCGATGGCGCCGCCAATAAGCACGGTTTTGGTATAGGGGTATTGCTTGTCGATCCAAAAGACATCTACACTCCCATTGCCATACGCCTGGAATTCGAAGCTACCAACAACATTGCCGAGTACGAAGCATGCATAGCAGGGCTCGAAGCAGCTCTCGAAAGAAACGTCACGGAACTAGAAGTGTTCGGCGACTCTTTGCTTCTTATCAATCAGCAATCGGGTAAATGGCGAACCCAAGACCCGACCCTCCAACAGTATGGTCAGCACCTTGAAGAACTGGTTGAACAATTCCAAGAGATCACTTTCAACTACCTGCCAAGGGATAAGAATCGCTTCGCCGATGTACTGGCCACTATAGCTTCATTAGTTGAAATGCCCAAAGGGAAAATGGTGAAGCCTTTCAAAATTGCTCGAAGGAACAGTCCGGCATATTGCATGAGTATCGAGATCAACGAGGTTCAAACAAACTCTCCGTGGTATTCGGATATCATGAACTTCCTCAAAGACGGTACTTATCCCGAGAACATCAATAAGAAGTCTCAAGCAGCTCTGCAAAGGTTAGCCTCTCGGTACGTACTGATTGGGGACCGAGTCTATAAAAGGCACTACGACGGGATCAATCTCCTATGCGCCAATGAGACCGAAGCTCAAGAGATAATGTGTGAAGTGCACGAAGGAGAATGTGGACCCCTCATGAATGGGTTTATGCTAGTCAAGAAGATACTTCGCATTGGTTACTATTGGAGCACTATGGAACGAGACTGTATCGAGAAAGTCAAAAGGTGTGCCAAGTGCCAATTCCACGCTAATCTGCAACATGCTCCACCCTCACAACTTTACAACATGGTCACACCTTGGCCTTTCTCTTGTTGGGGGATAGACATCATCGGTAAAGTTCATCCTGCCGGAAGCAATGGGCAGTCATTCGTCCTAGTGGCAGTCGACTACTTCACAAAGTGGGTCGAAGCACAAGCCTATCGAACCCTCAACGCCAAGAAAGTGGCCGAATTTGTAAAGATCAATATCATGTGCCGATACGGCGTGCCTCATGAAATCATTTCCGACAACGGCTCTCACTTTGAGAAGGAAATGGATGCACTTTTGGTAGAATACAAGATCACCAAGCACAAGTCATCTCCTTACCGGCCCCAAGCAAATGGCGCAGTCGAAGCAGCAAATAAGACCATCGAGACCATCGTCAAGAAAATGGCCTCAACAGGAAGGGATTGGCCCGAGAAGCTACCATTAGCATTGTGGGGCTACCGCACATCAATACGATCCGCAACAGGAGAAACTCCTTATGCATTGGTCTATGGTTCTGAAGCCGTACTCCCTATCGAACTTGAAGTCCCATCTCTACGGGTCCTCCTCGAGAATCAAGTCAACGAGGTCAACTGGATGCAAAGTCGATACGAACAGCTAGCCTTACTCGACGAGAAAAGGTTAAGAGCACTCGAACACACGAGGGCATATCAGCAAAGGATGGCAAGAGCTTTCAACAAAAAAGTGAGGCCTCGAAACATCAATGTGGGAGATTTGGTCTTAAGACAACATCCTCCTAATGCCATGAATCCCCTGGGGAAATGGGAACCCCGATGGATCGGTCCGTACGTGGTCAAAAAGATTCTAAGCGGTGGTGCAGTCCGGCTCATGGATTTAGATGGTGACCAGCTGCCAAAGGAGGTCAACCTCAACAAGCTCAAGAGGTTCTACGCTTAATAAACAAAGACCATTAAAAAAAAAAAAAAAAAAAAAAAAAAATCGCTCGCTAGGTTGAAAACCCGCAAGGGCGGCCTAGGCAAAAATTAGAGCACGTGCAAAAAAGAAGCCCGCTAGATTGAAAACCCGCAAGGGCGGTCTAGGCAAAAAACAGGGTGCACAACAAAAAAAAAATAAAAAAATGGTCTTTGTTTGTTTGAACTACGAAGACCTGAGCCTCCCAACTGGAGGAACGTAGGCAACCTTCGGGTGCGGTCTAAAACATATCAAAAGTACCCAATTCACTTCAAATAACGAAATGCAATTTTTTATTCATTCAATGAATTATTCAAACCATTACAACGGATTTATTGAGCAACAAAAGACATCAAAATATTAAATCCTAAAACAAAGTGGTCTAATTGCAATCTCTTGGGGTACAAAGAAAAATCTAATCTTTCTTAGGTTTGGGAACCCATTGCTTCTTGTTATGTCCTTTAGTCTTCTTGGACGGGGACGGAACATTCTTGGGACCGCCAAGACGGGAGAAAACGCTAGGACGGGACGGAGCTTCATCAACGGCTTTCCCTTTACCCTTATCAAGCGGAGCCTTAGCGGGGACAACCATGGGACGCTTCCACACATAGGAGGAATTTCCTTTACCTTTCTTCTTCTTGGGAAAATGACGGGGTCTATAGTCCCGCACATGAACCACCGGTCTCATGGGGTCAACAATATCGTCATTGGGCCTTCCCAAACGATCAAAAACGCTCGGACGCTTCTCCACCATCGAGACGGACCCCACAGCTAGAACGGCATTCACCATTGGAACGGACTTCTCACTCTCGGGGACGGAAACCTTAACTTCAAAGGAGAAAGTCATCGGGGCCATTATGACAAGAATTTTGTGGTTTAGGGGGAGAAAGTGTTTGCAAAAGAATGCTGTGTGGCCATTCTGGTCGAAAAATGGTTCAAATTTATAGCTGTTGGAACATTCTGATCAGAAAAGAAAGGGGCTGAAATTCAGCAGGCCAGAAGCGCGCGCCTCCGACCAGGGATGCACAACGCGCGCGCCTCCCACAAGCAAGGCCCGACGCGCGCGCCTTTGACAGCAGTTCAGACAGAAACAGCCCTTGTCAGTTCAGAACAGAACCCAAGCACTTCAACACATCCAACCTGCAGCAAAATCAAATCCCAGCAACAAAAAGGAGTTTAAGCATCGACAACAAGCATCCTTTGGGCACACATTTGTTTGTAAAGAGTCAACATCTAAGATCGAGTCGCTAATAGAACATGAAATGAGTAGTAAGATAACTAGGATTGTAAATACATGTTAGATGTTATTACAGGCAAAAGTAAAAGTGTTTCAATCCCTCATCCTCTCAGCCACAACAGCTCGGGCACGTCATCACCAACACTGTGCTCACCCCCTGCTACCGCTCTCGGTCTCCTCATCGTCATCATCCTCATCATCATCATCGTCATCATCATCCTCGGACTCAGATGTCTCAATCACAACATCAGGACGGGTTCTCTTGGCAGCTCTCCCTGATGAACTGGCGCCGCCCCGGCTCTGGCTACCCTCTCGGCTCAGGCTCCTACTATGGCTACCTCCGTGACTCAGACTCCTGCTCAGCGACTGCCTCGCTGAAGAGACAACCTCATCAATGTCCAGTGCAGCATCCCTGCAACCTTGTCCCATGCCCCGAGCACCTCGGGCAGCTCCTCTCGCAGCACCAGAGACAGCACCGGCAGCATCTCTAGTCATGGCAGCAATATCCCTGCACAGCTCCAGCACCCTCTCCTCCAGCTGACGGACCCTCCGCCTCATTCCTTTGTTCTGCCTACCCAAGTGCCTATAAGCAGCTACGGGCACTTGTTGAAACAAAGGACAGGGAAAAGAAATTACAAAGGGACAGAAAAACAAGATTGGAACTGAGAAAATGCAAAGATGGTCAGAAAAACATACCACAGCAGCCTGAGCGGGAGGCTCTCTCTCCGGTGACATATCCTCGGGAACAATCTCCCTCTGCTCCTCAAAGACCCCGAAGTTGGAATAAGTGTAATAAGGAGGAGGCAAAGGAGGATCAAAACAATACCCGGCACCGGTAGTATAAAACCGAGCGGAGGTCGAAGGAGCAGCCTGTGATCTCCTCGGATCAGCAAACATAAAGCCCTGCATCAAGTTGTTCTCCCTGAAGAGGCCATAATCCTGATCCAAATGAATATAAGGGATGGCATCAACCCCTACCATATATGCTGCACGATCAGCCTCTGAGAGCGACCTCCAGTTACGAGGGCAGAAAGGAGGAATGTCTGGAACTGCAGGACAAGGAGGGGTGTAAAAGTCTGTCACCTGGGTACCATGCTGCCAAAATACTCTATCTCCCAAGTACAGAGCCATGCACTCACCCGAACTCATCAAAAGCCGAGAACGGGTAGGAATAAGAGTGTGCTCAAACCAGTGCTGAACTGATCTCCACGGATACAAAGAGAAGGCAACAGACTCAGGCCTCAGGGTATCTAAGTGCCGTCGGGCCGAAGTAAGACTAATGGGATTCGTGCCAGTCTTCACATTCCTCTCCTTATACGCCCACCGTGCACAATCTGGATACTGGGGCTGGCCTTCCTTGGCAATCTTGAAATCCCTCAGATTCAGGATAGCAAAAGCCCAAAGCTGTAGACAAGAGGCAGAAACAAAGTTAATGACAGTCAACGAAAAGGCAGTTATGACTAAGGCAAAGAGAATATAAAAGGGACAGTAAGTGGTATACCTCCCACAGCAAGCTGAAGCCCGTAACAGAGCTGGTGGTCGAGCGGCTGGTCAAATCCATGCCGTGGTAACAAGCAGCCAAGCCCGCTGCGCCCCAGTTATACTGGTCGATCTGGTCCAAGTCCACTAACAAGTCAAGCAGAGCCAAAGAGGCCGAAGATCCCCCGTTGGCAAACAGAGTGTGGGATAACAAGTACCAAATGAAGCAACGGGCCACAGCATCAACCCGATCAGCGGTAACACCTCGAGCCTCAGCCATCAAGATGCTGAAATAAGCCCGGATTCGCCCCCATGTCACTCGAGAATTCTTAACCTCGAACCGGCAGTCAACCAAGGCCAGTAACTCGTCCGGAGTCCGAGCAGCCCCTCTCAAACCAAAAGGGACAGGCACCCCCATGAACGGCAAGCCCGTCAAAGCTGTGAAATCAGTAGGTGTCATAGTCACCTCGCCCATGGGTAAATGAAAGGTATGGGTGGTATCCCACCATCTCTCCCTCAATGCCTGAACCACATCAGGATCATTCTTCAAAGCTGGGAGGCTAGTGACAAAAAGACCAAAATGAGTCCCTGTGACTCGGGCCCGAACATTCTCGGGCAACCTCTTCCATATAGAGATGGGCCCATGATCCCCACCGCGAATCTCTGTCAAACGGGTCCACTCCTGAAAGGAAAAAGAGGAACAGCAAAAATTTCATCAGCACGACTGCTAGAAAATGGATGAACTCAACACAGAGATTTCAACGGCAGAACAATGCACAAGCAAGTGTGTGAACGTGAAAATGGACACCCCAACATGTTTCTTACAACAAATCAGCAACAATGAACAACATGCAAAGAATGATCAATAAAGCTGCTGCAGCAATATTTCGGGTAAAGAAAACAGAACTTCATGAAACCCGAAATCGACAAGAAAGGTGAGACATTCTTACCAAACCTGAAGTCACGAAGTGAGAAATATGGGTATGAGGCCGGAAAGTAAGCAAGCTCGGGTCCATAGCTTCAACCCCAATTTCGGGCTCCTCACCCTGTGGCATCTCAAACGGAGGTGATTGCTGACGATCCGACATCGTTTCTTTGACGGAATTGATCCTAAAGCAGCAAGAAAGTGTTTTGGGGTGATTTCTCTACGAAAATTGGGATTGGAATTTGGAGGGTTCTTCAAATTTTTGAAAAATGGCCGAAAACAAAGAACAGTCTGTTTAAATGTGCTGAACTTATTCGCCAAGCGCGCGCCTCCCGACATACTCATATAAGGCGCGCGCGTCCCACAACGAGGCCCGGACGCGCGCTCTTCCCATCATCAGGCAGGATCAGTCTCCCATGCAAAAATCCATGCATCGTATCAAGGTTTCCCCACGGATTCCAAACTCCCTAAGTTCTGTCACGGGTGTCACACCCCCCTCAAGAGTCAATCTCAACATTTCATCCCCAGCAGGAACATTTTTCTGGTCGCGGTCAACTGCGCCCGTACCCCACAATTCAAAAAGTCAAGTGTGACTCCAAATGGCACGAGGCTTCAAAGCAATATTTCACCTAACGGATTCACTAACGGATTCGTCAGCAAGGGTTCGCTAACGACCTCATTCAAAACATTCAACCGTGCCCACACCCCACAACAGGTCGGCAACTCGGTCCATATCGAGACAAGCTCCCATGAGCTCCAAGTCGGCAACTCGGTCCATATCGAGACAAGCTCCCATGAGCTCCAAGTCGGCAACTCGGTCCATATCGAGACAAGCTCCCATGAGCTCCAACTCAACAAAACTCGGTCCATATCGAGACAAGCTCCCATGAGCTCCAAGTCGGCAACTCGGTCCATATCGAGACAAGCTCCCATGAGCTCCAACTCAACAAAACTCGGTCCCATATCGAGACAAGCTCCCATGAGCTCCAACTCAACAAAACTCGGTCCATATCGAGACAAGCTCCCATGAGCTCCAAGTCGGCAACTCGGTCCATATCGAGACAAGCTCCCATGAGCTCCAACTCAACAAAACTCGGTCCATATCGAGACAAGCTCCCATGAGCTCCAAGTCAACAAAAACTCGGTCCATATCGAGACAAGCTCCCATGAGCCCCAACTCAACAAAACTCGGTCCATATCGAGACAAGCTCCCATGGGCCCCAATACAACACTCCAGCAAAAGCCGCTCACACAGGGAGTGCACCACTATCCCTCGCAATTTCAAATTCCTGCTTTCATCGAGTCTTTGCTTTTTCTTGGTGATGTCCTCGGCGGGTGTTTTTAACTTTCGTCGACGCGTTTTGCTTTGCAGTCCACGTCGCCGAGGGGTTCTGTAGACACCCCGCCTTAGACCGCTCACCCCGATTGCACATTTGATCTTGTGTTTCTCCCCATTTTAAGTGTTTTTCGTTAGTTTCTGTCACTTCCGTTAAGTTCCTGACTGACTTCGTTAAGTCCAGGGACTAAACTGAATGACAGGGCTGACTTTCTAGTCCATTCTGTCAAAATTGCCTTCTCTGAGTCGCGCGCCTCCGACAGGAGGAGCCAGGCGCGCGCGCCTCCCGCCCCCAAAGCAGGAAGCGCGCGCCTCTGAGCGTCAGTTACAGATTTCTGGCCAGGATTCCCTCCCTTGCTCAATTTACAGGATTTTGCCCAGGAAGGATTTCTTGGTGACTGAGTTTTGGCACCAAAAACACCCCTCTTTCACCTATAAAAACCTCTCTTTACCTCCATTTTCAAGGATCGAAAACCAATCGGAAAAACTAGACAAAAAGAGTCACTTTCTAAAGGTTCTCCAAGAATCTCATCAAGTAACATTTTGAAGGTCTTCGAATTGTAGGTAAAAGTCCATCTTTTCCTTTCTTTTCTACTTCATCTCATCTCTCTCTTTTACTTTAATCAAATGTGCAATCACCCAAATCATTTTGGGACATGACTCTAATGATCACCTCATCTCATTGAGGTTGGTTAAGGAGTTATCTCCTACATTCCAAACTCTATTTTAAACCCCCTTTTTATAACTTAAAGAAGAAGAAGAAGAACGTTATCATTCATGTAGATTTTGATCAAGCAAGACCAACTTTAGTTGGGCGAGATGGGTGTTTCGGTACTTCCCATCTCGTAATCTAACCCCCGAACCTCAAAACAAAGAATCTCTGTTTTCGTAATCAAACTTAGGCTACAATCAATAGGTTTTTCTTATGTTCCTCAAAACATAGGTGGCGACTCTAAAAACAAGTTAGACATCCTAGGATAACATCACGCGCTCTAGCCTAAAGCCGTGGTTCCCCCCGGGGTATCTACAAGGTGATTGCACTTTGATAAAACAAAAAGAAAGAGAAAAGAGATGAAGTTAAGAAGAGGAAAGAAATAACTTTACCTAGACTTCAAGAGACTTCAAACACTTCTTGATGAATTCTTTGGAGAAATCCTTTGGAAATGCTTTGTAAGTGTGAAATTTTAGTGTCTTATTGAGAATGTAAGATTGAGAGCCCAAGGTCCTTGAAAATGGAGGTAAAAGGGGGGTTTTTATAGGTGAAAGAGAGATGTTTTTGGTGCCAAAACTCAGTCACCAAGAAATCTTTCCCGGGCAAAATCCTGTAAATTGAGCAAGGGAGAGAATCCTGGCCAGAAATCTGTAACCGACGCCCAGAGGCGCGCGCTTCCTGCTTTGGGGGTGGGAGGCGCGCGCGTCTGGATCCTCCTGTCGGAGGCGCGCGACTCAGAGAAGGCGATTTTGACAGAATGGACTAGAAAGTCAGCCCCTGTTATTCAGTTTAGTCCCTGGCCTTAACGAAGTCAGTCAGGAACTTAACGGAAGTGACAGAAACTAACGAGAAACACTTAAAATGGGGAGAAACACAAGATCAAATGTGCAATCGGGGTGACCGGTCCAAGGCGGGGTGTTTACAGGAGTGCATGACTGGATTGTTTGATACTGAGATAGCAGATTGGTTGTCACAATAAATGGGACAAACTTGAGACGGAATTTCATAGTCAACAACTGCTACTTCATCTAAAGGATTTGTGAACAGCAACTTCCGGCAGCTATGTACTCAACCTCGGTAGTAGAAGTGGAAATTGATGCTTGCTTTTTACAGGACCAAGACATCAACCGATCACCAAGAAACTCGTAAGTTCCACTAGTACTTTTCCTGGTCACCCTACAAGCTGCAAAATCTGCATCTGAATAACCTATTAGATTAAAAGATGAATCTCTAGCATACTATAATCCAAGGTTAGCAGAACCACATAAGTATTTAATAACGCGTTTAATAGCTTGCAGATGAGATTCCCTAGGGTCAGCTTGAAACCTGGCACATACACAAACGACAAACATGATATCTGGTCTACTGGCAGTAAGATAGAGGAGTGTATTGAGTGGGCTAAGTGATGCCGTTACCTAGAGAAATGTCTCGTAGGGACAGCCAAAGAGTTGTGGAACTTTTTGGTACGAACCTTTAAGGTTCAAGAAACCAGTTCCAAGATATGGTACAGATTTGGTAAACTTGTTCACTTAGTAGAGTTTGTCATATTCCTCGAAAGGAAATGGACAACGTGAATCAAAGCCAAACATCAACGAAAGGTTGAATAGGCTTGATTGAGCATTAATGGGGTTTGAAGCCAACTTAGCAAGTTGAAGGTCAACCCAAAAGAATGGTGGATAGACGATAGGACTACCCGCCATATATGTACTGATAAGGAGAGCTTCTCATCATACACTCCCTTAAATGGAAGGAAGGTATGCATAAGAAACTCTACTACTTCCAACGTCGTAGGACTTGGAAAGCTGTACTGAAGATGACTTCAGACAAAGAACTGACTCTCGGGAATGTGCTACATGTCCCGGACATTCACAAGAACATAGTTTTCAGATTGCTGTTCAGCAAGGCTGGATTTAGACTAGTGTTCAAGTCAGATAAAGTTATACTGAAAAGTATACCTTGCCTGGATGCGAAGGACATTGGTGTTTCTTATAATTTATGGCTTGATAAATTAGGTTACGTGAATTTCAACACAAATAAGACGTTAGTGAGTCAAGAATTAATTACCATTAATAAATTCGATTCAACTAACATGTGTGAAATTTGCGTGAAAGCGAAAATTACAAAGAAACACGACACCTCTTGATTTAGTGCAAACTCGAGGTGAGGAAAAAGTATTTAATTACTTTTATAGACAATGCACAAGATATTGCTTTGAATATCTTTTGAAAAAGAAGGATGAAGCCTTGGAGGATTTCCAGACTTGTAAGAATGAAGTTGAGATTCATTGAAATGAAATAAATAAGTTCTAGTAAGAGAACATATGTACGTGCAAATATTTCATCTTTAAAGAAGACGAACCTAGGCACAGTCTATGGGCAAAAGAAGCTAGTCTTTTGGTCCTTATTCTCTATGGTAGAAAATTAAATGCAAAACTGTTAAAGAAAATTATTAACAGTTAAATGGATAGTTCATCACAATATTTGGAAGTAGGTTGATCTTCCTCCATAATGCTAACCGTTGGATTGCAAATTGCTCCTTAAAGGGAAATAATGAAAGATGAATCTATAAAAGGAAACTTTTGAAAGATAGAACCTGAAAAGGTAGACTTTCAATAAGAATAGTCAAGAGTGTCATAATTTCAAAGATAGATTTCTAAATGGAAAATAATCTTGAGAAATAAACTTTGATGAGACGGACTTGTAAATTTGAAAAGGCAGATCTCTTGAAAATTGAATCTCGAAAGAGAGACTCTCGAGATATAGAATCTGAAAAGATAGAGTCTTAAAATGATAGACTCTGTATTGGTAGAGTCAGGAGAATCAGATAAATTCTCATGAGATAGACTCTCGAATAAGTGGATTCTTGAGAAGTCTAAAGAAGTTAGAATCTTGAGAGGTAGACTCTGTAAGGTAGATTCTTAAAAGGTATACTCTAAAGAGGTAGACTCCGAAAGTCAGATCACTTAGAGATACTGACTACTCGAGAAATCGGACCGTTACAGAGATGCTGACCACTCGAAGAAACTAACCTCTAGAAGAATTGATCACACGAAACGACTGATCATTCTAGAAAGACTAAAAGTCTAAATGGAATTGTAATCAATCACTGAAAAGGTATAGTCAAGGTACTTGGAATACTTAAGGACATATACGTGATTACGGATTACAATAGATGAGATATTCAATAGTATGAAAATGATATACTGATCGAATTTCAGACGCTAATAAACTCCAAAGTGAAAATATGTTCACAATAGAATATGGAGTAGTGTCAATGAAATCTTCCAAGACGACATGGATAACTCAATTCAAGGAATCTAAGTTAATAGCATTAGACAACGCTTAAGGATAAGCGGAATGGTCTAATAAACTCTTGGAAATAATTCCTTGTTGGAATAAGTTTATGTCTACATATCCTAAAGTATTGTGACGACAATGAAAACTAGGAAAAAGGCATAAAGTATGGTAAATCTAGACTTAATAGTCATAGATACAATACCATAAAACAATTGATCTCTGATAGGACTATCACAATTGGTTATGTGAAGTCAAAAAGCAGATCTGTATACCAAAAGGGTATGAATAAGAGATCAAATTGTTTGGTAAGGGGAATGAGGTTAAAAACCCACACAAACAAAGAAATCCATAGTGGACACTCAACCTTGAGAAATGGAGATCCCAGGCCCTTGGTTCAATGAGACAACTAAATTATGGATATTCTAGTAGTGCACTTGAAACCTATTATAACCTATTCTCAGAAGCCATCAAGTGCTAAAGGTAAAACCCTGATGACGTGTGGTGAGGGTAAGCTTAAAGATTTTAATGATTCCTATACCTATGTGGTGGAGTATGCAGGTTACTCTTTATAGGAGATCACCTATATAAGTGAGAAGTAATAAGGCCGCTTCAAATTGGAACACTTATGAAGTCAAGCACGGTCCAAGGCCGAAATGGACAAAACGTGAGAACAAAACGTGTTAGAGCTATTATTGTGTAAGTACTATTGTCTTGGTATACCCTATACAGCATGTGGTTCAAAGCATAGCGCTACCAAACGACTAGTATATCCGATAGTATTTTACTAAGGAAGGTTCAAAGCGAGAAGCTACCTATCCTGATGCAGTAATGGTTCGCCGAAACTTCCAGACGAGTCTGCATTCATGCATGCATTAAGTTTGTCATTCATGTGGGGGATTGTTGGAATTTAGTTTTGGAAAAATGTGGTTTGACCGACTTTTGACCAATAATTCCATTAGGTTCCATTTTGTGTAAATGGAAATTAATTGCATAATTGTAATCTACGTTTGGAGTAGATTAGTGTGGTATATTTATTTTCTCAAAACCAATTCCAGGTGAATGAGAAATTAATGTCCAAAGTATGCAAGTTGAAGTGGGTAAATGAAGAGTTGGAAATGTGAAAATCCATACATCCCACATTGGTTGGAAAATGAAAAAGATGAGAGTATTTAATATGGCTCATCTAAGAAGGTTCCAATCAAGTGTGGACTTGGGCTTCCAAGCTAAGTGGGCCTTTGGGCTAACCATGCAAGCTAGTGAGTAAATAAGTTAATTTTGGGCTTGCCCAAAATAGACCTATGACCCGCGAAGCGGCGCGAAGCGCGTGAAGGGCGGAATGAGCGGTTTAGGGCGCACTTTGCACTTCGCACGTACGCATCGGTCGCTGGGAGCTGTGGAGCTTAAATTTTTGACAAAGGTGGGCTCGATGGTGGTCCAGACTGTGTCATGGTTGGTGGCTCGGTCCAGAATGGTTCTTGGCGCGTGGGCCGGTTCGGGCTCGCAGGTTGGGTTTGGGCCGGGTTCGAGAAGGTTCTAGAAGATCTGGTGCGGATCGGAGCTCAACCGCCGGGCTGACCCACGTCCTTCCGAATGGGCGGGTAGTCTAGATGGGTCGGTCCAACTGATCACAGCCCTTCATCTTGACCAGATCTGACGGCCAAAAACCAATGGACACCAAATATGCCTATTCCCCAAAAGGCACCTTATCTCTTCATTAACTATATAAGGCCCCTACCAGATTGACATTCTTCACTCCAATGAACACAATATCATTCACTTATCACTCTCTCTTCACTTCAGAAGGGAAGGAGCACATATTTAACTGAGTTAACGAACTCGGTTAAATTCTTAACTGAATTTAATGGAATTCTATTAGAATTCAATAGAATTCTCAAGGCATCTGTTAGAAGACAGTATCATCTTGTTGCATAAAATTTCTTCAAAGTCTGGAAGTGTCAAACATAGTTATGTTCGCCGAAATCGTTAATTTGAAGTGCTTCTATTAACGATTGTAAAGTCGTTTCATCTTGAGAGAAGATTGCCGCAGACCGTTAGCACCAGTGCGGGGCAATATCTTCTTGCGGACATTGTATCCAACACAAGACTCGACTTCATTTATTGCCCGGTTTGATTTAATATTTGAATTTATAGTTTATCCTTATTTTCTGCCCCGTTAAGTTTATTTTGGTTCATTTATTTATTTGTCATTCCGTTAAGTTCAAGAAAACCTTTTTTATTGTTATATACAATTTACATAACAGATCAGAGGTTGGATGGCTAATCTACGTTTATCGAGATTGTGTTTCCCAAACTTGATCGCAATCAAAGTTTCAAAGATAAAACGAAGTTAGAATTATAAAGAGTTCATAATTGCTAAAATTGAGAAACAAAGTTCTTGATTCAAAGATTGGAGATCCATGTGGAATTGTGGATGCAATTGGCCTACGTTCATCGAGACCATCTATTGCTTAGTTTCGGCCACATGGACTACTTTCTTGGTTTCTTGAATTAGTGCGAGATTGTGGTTGCCAATGGCTTAGTTTCGGCCGCACTTCTTGTTGTCTTGATTTAGAGATAATAACCAAAGTTGAAATAGTCTCATCCTCATAATTATAGAGAAACTAATGACACATAAATATTATGCTTAAATTAATGACTATTAATTTAGTAGCTAAACTTGATGTGTAACATGTTTATATTATTTGCTCATAAATGTGTTATATGCTATATATGATAAACCTTCAAAGAATGTTTTAAGTTTTTTTTGCCATGCCATGATTAAAACACTTGTTAGTATATGAGTGATTTCAATGTGGATTCACCTCCGCGAGGTACATTGACTTTATTTATGTATGCGCAAGATAGATAATGTGGGCACGCCCACGCGAGGCACATTAACTATGCGTTTAAAATGGTTGAACTTAATTAGGCTTCAAAACAGTTTTGGGCCTAGGCAAAGATGAGATTAAACATGATTTTGAAATTGGATCCCTAAGAATCATATTGGATATGATTGATAAGAAATTGTCTACCTAATTAATTTGATTTTGTGTAATCCGCCTCCACGGACTTGAAATTAAATTAAAGTTGGATCTTAGCCCAGTTTAAAAGAATCTCAGAAAAAGGATCTAAGAGTCATATTGGATATGATTGACAGGGTTGCCTACCTAATTAATTTGATTTTATGTAATCCGCCTCCGCGGACTTGAAATTAAATTAAAGTTGGATCTTAACCCATTTAAATTATATTATACATTGGATGTATAAGAAGGTTATATAATTTAGTGGGAGTATTTTTGGAAAATACATTATTTATCTCTTTAATGAGATTGGTACTTGTAAAATTTTGGAAATTTTGCATAAGTTGTAGATAACAACTAACTCAATATCGTTGCGATTAATCCTTGTTAAGGATAAAGCTTCAAGAGAATGGTACAAGCTTCATGAATTGGATCCTGAGCCTAAGAATCGTTCTAAGGCAAGAAGACGTGTTGTATATTCTTGATGGGCCTATTCCTAAAGAACCCGATGCCGGAGTAGACAATCACAAGAATCATGAGTATGATTCTAGGAATGTGAGTTGTCTCAAGCTCGCGATTATGTGCTCAAAACTCCAACAAAGTTTGGAACTTGTGGAAGCCTATTAGATAGGCATGGAGTTGATTTACATGTTTCAAAGAGCAGTCTAGGAAAGAGAGGTATAAAACTATTGTTGCATTCACTTCTTGCAAAAGGAATGAAGGGTAATAAGTGGAACCTCACATGCTTAAGAAGAAAGACTACGTAGAGCATCTTGAGAAACTTGGCAGTCCAATTGGATTGGAGCTAGCCATGGATCTTATTCTTAATTCATTGCCTAAGAGTTATAATCTTTGTGATGAACTATAACATATATGGAATGAATAAGAATCTCTCCAAGTTGCATTAACATGCTAGAACTGTGGAAAAGAAGATAGTGGAGAATGGTTCTCCAGTACTCATGGTTCATGATGGAAAAGGACCAAGTGCCAAAGGAAAGGTAAGACAAAAGTACTCAAACATAAAGGAAATAATTGTGGTTAAAATTATAACTCTAATTGATGCAATTTGGTAAAATGGAAATTGGATTGACCATTTAGAATTGTAGTCAAAATTTTGGACGATCAACAAAAGGAATGGTAGTGGGACTACCACTCGGGATACTTTTATGTTATAAATTAATCTTTCTAACTTTAATTATTGGGTATTGGATACCGGATATGGATCCCACATTTGTAAAAATATGCAATCTATATAATATATTAAAGTAGAAGAATTAGGAGCTTCCAGAAAAATCCACGTGGCATTATGACGTGGAATGCCACGTGGAATTTTTCTATTGGACTACACATTCTTCATCCTTCCAGTTTAAAAAAAAAAAAAAAAAAACACATAGAATTCGGCAGATTTGAATTGACTTATACAAAAAAAAAAATAGATTTCGGCATATTTGAATTTGGCATATTTGAATTTTTAGGTATTAGATACCTAAAAATTAGGCTAAATCATAACAATAATAGAAAAAATCAACATGTGAAGATATTTGCTTTACAATTCAATCTCTATTAGAATATTTATTCCTATCCTAAAATTCAATCTCTTTCATTTTTTTCTCTGCAAGGGAGGTCGTGAGGTAATTCAAGCTCTTTCATTTTTTTCTCTCCATCTCTATTAATTTGTGCTCCCATGTACGGTAAAAAAAAAAGCCTGATTTGTTTGAAATCCGAAAATTCAAATAACTTTACAAGGTTCCATCATTTCTTTTCCAGGTTCCATCTTTTCTTTCTATCTCGCCATGGACTCTTCAATAATCGCACGCAATCTCCATCGCCGATTCGCTCTTCAGACACTCGACAGGCCCTTTAACAGAGCTAGAAAACTAGAGCCATTGGACACAGTGAGGGAAGCCTACATGAAGGTAAGAAAATAAGATGTTTGTTTATTCACAAGTACATTGGTTTAGTGCGTTCAAATCTATATAATATATTAAAGTAGAACAATTTGGAGCTTCCAGAAGGGAATAATATATACGTTCTCAAGGTACTACGACAAAAAACATTTTTCCCCGCCCCCTTCTCTTCCGTTTTTTTGAATTTAATATGTATTTTCGGTATCTCTTTCATTCTAAAGCATGTTTTCTTAATTTATCAGACCACGACAACAAACGGTCGATTGATTATATTACGTTTTATCACGTTTGCATTCAATCATTTGTGGCCAGAAGTCACAGAAGTTGTAGAGAGTTGTGGCCTTCAACCGAAAGATATCCCTAAAGTATTTCAAGGGATATTTAAAACAAAATTTCAGCAACTTGTAAAAGATTTGAAAGAAGAATTTTTTTTTGGCAAGCTCAATTCATGTAAGTAATTATGTTTATTTCTTATTTTACTTTCTATTTGATGAATTCAAATTTTATTTGACACTAAACTATTGTAATTATGTATTTGTTCTTATATGCAGTTGTCGTCTCTATCATCTCCGTTGATTTTGAAAACCGAGGTCTCCCTCATGGACACATTCACATTTGTCTCCATTATAAAGATCAAGTGCGCATTACTCATGTCGACAACAAGCAAGGAATTCGTTAGGAATAATGTTACGTTAATTTAATAAGAAACATTGGCTATTAAAAATGTATCTTTCTATAAACTTAAATTCTTCGAAAAGTATTGGTGTGCATGCTATTTTTTTGGGTTCAAAGAAGAGAATGTAAGCTAGGATTTTAATGCAAGAATTTTACCTTCTAAATCTGCTTCCGTCTGAAGCAAATCTTTTTTGGAATCTTTGGGGGCAATCATGACAGATAAAGGAAAGAACTGGCAAGCAATTTTCGTGTAACTTCTTGGTTTAGAGTCTTTGCGCCTTTCTTTGTATGGTTGACATTTCATGTACTTGTATGAAAATTTGTACAATCTTTCCTTCTTCCCTTCCAAATTGAAAAGCACTTAAACAATTTGTGTTTTGAATTAATCTAGATGCTAGAAAACGAAGAAAACGGTCCCGTTCTCTGCTGCTGCAGAAAAAGAGGAGAAGGCTATTGCCATATATTCCTACAGAAGATGCAGATCGTAGGCTGAAGCAAATGAGCTCCCTCGCTTTAGCTTTAACCTCACTTAATTTGGAATTTGCTGGCGATCTCATTTACTCATGTCGACTATATTTTAATCATAAATCGATTATTGGGTTATTTGGCACGCTGTCCTTTTGTGCTCGCAAGAAGAAAACGTATGCAAACCATGAAAAGAAAGATGAAAGCGATATACTGAATAACCTCAAATTAAATTGGCTTCAGCTCATTGACACACAAGTTAACATCCAAAGGCCTCAACGCATATGGAACAATGCCAATGCGTAAGATACACTACTGTAATTCTTTCAGAGATAAGTATATACTGAGTTTTTATAAAATTTTAAATTCAAATTTTGAATTATATGGATGATGCAAACTTTTATTATATATACGACTGAAAAACGCGTATGCATTGATATTCGAATTAAAATTTAAAATTTAATTATATGTAATTGTATTTGATTGACATAAACTTACTTGAATTACAGTAGGTCAAAGTGTTATGGGACGGATTAACTGCAATAATCATAGTCAGACGAGTGGCATACACATCTAAATTACTTACAGGAGATATAAATTTTAAATTCAAAATTTTCATTTTTCCTGAATATGAATTTAATTATTGATACATGAATTGTGTTGTAAAAATTATAAAAAGAAACAATGATTCGCTTTACTTTTAAAAAGATAGTACAATTTAACCTTATCAATTTTTTTTTGAATGGATACATTTAAATTGCCCACAAGATATCACAACTTATTTGATATTGAATTTTTTTTTATCTGATCTTTATTTTTTTCAAAAAAAAATCTGTGATTCCCTAATCTTTAGCCGAGATATTTATTTTTTTCAAAAAAAAAATCTTTGATTCCCTAATCTTTAGCCGAGATACGGATAACGCAAGTTTTCCCTAATCATAACGTTTTCCCTAATCTTTAGCCGAGATACGGAAAACACAAGTTTTTTTTTAAACAAATCCTATATATGCGTATACTACTCCTATTAATCACACAAAATAATATATCATATATTCACAAGAGATATACAATCCAATTTATAAAAAGCTTGCATGTGCTGATAAAACCCTTCCGCTGCATCTTTTTATAATTCACGTCGCCTCTCCATCCATCTTCTATTCCTACAAACTAATCGAAGGTAATTTTTGATCTTCCTTAATCACTCCAGCGATTTACACCTCTCTATTTAGCTATTCTACCATCATCTTATGTAGTAACATCGAAAAAAGTTGAGTAAACTACTTTTCTGCCCCTCGTACTATGGCCCCAACATCAATTTGACACTCGTACTATTGAAACAACAAATGTATGATGCGTACTATAGTTTTATTAGCAAAATTAACCAATTTACTATTCAGTCGTTAACTTTTTTTAACACACGTTATTTTTTTAACGAGCATTAATTTATAACTAACTTTCGTTATCTCCATCATCTTCCCAAACCCAACATTCACCCCACCCTTTCCCAGCCCAACACTGCCACCACCGCCCCCATCACCACCGCCACCACCGCCACCATTACCACCGCCACAAGACGGGATCCCCTGCACAGCACCCGCCGCCGGGACATGAAATTCACCCAAACTGATTCCAATGCCTGCCTTCACCTTAGTAAACCCCTCTAGAGTCCTAGGCGACAACAACAGGACAGGAATAAACCAAAAATTCCGGCCAAATGGCCAGAATTCGAACCAAATTCAGCAAAAAATCAAAACCAAATCGCATATGTAAAAATCGAATTCCAACTTCGTTAACCGTTGGATCGTCGTGAAACTTCTGGGCTTTGGTCGCATCCCCTAGGCGCACATGATGACCGTTGGGATCTTCCAAATAATTGCCGGAGAGGGAGAAATGGCCGGCGGCGAAAACTGGCGAAAATCTCCAAAAATTCGCTATATTAAAAATCAAATTCCCGCTTCATTAACCGTTGGATCGTCGTCAAATTTCTGGGGTATGTTCGCATCACTTAGGCGCTCATATTGACCGTTGGGATCAGCAAAATAATCAGCGGTGCCGGAGATATGGCCGACGGCGCAAATCCGGCGAAAAAACTCAAAAATCGCCCCAAGTCCCTTATTTATCCATCGTTTGTCTGTCTATCTGGGTTGGAGCTGCCATTTTTTTATGTTTCTTCCCAAATCTGAAAACCCCAAAATTTGGATTTTGGGTCTTCGTACAGTTTTGTTGTTGCTGTATTTGTTGTGTTGGGTGAATGGCGAATTGAAAATGGTGGAGTTGGTTCGGTAGAGTGGTGACTGGTTGTGATGGTTTGTGAAGATGATGAAGATAACAAAAGTTAGTTTTGTTAACATAAATTAATACTCGTTAAAAAAATAACGTGTGTTAAAAAAAGTTAACGACTGAGTAGTAAATTGGTTAATTTTGCTAATAAAACTATAGTACGCATCATACATTTGTTGTTTCAATAGTACGAGTGTCAAATTGATGTTGGCGCCATAGTACGAGGGGCAGAAAAGGAGTTTACTCGAAAAAAGTTCTTTCGTAGTAACATGGAAAAAAGTATGAAGATTAATTTGGGACGGAGGGAGTATTTTATTTATGAAATCTTAGGCCACCCCTCATACCCAGTATGAACTGTGGTTAAAATTCCCTAAATCTGGAGAAACATCTACACAAATTAGCAACCAACATCATTTAAAGTTTCAATTCTATCAATATTTGAAACTCTTGATTTTTAATTAGCTTTATATAGTCTTTATTGTACAAATATTTCACCTCTTTGATTGCGTTAAATTTTTTTCTCAGTCTTCTCTTACCCTTTAATTCATCCGGCCAGCTTCAGCTTCTACGCCATCTTCAAGGTTAGTCGAAGTTCTTTGTTTTATAGCATTTGATATAATCAAAATGAAGGATGAAAGTTTAGTAATTGCATTTGCATTTTCTTGGTACAACTATATTGTCCAGGACATCAAACAAAAACATAAACAGTACTATACTTAGTTCACAGTATCGGAAAGGATCAATGTGACTATTTCTTGATGAAAATTAATTTTCAAAATAGTATGCATCATTTTTATAAATAAAATTAAAAAAATCAGAAAGTAGAAGTCTCAAACCATTAAACCCTTATGATCTGCGCATAATACTAAAATTAAAAACCCCTTTCACCCACTAAAATTGAACTTAGCTACAGTCAGAAAGTAGAAGTCTCAAACCATTAACCCTCAAGATCCCCCAATGCAACCTGCAGGAACTTGATGAGTGTGGTTAGACCGATGATCTTGCGTTAACTGGAACCACTGATAAATTTTTTTATACATTGGGGAAACCTTAATTTTTTATCAAGAAATTATCAGTGGTTCTTGCATTGATCTTGCGTTATCTGGATGATCAAGTTTCTTGATGAAAATTAATGTAGCCTGCCCCAACTAACTGGAACCACTGATAATTTTGTATACATTGTGTATACTTGAACTACAATAATATATATTGCTGATATAATTGGTTTATATTGTGTAATGTCCAATTAATGGAACCACTGATAATTTTGAATGATCAAGATTATAAAAGCATCAATGTCTATGCTTGCCTGTATAATTTTGTATACATTGTGTATACTTGCCTGTATAATTTTGTATAAATTTTGTATACTTGAACTACAATAATATATATTGCTGATAAGTCTCAAGTTTCAATGCTAAATAGGGCTAAATTCATCCATTAACCCCTTAAATCCCCCAAAAAAACCAGCAAACCAAGTGAAATCCATTCCCCACACGCCAAATACTGTGCCCTAAATCCCCAATTTTTTAACTAAGTTGAGAATACAATTCGTTGACAATTTCGTTAAAATAGAAGACTAGATCTCAGATCAAATTGCGGCAATTCAGTAATGAAAACTAATCAAATCGAGGTTGAAAACATAAAGAAAAGCACACCAATCTATCCAATACCAATCACCCGAATTAAATCTATGATTCATGACAAAGCAATCATTATAAATCAATTTATATCGATCGAGTGGAAAGAAGGGAGTACCAGAATTTGGGAGAGATCTCAGCTTCTTCGGCCAGAATTTAAGACATTGCCGGAGAATTGCGGAGCTACAGATCAGAAGAAGAAGCCGCTAATCACCGACACGGCGACACCACCAGAGGAAGGAGAAGCCGCTGCAAGTCTGAAGCTCTCGCCGCCGCTCTCTCAACACTCTCCCAAATCCCATTCGATCTGTAAAATGAAACAACCCTTCCAGCTGCAAACTAATGATAAAACGCAAGGGCTGTTTTGAAAAGTTAAATTTACAAAATTTAACTTAACTCATATTAATAATTTGCACCTCTATTCTTTCAAAAATAACACTTTGCAACCCTATAGTTTTTTTTTTTTTTTATACGTACTCGGTAAAAATTTTTGAAAAACCCACATCAGCTAATGTCAATATACCTTTTTTTCAGTTGCTTATCTATTTCATTAATTTAAAGCACAGGTAATGGCTACAAGTCACATTATTTCTGTCAAATCAATCGACAAGAAAACTAAACAATCCAGTGTCAATGTCCGCATATTACGGCAATGGGAGCTCAATGGACAGTACGGAAGAAAATCAAATGAAGTGATATTGGTTGATCAAGAGGTAATAGATTTCATATATTTATTTCCTTATCGTTACTAATATTTCATTACTTAATTAATTAATGATATTTATATTTTATGCAGGGATCTAAAATCCAAGCAACGATCCCTAGCAAATTGCCGTCCCAATTTACAAAAAAGTTTCAAGAAGGCAAAATGCTAAAGATTTCAAAGTTCAGTGTTGAAGAAAACTGCGTTCAACCATACCAAAAGGCGATACTAAATCACAAATGGAAAATGTGTATGAGTTTCGCCACTAACGTATCTGAAGTCGACAATTCTGTCCAAATTCCAGATAACAGTTTCGAGTTCACGCCTTTTCAAACAATTGGGAGCTTGAATTTGGATTTTTTAGTCGGTGAGAACTATACATCGTGTATATTTTTTTTCCTGATCTTATATCGATTATCTTTATACAGGTAAAACAAAAGTGAGTACTATGATATTTACTAACATTTGATGAATATTTGCTAGATGTGATTGGAGAGGTTATTTTACCTCTCAGAGATTTTGACTTTGTGCAGAAGTTTAATGCCAGAAAGTTAGATGTTCAGCTGATTGATAATGAGTATGTGATTCATCATTTTTATTCTTTAAAAATTAATTAATATATTTTGTGACTAATTAAGATATATTCTATAATTATTTTCTACTATTTTGACAGTGGAAATGAGTTGACTGCCGTCCTGTGGGCCTCATTTGCAGATAAGTTAAAACAGTTTATTGATAATAGGGGTCAAAATGAGGAAGGCCCAGTGATTTTGGTTTTGCAGTTTGTAATGCTATCTACATATCAAGGTATCTTTTACTTAGATATACTTAAACTGCAATAACATTTCTGATGCAAGGCTTATTAACATGTGAGTGAAATTTTTAATCTTTATACAGGTAAAACCAAAGTTAGTACTATGAAGTATGCTTCAATAATGCATATTAATGCATCGTTCCCTGAAGTAGCGGATTATCTTACCAAGTAAATGAACACTAAACCTTTATAATGCGACAATAAATTTGTTATACAAATTTTTATGGTTATGTTAATTTACATATATCACTTTTATAGGCGTGATACTGGATCTTCATCGGTTAGTCGTTCTTTGACTATTACCACTAATGATAGTCCTTATATCAATAGTGATCTGTGGTTGAAAACCAATGAATTCAAGACGATTGGTGATTTGCTCACATGTTCAGAGGTATATTATAAATATAATTAATTTTTTTGTGTCGGTTATACTCATGTAAATATTATTTCGTTAGATTAATCTTTTTTACTATAATTATTTTTATTAGGTTGGCGTATACACCGTATTGGCAACCATATCGGATGTGGATTCACATGCCACCTGGTACTATGATGGGTGTAGCAATATAAAGTGTGCTAAAGGCTTTGAAAAGAATAGTAAAAACTGTTCTAAATGCAAGACAACTTATAGCAATGCTATCCCTAGGTAATGGACGGAATTGATTTCTTTTTTTATATATATACAAAAAGATTTATAATCATCATTTTAATTAGTACTAATTGAGTACCTATTTTTATAGGTTCAAAATCAGGATCTTGGTCACTGATATGAATGATATAGATCTAGCTGAGACACACTTTGTTTTATTCGATGCGACAGCATCTTCTTTGCTCGGAATGTCGGCTGCTGTAGTTGTTGCCGATGTCTCAGAGGTAGCCAATTTGTTATCATTTTGTTATTAGATATATTAATACTATATAATAGATGTAAAATAATGTTCATATAACATGATGTTCAACAGGGCCAACTTCCTGAATCTTTTCGGAAATTGTTTGAAAGACGATGTTTATTCAGGATTGATGTTGACCAAAGAACTGTAGATACCGATCAAGATAAACGGACTTTCGCAGTAAAGCAATTATCAGAGGATACAGATATCATCGACCAGTTTTTATCACTCATAAATGCTAAGGTAAGTAGAAACTACATCACATTAGCTATAGACAAAATCTCAAATCCATAACCTTTAATTGTTTTAAACTTCAGGAGGTGGCTTCCAAATTGAATCATGAAATTGAAACTTTGACAAGCTTGAACTGCAATACTATGAATACGTGTGTTTGAAATTGGGAATATTCATAGTAACATTAAAATTATGAGAGTCGCCACGCCGTTTTAATTATAGCCAAAACATTGAGAAAAAGCATGTTTAATGGGTTCGGGGGTCAAATTACAACAAGAGAAGAATATTGGACGTTATCACTCCTATTGCCCGAATGATCGGTCTTTCTATCATGATGAATGTGTTAGTAGTGTGTTAATGATTTAGACCGGATCCGAAGATTGCCTACGTTCCTCTCAATGTGAGAAGCTCAGGTCAGCGTAGTTCGCAGAGAATTAGAATAGGCAGAAGAATCGGGATCATGCATAATGAAGGGGAATTACCTAAAGATTAGGGTTTAGAAGTAGTTCCTAGATCATCCTTGGGTTGATGAACCCTCGATCATCATCGGCTATGAAATAACATGTAATTATGAAGATCGCAACCCTAAATATAGCATAAATAAGGTTTTAATCTATGAACACGAAGAACATGCGAAGAACATATTATGAACATATGAATGAGCATGCAAAGAATATGAAGAAACTATAAATAAACATGTACGAACATGAATATAAAAGATCTACATTAAAAATAATGCAAGAATATGAAGAAAAAGTTAGAAAACTTACCTATGTTGGCAAGAAATAAACCTTGATCTCCTTGAGTGTTTGAATGCTTTAACTAGGGAGAAAATTGTGTTTAAGAACTCCAAAACTCGTACTTAGAGCTCTCAAAATCGGGGTCCTCAAACCAATAGCCTGGAGTGGTTTATATAGTAAACTGATGGGAGGATCTGATGGTCCAGATCATCCGGCGCAAGGTTGGCCGCCTGGCCATTGTTGATGCCGGTTACAAGAGTGGCCGCGTGGCCAAGATCAACGCGGAGCAATGTTGGCCGCGTGGCCAAGTCTGCCGGCTGACTTGATTCTTAAGCTAGGGTTTCACTGTTGCTTTATGGTAACCCTAAGTTGCCTATTTTGATGGATTTCGTCATAAATGAGATATTTTGGGAATCCGGGACAAGTCTTTGCAAGGTTTCTAATTCCTATAAAGTCCTTGTATATTTGGGAAAGTCCTAATAAACTCATTTTCAGGTCGGGTACTAACAGTAGCCCCTCGGCGACGCTTCTTGCAAGGCAATGTGGGGTCGACGATAAAAGAAGGATCCGTCTGAAACATGAGTTTCAAAAACAGATGAAAGGTAAGGGAACGGCTGAACCTTGACAGGCGACCTACGTATCCGCGGGGGAATCAAGCCAAACGTAGTTCAAATCCGATGGGGAAATTGGGAAGGACTGTCCTTTGATGGGGAGCAACGTCTTCTGCTGGGGAAAATGCACCTGCTGGGGGTGAGAGATGACCGCGTCGGTCGGGTGGCTGGACCTTTTCAGGTTTCCTACGTATCCTCCGAGGAATCAAGCCGGTCGTAGTTCAGAGATCTACTGGGGAGAAAACGAGATATCGGACTCCTGCTAGGGATAATAAACCTACGGGCACTATCCTGTATGAAGAACGAATCATTCGTAAGCAATGGAGTTATTTGGAAAAATAAGGACTACGCTGTCTAAATAATCCCAAAATGGAATGGTAAACGCAATCAGGATCGCCAGGGTTCCTCCCGATCGCGCTAAAGTAATAGATGTCGGATCTCCCGCGAACAGAAACGCCGAGGCTTCTGCCAACCGCGATCAATCTAGGATGCGTATGTCATAGAGGCGCCGAAGTCTCTACGATCATGCAAATCCTAATAAATGCTGGATCTCTCGCAAATAGAAACGCCGAGGCTTCTGCCTATTACGATTGATCTAGGATGGTATGTCATAGAGGCGCCGAAGTCTCTACGATCATGCAAATCCTAATAAATGCTGGATCTCTCGCAAATAGAAACGCCGAGGCTTCTGCCAATTACGATTGATCTAGGATGGTATGTCATAGAGGCGCCAAAGTCTCTACAACCATACGAATCCTAAGAAAATATTGGGGAAAGAAGGTAAGGGTGACAATGGTGCGAGACATATAGACGGCGGGGTCTAAATAATCCCAAGATGGTAAAATGGTAATAGCCGGAGCTTACGCGATATAAAGATAGACGGGCCTCTGTCAATCACAATTTATAAAATAACAAGTGCTGGATATTACGCAATATAGAGGTAGACGGGCCTCTGTAAATTGCAACAGGACGTACGTAAAGTAGAGACAACTCTCGGTCATCGCGATAATATAACAAATCAATAACAAATGTACGTGCAGTAGGGATAACTCCCGGTCACCACGATAGTTTTTTAAAGAGACGAAACAGTCGTGCAGTAAGGATAACTCCCGGTCACCACGATAGTTTTTAAAGGGGTGAAACATTCGTGCAGTAGGGATAACTCCTGGTCACCACGATAGTTTTTAAGGAGATGAAACATTCGTGCAGTAGGGATAACTCCCGGTCACCACGATAGTTTTTAAAGAGATGAAACATTCGTGCAGTAGGGATAACTCCCGGTCACCACGATAGTTTTTAAAGAGATGAAACATTCGTGCAGTAGGGATAACTCCCGGTCACCACGATAGTTTTTAAAGAGATGAAACATTCGTGCAGTAGGGATAACTCCCGGTCACCACGATAGTTTTTAAAGAGATGAAACATTCGTGCAGTAGGGATAACTCCCGGTCACCACGATAGTTTTTAAAGAGATGAAACATTCGTGCAGTAGGGATAACTCCCGGTCACCACGATAGTTTTTAAAGAGATGAAACATTCGTGCAGTAGGGATAACTCCCGGTCACCACGATAGTTTTTAAAGAGATGAAACATTCGTGCAGTAGGGATAACTCCCGGTCACCACGATAGTTTTTAAAGAGATGAAACATTCGTGCAGTAGGGATAACTCCCGGTCACCACGATAGTTTTAAAGAGATGAAACATTCGTGCAGTAGGGATAACTCCCGGTCACCACGATGGTTTTTAAAGAGATGAAACATTCGTGCAGTAGGGACAACTCCCGGTCACCACGATGGTTTTTAAAGAGATGAAACATTCGTGCAGTAGGGATAACTCCCGGTCACCACGATAGTTTTTAAAGAGATGAAACATTCGTGCAGTAGGGATAACTCCCGGTCACCACGATAGTTTTTAAAGAGATGAAACATTCGTGCAGTAGGGATAACTCCCGGTCACCACGATAGTTTTTAAAGAGATGAAACATTCGTGCAGTAGGGATAACTCCCGGTCATCACGATAGTTTTTAAAGAGATGAAACATTCGTGCAGTAGGGATAACTCCCGGTCACCACGATAGTTTTAAAGAGATGAAACATTCGTGTAGTAGGGATAACTCCCGGTCACCACGATAGTTTTAAAGAGATGAAACATTCGTGCAGTAGGGACAACTCCCGGTCACCACGATGGTTTTTAAAGAGATGAAACATTCGTGTAGTAGGGATAACTCCCGGTCACCACGATAGTTTTTAAACAAAGGATAATTTAGAGATTTTTTTAGGCTTTTTAAAACCAAATGATGTTCTAAAGGACAATAGACCCTTGCAGAGTCATAAAGCTGGCGAACTTATCATGAGTCGCGAAGATGACGGATTGTTATGAAGTTGCAAAAGGGATGAACTCTCATGGAGTCACAAAGGTGATAAACTCTTGGGGAGTCACAAAGGTGAGGGACTCTTGGGGAGTCTCTAATATCTTGTGAGCAAGGATAATCATGGAGAGCATAGTGTTTGGGCTCCACTTGTCTTAAATTAGGAGGGAATGAGGCTACGAGCCATTGAGACCAAGGTGTTAGGTAAGGGACATTTTTCTTGGTTGCCTAGAGGTAGGACCTAAGGCTCTTTTAAGGAAAGGGAATAAGGAAGATGGTGGTCTCCTAATCTTGAGATAGGGATGCCAAAGATGTCACGGCTTCTTGGGCTTTAGATTATGTCTTGGAGATACTGTGGGTTTCCTAGGCTTACAAGCTAGGGATAGGAGTTTATTTAAGCATGAGGAGAGTATTCTATCCTAGGCTTAGTGCTAGGGCTTGGAAAGGTTGAGGTTTGGGAACTTTCTAGATGTTAGGGTTTTGAACAAGGGTTTGGAAACTGGTGTTTAAGGACCATGACTCTCCTAGGTTTGGGACTAGGGTTTAGGAATTTCCTAGGTCTAGGAGGCTAGGGCTTGGAGTTGTGGTAGGCTCAGAGGTTGCAAAGGCGTTGGCTTTTAGACATAAGGCTGGGAGTTGGAAAGGTTGTGACTTCTTAGGTTTGAGACCATGGACCGTTAGGAAGAGGGATTGCTTTTGTGAAAGGTCCATTAAGCTTGATGTTAGGGTTCACCATTTTCCGGGATTGGTGACTATGGCTTGGAAATGTTTGTGGTAACCTAGGCTTTGGGCTAGGTTTTAAGGCCAAGGACTGTAAACTTCCTATATTTTGAGACTAAGGTGAAGGAATTTCCTAGGTCTAGGACTAGGGTTTGAAGGGAATGTTGAATCCTAGGCTTGATGATAGAGTTTAAAGAGGATAATTTCTACCTAGGCTTGAGGCTAGGGTTTTAGAAAGAGTGCGACTACCTAGGTTAGAGGCTAGGGTTTAGAAAGAGTGCGACTACCTAGGCTTGAGGCTAGGGTTTGGAGCGAATGCGAGTACCTAGGCTCGAGGCTAGGGTTTAGAGCGAATGCGAGTACCTAGGCTCGAGGCTAGGGTTTAGAGCGAATGCGAGTACCTAGGCTCGAGGCTAGGGTTTAGAGCGAATGCGACTACCTAGGCTCGAGGCTAGGGTTTGGAGCGAATGCGAGTACCTAGGCTCGAGGCTAGGGTTTAGAGCGAATGTGAGTGTTTAGAGCGAATGCGACTACCTAGGCTCGAGGCTAGGGTTTAGAGCGAATGCGGCTTCCTAGGCCTGAGGCTAGGGTTGATTAAGTTAGGGTTCAATAAGATGGGGAATTAAGATTGTAAATTTCCTAGGTTTCGAGACTAGGGTTTCGGGAATTTGGAAATGATGTTGCATGCGGGGCTTTGGAAATTCCCTAGAACTTGGGCTAAGGTTAAAGAGGATGTTGTGGTTTCCTAGGCTTAAGGATATGTGACTACCTAGGTTTAAGGCTAGGCTTCGGATAGAAGGTGACTACCTAGGCTTGTGGCTAGGGTTCGGAGCGCATGTGACTTCCTAGGCTAGAGGCTAGGGTTTGTAGAGGATGTGGCCACCTAGGCTTGAGGCTAGGGTTGAGGGAATGTGATTAGCTAGGTTTAAGGCTAGGCTTCGGATAGAAGGTGACTACCTAGGCTTGAGGCTAGGGTTAAGAGAATGTGATTGCCTAGGTTTAAGGCTAGGCTTTGAATAGAAGGTGACTACCTAGGCTTGAGGCTAGGGTTGAGAGAATGTGATTGCCTAGGTTTAAGGCTAGGCTTTGAATAGAAGGTGACTGCCTAGGCTTGAGGCTAGGGTTTGGAGAGAATGTGACTTCCTAGGCTAGAGGCTAGGGTTTGTAGAGGATGTGGCCACCTAGGCTTGAGGCTAGGGTTGAGAGAATGTGATTACTTAGGTTTAAGGCTAGGGTTTGGAGACCGAAAGCATTTGAAGGTTTGTCTTGGTTTGGACCGAGCAAGTTTGAGGTCTAAGAGTGTTGCGGTTTGGGGCAGGTGAGCTTGATACCTCATGGCTGGATAGGCTCGATAGGTTAGACCTAGGCTAGAGTGCTAGGGTTTAGCTAGGGCAAGACTCAGACATGTGTTAAGGAGACAGGGGCCTAATGGAATGGTAGGCGTGAGATCTAGGAGATCGACGGCTAGGCAGGGTAGCGTTGGGACATAAGGCTTTCAAGCGGGTAAGTCTTTTGTCCTAGAAAAACCGCGTTATGGGTTAGGACCAAGCAGGCTTGAGGTCGGCCAAGGAGCAACGGAATGGGATTTGATGATCCTAGTACCTAATACGCATGTCGGGCTTGGGCTCTAAGGTGTGCTAGGTGTGATCCATGTGCGAGAAATGGGTCTGGACATGTGACCATGTTGGCGCTTTAGGTAAAGGGATTGGGCGTCCAAGACTTTGCTCGAGTACAATAGGTGCCCAAGTTGGATTGGGGTATGCTTAGGACCTAAGTTTGTCTTAGAGGTCATTGCGCGTGACCAAGCTCGTTCGGAGATTGTGAAGGTGGGCTAGGGATGGGACCCCAGAGGTGTTAAGCGCACGAGTTCTGACCGGACGGGTCTATGGCATGGCGGGGTACGCAGGATATCCTATGTGGTTGAGCACGTTTGAGGTTTGGACTCATGGGGAAGAAAGGTTTGGGATCCATGGAGTTCAAGGGTGGACCTTGTAGGTGGCGAGGTTTGGACTCGGCTCGGATTAAGTGGGTTAGAGACCTAAGGGGTTGAAGGTCAGACTAGGAAGTCTTTTAAAGCTAAGGAGTGACACTAGGTTTAAGAGTGACAGGGCCATGGTTTGGGTATGACGGTAGGTGTAGATGGCATTGTTTTGGTTGGACCGAGCAGGCTTGGGAACTAAAGAGTTCTAAGGGTCGACATCTAAGGTTATAGACCCAGAGGGTAGACATTTTTGTGATCTAAAGGGTTTAGGAGTTGAGACCTAAAGTGTGGATTGGATATGCTAGAGACCTACAAGGTAGGCGCTTGGTAGACTTGAATGGACTTAGGATCTAAGGGATCGTTCAATAGGTTAGACTGGGTAGACCTAAGAGGTTGGACCTAAGAGGATAAGAGAGCTATTGCTTAGACAAGGTAAGGATGAGTATGTGTTGGTAGGTTTGAGATCTAGGAGATCGGGTAGGCTCGGGACCTAGTAGGTTCGGGACCTAATGGGTCATTCTAAGGATTTGGCTTTGGTTAACTAGTTTAAAGTCTGAAGTTTTGGGTAGAACCGGTTTGAGGCCGAAGGGGACATGCTATGAACTTGCAGAAGGTCGAGCTAAGAGGTTATGATAAGACTCGCCGGGTAGGTTTGGGACCTAGGTAAGACTGATCGGGTAGGCTCGGGACCTAGAGAGTTTATGGTGTAACTTAGGCAAGACTGACCGGGTAGGCTTGGGACCTAAGGTTTTGAACCAGGTAGGTTGGGACCTAAGGGTATCCTATTGTGTAGGAAATAGGGTGAAGGACCGAGTCAACTCAAGAATCACGGAGATGGGTCTCAGTTGGATCGAGGATGTTTTTACAATTTTGTGGAGACCGAGCGTGCAGGTTTATAAACAAAGTGTCGGGGAGGAGAAAACTTTATGAAAGTGTTATGATCTTATACAGATGCCTTATAATTAATTATGATCCTAATCAATCCAAATAGGTCGTCGCGTGCCGAGTTTGACGATGAGGGGTGCCCTTCTTCTAAGTGTATCCTTGTTGACGCCTCGGTATTTTCTGGGAAACCACATAGTCGACCCATTCCGTTGGGGATTATCTAATTTGGTGAGTGGGTACCCTCCCTCCTTTGAGAAACTCTACGTCAAGTTTGATGACGAGGGATGCCCTTCTTCTAAGTATGTGCTTGATGAAGCCCCGGCATTCTTTGAGAAACCTAATGGTCGGTCCTTTATTGTTAGGGAAGCCCCAGTTGCGTAGAGCGGGGTATCCTACCTCTTTTAAGACGCACCCTTTTTTTCTGCCTAGACCGCCCTTGCGGGTTTTCAATCTAGCGGGCATCTCTTTGCGTCTTTTTTTTTTTTTTTTTTTTTTTTTTGAAATCATTCAGTCGACTCAAAAAAGGAAAAAAGAATTGTTTGAAAACATGCGGGGGCATTTTGGGGAGAGTAAGAGAGAGAGATAGTACTCACATTTTGACTCTTTGAGCAACTGAGGGTACATATGTACAAAAGGGAGGAAGCCCCTGCTTTGACAGAAAGTAAGTGTTTAGCTCTTTCCTAGATTGTAGAATGGAAGACTTATAGAGACATTTGAAAATTGTTTTATTCAAGATTCTCATTTGATTGCTCGAGAATGGACCTCGTTGATTAGTTATGCATCTTATGATTATGTTTTAGACAAGTAGTCTCGAAATAATAAATGTTTTGACCAATTGTGAGTGAAGAGATCAGAAGTAGAAATATATGGGGAAGAGAGAAGAGAAAGGAAATTGGTTCAAGGTGGGTTGTGTATATTTTGGACCGACCGAACCGGGAGGTTGCCTACGTTCTCCTCAAGGTGAGGAGCTCAGGTCCGCGTAGTTCGGGGGAGGCCCGGATGATGATGAAGTTGGGGTTTGAGTATGAGGTTAATTTGTCGCGATAGGTTACTCCATTGTAGCTTGTTGCTTTGGATTGCTTCATTACAGCTCATTGCGGTGGATTGCTCCATTGTAGTTGTCATGGCTGCTGCTACCGCGTTAATCTTCTTTGTAGGGAAAGAAAGAAAAATAGAACATTTGAAGTGAAAATAAAATGAGACTTTTACTTTTCTATGGTGATAGCCCCTTCTATTTTTTTTATTTTTTTATTTTATCTCCTTGTGCACACCCTTTTTTTGCCTAGGCCGCCCCTTCGGGTTTTCAACCTAGCGGGCTTCTTTTTGTGCAATGCTCTAACTTTTGCCTAGGTCGCCCTTTTGGGTTTCAACCTAGCGAGCCATATATTTTTTTTATATTTGTACATGAAACATTGGGCGAGACAAGCCCCTAGTTTGCTTTCGCCTCTCTCGATTGCGAGGTAGCTTCCTTATAGTTTAAGCGGCCTTTTGCTGGCGGTGGGCATCCTAGCCCCCTTGATTTTCACCGGTAGAGCTCCATTGGATTATCACGTGCACCAATTAATGGCATGAATGACTTCGTGCACTTGTCTTACATTTGCGATGGAATACGGACAGCCCCAGTGTAACGGCATGTAGTACTCATGAAGGGAACAAACCAACCCTTTAAATTGTGGCAACGTGGATGTCTATTTGATGATGAGCAACCGCCGTCCATTTCTTTGTCACGACCTTATAAAAAGGGGTCTAATGGTGGGATGAGAGGCGTATGAGGATAGTGTATGGGAGAAGGTGTATATAGAGAGTGTACATGAAGTGTGTACAAGGGGTGAGTGTATAGAGAGAGTGTATGGGGGTAGAATGTAGAGAGAAGAGAAAGTGATTCGTTCGTCCTAATTGATCGAAGCATTTGTTATTTTGAGATTAATCGTTTACTTAGTTATGTGAATGGTTTGTGGGTCCATTTACCTTTTAATGAGTCGTCATTAATGAGTAAGATTAAGATTAATTCATCATATAAAGATATAGCAATCAAGTTAAAATGGTGAATAAGACAATTTTCATGGAATTGATTTATGCAAGATTATGTCTCAAGTCTAGAGAGAAAAGAAATAAAGACTCTTTTATTATTTGAAAGATTTAAACTGACTAGTCCGGGGTGGACTTTTACTTAAAGAAACAAAAATCGTCCAAGGTGGACTTTTGACTAACGACACTCTAGAACCTACGAAGACTGAATGACCCTTTTCTTTTCTTTTATTTAAAGGAGGTAGCCCCAATTTCCTCTTTTGCCCATGCCCATGTATTCCGTTGGCGGGTGATGGCTCCGCTGTCAATGAGGCTTTGAATCTTTCTCCTCAATTGGACGCAATCTTCGGTGTCATGCCCAATTAACTGGTGGTATTGGCAGTGTTTGGAGGGATCCAAGCATTGCTTCACCCTACTTGGTTCATAGTTGATCAAAGGAGACAACTTGCCGGCTTGAACTAGACTTTTGAAGAGTTTGCCCAAGTCGTCGAATTCGCGCTCGTCCTTCCTTTCACGAACTGTCTTTGAGGGTGATTTAGGTACCGGCACCCCTTGTTGATGAGTAGTCATAGGAGGCATCCCGACGGGGACAGTCTGTGGCGGCCCGTATATTTGAGGAGCGTACGGGTGTTGACATTGGGCAAGAGGGAGGACTCGACTGAGGTAATCATAAACGCCACGAATGTCAGACAAATGCCGCCTCTCGATATCTCTTAGGGTCTTATGCATCTCCTTCTGAAAGTGTGTTGCTTGCTCGCTGAGAATGGCCTTAAAGTGGATTGCTTGTTCATCGAGGATGGCTTCGAAGTGGGATGCTTGCTTACTGAGAGCAGTACCGGTGTAGAGGATTGTCTCGGGATCTTGGGTAGCAGCTTCAGTTGCAACTTCGATGTTCCTTGCAGCCGACATGATGCAGAACTCTAGTCATGAAAGAATTAAGCCTCTTAGTTGAATTAAATTAGATTCGTATTTAATGATAAGGCATCGTTATAAAATCACTTTTGGAAAAGAGTCGGTCTCCACATTTTTGAAATGCATTTTGGTAAAAAATTGAAAGTTTGACCGGGCCGAAGTTGCCTACGTTCCCCTTATCATGAGGGAGAGGTCCCACACAATAAGAAGCTCAGGTCGCCGTAGTTCGAATCAAGTTAGACTTTTAAAAAGAGGTGAGAGATGACCATAGGGGTCAAAAAGAGGGAGATGACTCGGTCCTTGGTCAAGCATGGGTGAGGAAGACCTATAGGAGTTGGTTTTGATTGAGTAGAGTATGGTTTGACTTATGGTTTGACCTAAATTTGACCTAAGGTTTGACCTAAGGTTTCAGACAAGAAGTGGTTCAAGCTAGAATGCGATGATAATGGTGGGTTGACCTAGATGGGTAATGGATAGGTCGACCTAAATGAGAAGGGTTGGATTGACCTATATGGTGAATGAATCACGATAGCGGGTTGTAGCGGTTTGCCTATGGGATGATCTAAGCAGGATAGACATGGTTTGACCTAAGCAGGATAGACATGGTTTGACCTAAGCGGGTCTAAGGTTGACCTATTCGGGTTGGTGGACTAAGGAAGTTTGACCTAGATGGATCCAAGATAGGTAAGTCGATCTAAGCGGGTCACGGGGTGACCTTGACGGGTCAAAGGTGAAGGGGTAGTTTCAACCTAAGACGGACAAGTTGACCTAAATGGGTCAAGGATGGTGTGTGGACCTAAACGGGTTGACCTAGGTTGGTCTGGACGACGGTGGGCCAAATAATGACCTAGGTGGGTCAAGATGACAGTTTGACCTAAGCGGGTTAGGATCAAAGGTAATTGGGTTCACCTATGGGACCAAAGATTGACCTAAGAGGTCAATAGCGGATAAGGTTGACCTAAGGGTCAAAGGTTGACTTAAGAAGTCGAAAGGTGATTGGGTTGACTTAGGGAGTCAAAGGTTGACCTCAGAGGTCAAAGGCGGATAAGGTTGACCTAAGTGGTCAAAGGTTGACCTAAGAGATCGAGGGGTGATAAAGTTGACCTAAGGGGTCCAAGGTTTGACCTATGGGGTCAAAGGCAGATGAGAATGACCTATGGGGTCAAAGGTTGGCCTAAGAGGTCAAAGGCGGATGAGGTTGACCTAAGGGGTCAAAGGTTGACCTAAGAGGTCGAGGGGTAACCTAAGAGGTCGAAGGTGATAAGGTTGACCTACGAGGTCAAGGGTTGACCTAAGAGGTCGGAGGTTGATAAAGTTGACCTAGGGGGTCAAGGGTAGACCTAAGAGGCTAGGAGGTCAAAGGTTGACTTAAACGGATAAGATTGACCTAGGGGGTCAAAGGTTTGACTTAAACGGATAAGATTGACCTAGGGGGTCAAAGGTTGGCCTAAGAGGTCAAAGGGTGGTAAGGTTGACCTAGGAGGTCAAAGGTAGGTAAGGTTGACCTAGGAGGTCAAGGGTTGGCCTAAGAGGTCGGAGGCGGATAAAGTTGACCTAGGCGGTCAAGGGTTGACCTAAGAGGTCGAGGGGTGACCTAAGAGGTCGAGGGTGATAAGGTTGACCTAGGAGGTCAAGGGTAGACCTAAGAGGTCAAAGGCGGATAAGGTTGACCTATAGGGTCAAAGGTTGACCTAAGAGGTCGAAGGTTGACCTAAGGGGGTCAAGAGCGGAGAAAGTTGACCTAGGGGGTCAAAGGTTGACCTAAGAGGTTAAAAGACAAATGAGGTTGACCTAGGGGTCAAAGGTTGACTTAAACGGATAAGATTGACCTAAGGGGTCAAACGTTGACCTAAGGGGGTTAAGAGCGGAGAAGGTTGACCTAGGGGTCAAAGGTTGACCTAAAGGGGGTCAAGAGCGGAGAAAGTTGACCTAGGGGGTCAAAGGTTGACCTAAGGGGGTCAAGAGCGGAGAAAGTTGACCTAGGGGGTCAAAGGTTGACCTAAGAGGGTCAAGAGCGGAGAAGGTTGACCTAGGGGTCAAAGGTTGACCTAGGGGTCAAAGGTTGACCTAAGGGGGTCAAGAGTGGAGAAAGTTGACCTAGGGGGTCAAAGGTTGACCTAAGAGGTTAAAAGACAAATGAGGTTGACCTAGGGGTCAAAGGTTGACTTAAACGGATAAGATTGACCTAAGGGGTCAAAGGTTGACCTAAGGGGGTCAAAGGTAGATAAAGTTGACCTAGGCGGTCAAAGGTTGATAAGGTTGACCTAGGGGGTCAAAGGTTGACCTAGGAGGTCAAAGGTTCAGAGGGTTGACCTAGGCAGTCAAAGGTTGACCTAGGGGGTCAAAGGTTGAGAAGGTTGGCTTAGGCGGTCAAAGGTTGACCTAGGAGGTCAGAGGTTGACCTAAGGGGTCAAAGGCGGATACGGTTGACCTAGGAGGTCAAAAGTTGGTAAGGGTTGACCTAGGGGGTCAAAGGTTGAGAAGGTTGACCTAGGCGGTCGAAGGTGAAGGGTAGACCCAAATGGATCAAAATGATGGCCCAACGGATGAGCGATGGACCTTAGAGGTCGCCTAGATGCAATGCACATTTTATTTTGCGAAAAGTTTTGCATTTATTTACATTCTAAATGGGTGGTCCGAGGAGTGTCCTAATCTCTATGTGTGGGTTGACACGGGTTAGGTTAAAGGTTCCCACCGCTCGCGGAACGTACACGGTGAGTGGAGTAGACGAGTGACTCGAAAAATGTGAGGCAGTAGCGCACAAATTCCTGCACATCGAATACTCCGGGTAGTAGGGACCTGTACAGTGCTGACACGGACTAGTGGTAGTGTGTGGCAAGAAACTAATTCTTTTTAAGGAGAAAAGAGAGAAGTTTTGAATGTTTGAATGATGCTATGCAATGCAATGCAGGAGAAGGAAAATAACGTACAAGGGAGCATAGCAGAGTTTTGTTTGACCCTAATACTAAGACGAAAATAACAAAGGTACAAGGATACAAGGTATATACAAAGTACAAGTATTAACATTGCGGGGTGCACGGGTGCATGTGTAAACATGCCAAGTATGTGGGGTGCATGTATAAACATGGCAAGTGTGTGCATGTGTAAACATGGCAAGTATGTGTAGGGTGCATGTGCAAACATGGCAAGTGTGTGAGGTGCATGTGTAAGCATGGCAAGTGTGCGTGAGGTGCATGTGTAAACATGGCAAGTGTGTGCATGTGTAAACATGGCAAGTGTGTGCATGTGTAAACATGGCAAGTGTGTGCATGTGTAGGAAAGTGTGTGTAGGGTGCATGTGTAAACATGGCAGGTGTGTGCATGTGTAAACATGGCAAGTGTGTGCATGTGTAAACATGGCAGGTGTGTGTAGGGTGCATGTGTAAACATGGCAGGTGTGTGTAGGGTGCATGTGTATACATGGCAGGTGTGTGTAGGGTGCATGTGTAAACATGGAAAGTGTGTGCATGTGTAAACATGGCAGGTGTGTGCATGTGTAAACATGGCAGGTGTGTGTATGTGTAAACATGGCAGGTGTGTGCATGTGTAAACATGGCAAGCATCATGATGTGACGAAAGTTAGACCCACTAAGTTTGAAAAAGTTTCAAAGCACTCCCCAGCAGAGTCGCCACTGTGAATACGTGTGTTTGAAATTGGGAATATTCATAGTAACATTAAAATTATGAGAGTCGCCACGCCGTTTTTATTATAGCCAAAACATTGAGAAAAAGCATGTTTAATGGGTTCGGGGGTCAAATTACAACAAGAGAAGAATATTGGACGTTATCACTCCTATTGCCCGAATGATCGGTCTTTCTATCATGATGAATGTGTTAGTAGTGTGTTAATGATTTAGACCGGATCCGAAGATTGCCTACGTTCCTCTCAATGTGAGAAGCTCAGGTCAGCGTAGTTCGCAGAGAATTAGAATAGGCAGAAGAATCGGGATCATGCATAATGAAGGGGAATTACCTAAAGATTAGGGTTTAGAAGTAGTTCCTAGATCATCCTTGGGTTGATGAACCCTCGATCATCATCGGCTATGAAATAACATGTAATTATGAAGATCGCAACCCTAAATATAGCATAAATAAGGTTTTAATCTATGAACACGAAGAACATGCGAAGAACATATTATGAACATATGAATGAGCATGCAAAGAATATGAAGAAACTATAAATAAACATGTACGAACATGAATATAAAAGATCTACATTAAAAATAATGCAAGAATATGAAGAAAAAGTTAGAAAACTTACCTATGTTGGCAAGAAATAAACCTTGATCTCCTTGAGTGTTTGAATGCTTTAACTAGGGAGAAAATTGTGTTTAAGAACTCCAAAACTCGTACTTAGAGCTCTCAAAATCGGGGTCCTCAAACCAATAGCCTGGAGTGGTTTATATAGTAAACTGATGGGAGGATCTGATGGTCCAGATCATCCGGCGCAAGGTTGGCCGCCTGGCCATTGTTGATGCCGGTTACAAGAGTGGCCGCGTGGCCAAGATCAACGCGGAGCAATGTTGGCCGCGTGGCCAAGTCTGCCGGCTGACTTGATTCTTAAGCTAGGGTTTCACTGTTGCTTTATGGTAACCCTAAGTTGCCTATTTTGATGGATTTCGTCATAAATGAGATATTTTGGGAATCCGGGACAAGTCTTTGCAAGGTTTCTAATTCCTATAAAGGCCTTGTATATTTGGGAAAGTCCTAATAAACTCATTTTCAGGTCGGGTACTAACAAATACTGAGGTAAATTTCTTTGTATCCTTAGTTTACTTTTTATTTTTCTACTTCAATTTCATTTTGAGATTTTGCTTTTATGATCATGATATTTTACGTTTTTCTTATGTAGGATAAGCCTTTGGAATCTGTGGAGGACAGTTCTTCAACATCCATCACTCCACAAAAACGTTTGTTAGACACTACCTCATATGATGAAGAGGTACAATTGTCTGTTACGAAGGGAATCAAGCAAATTAAACAAGAGAATTAGATTATGGAGATGAATCATGAGGGTTTTATGTTATATTTTGGTAGGAGTTAAGATTGAACAATATTTTGTTTGGTACTTTTTGCTTTTTTAATTTTGAACCTAAGTTATGCATCAGTTATGGATAGTTATTTGATTTATAGTTTGGTATTGGTTTTATTTGGTACCACTGTATTTCATCTGGTATTTTGTTATTTTTTTAAATTTGGTTGTACTCTAAAAAGAACATAACATCAACAAGACAAGACAGAACAGAACAGATGATCTCATTATGAACAAACCATATATTTTTCCCATATGGATTGTCAGCCAGTCCCCATAATTTACCTGTTCTATCTGTTCTCAGTATTACCAAAAAAATATAATTTCCCACCTTCCAGCTGCTATTGGACAGTATGTCACTTCTATCCCTATTGCTACTAAACATTCAAATGTGGCTCTTCTTTATGGTCTTAGGTTGTGCAGCACGTTCAGCACGTTCACTAGCCACTCGTGTTGTAACTTGGTACCTATGTCCTGAACGCAAGAGCACCAATTACATGTATTTGTTCTGTATATGTACTGTTAGTGAAGGGTAGGGAGAGGTCCAGTTTCTTTCTCTATTTGCATGTTGAACACTAGCATTAACATGAGGACCTCAAGTAGGTAATGCGTTTATATGATTAGTTTCTGTAATGAAAATCCTAAATTTGACCATATAAAAAAACTTATACCACGAATATACATTGGCTAATATTTATATATAACTTATCATAATGGATTCATAAAGATCTTAAGAGTGAAATGTGCGGAAAACCGGTGACATTATTTTTGAGACGGATCAATACTTATTGTTTGGTATCGGGTGGTGGGTATTCATGGTTCAATTATATAATCTAATCCAATTTTGAATTATAAATATATTTTCCCAGTAAGGTTAGTTATGAATTAAGACAAATTTATCAAAATATTTATATAACGTTATTAAGAATATTTATACAAGTTTCAACAAAGAGAGAGAGAGAGAGAGAGAGTATGAGAGAGATTACTTATGTATATAAAATACGATAACTATTTTAGGATGAACCAAAATTAAAACCATTAATTAATAAATGATCGAAAAAAATATTTTCATAAATTTTAAAATAATAACTTTTAGGACTAAACTAGTAGCCAAAGAATTTTGAAATAAACATTACATAGCCTAATTTTTATTAGATTGACTGAAAATTAATTATTACATGAATATTGTACTTTTTGTTTAAGTCGTTTTAATACATAAATATTTTACATTTTGTTATTCTCACAACAAAAGCGACTTCCCCCTTTATCTCTCTTACTTTCTCTTACTTACTATTTCATACTCACAACATTTACTTTTTTTTAATCTCTGTGTAAAGTCAAACTAAGAACCTTTTGCTGGAACAGAGGGAGTAATATGAAACAATTAAAAAAAATATATTGGTTTTTTGACCACCTCAAAAACTTCAATTAATCCCCTAATTATTTTTTATAACCCTTACATATATATACTTTATTTTTCAAATTATTACGTTCAAAATTAGCCCGGGATTACAACGAAGCTCGACATCCTGGGATTTCAGCGGCGGCGAGTTTGGCGCTTGAGGGAGGAGACGATTTTGATCAACGCAGCGGCCAACCCTCGGAGCAACATCTTCGCAGCTCTAACATGTATATCCTTGCTCGGCTATTTCAATTATCTATACTCTCAAATCCAAAGCCCTAAATATTTTGGGGGTTTTAATCTTTTAGGGGTTTTAACTTAGGCTAAATTTACCACCAAAATAAATAGTAATGTCGTTCTATTGTTAATTAGCACTATTTTTTCTTGTTTAAATTTATATTTCTGTTACAAATGACAACTGATTAATTTGTGTTCGAATGCCATTGATAGGTTGCCTTTAGCTTATTTGATGACTTGATTATGTTAATTGACTTTGTTATAAGTAATATCAAGTTGAGCATTTTGAATACACCAAGCATGTAGGAGCATGGCTATATCATGTTTGAAATTTGTCATTTCTGTTTTTTTACTTCACTCGATGTGATTATGCTTTTGTTAGTGTCTCCTACCCCGATTATAGGAATACAGGCTTTATTGTTGTTGTTTTCATTTCTGTTTTTCGATTTTGTGCTCACAGGTATCTGATTGTCCGGAACGTTCTGGCATTAGGTTGCAGGGATGAGTTATTGAAATTGTTCTGAACATTTGGAGAGGTTGAAAGAGTAAGAATACTGTGTTCTTTCATGTCCTGATTTTTTTTTTTTATAGATTTAATTTTTTTGGTTGTAAATCCATTTGAGATTAGAATCTTTTTACTATCCTCAACAAAATGAGTGTCAATTATTGTGCAAGTAGTTCTTTGCTGATATTCCCATTAATATCTCTTATGATTATATGTGGGATGTGTTGGGTTTCTGAGTAACATGCGCAGCGGAATTAAGCATTTAAAATTTAATGAAACCCAAAGCCCATAGATCCATTCATATGATTAAGTCAAATACAACATAATGAATACTAGAATACTAACCCTTGATGACTTTGAATTTGCAACCTTGAATTCCATGGAAGCTTGAAATCTCGATCATGAACAAAGCAAGAATCACGAACTTTGAAGATGATGAATTTCACCCTCTAGCGGTATCCACACGCGAACGAATATCAAGAACACTTGATCTTGGTTGCTAGACCAAATTATGAAACACGTTTTCATAATTAATATGAACTATATGGAATATTATTTGTGTATAATTTTGTTCTTCAATCTAGGATCTCTTAGAACAAAATAAAACTCTCTCAAACTCTTTGGAGACTCACACAAAACATTGGTAGTGATTTTGGCCAACTTAGGGATGTTTATATACAAGTTAGACATATTCCAAATAGGTAACTTGTGTCTAAACCCGCAAGGAATCTCAATTAAGAAAGTCCAAAACGTTTCCATAATTTGTTTCCTTTTGGAATTAGGAAACCAGTCCCCGGCAGTACTGTGCGGCCGCCCAAGAACACTTGTGCGGTTGCCCAAGTCATCTGGAACAATATGGTATATTTGAGCCACACTGTGCGGCCGCCCAAGTCAAACTGTGCGGTCGCACACTTGCTCTGGAACACCCTTAAATTTTCAAAATCCCTTAATGGTCCTTCGACCCAATATTCCAATATAGTCCTTTTAGGATTCGTTCTATTGTGTGTGACCCTCTAGGATTATACTAAGTTGGCAATGGGTTCAAACATGAAACCATAAGATATGATTAGGTTCTAGCAAACCGTCATACCTACCCAAATAGTATAACTAGATACAAGTTCGCATTCCTTTAGAACATGTCACAATCCCTTTGTCCACGATGTCATTGAACACAAGTCATGGTCAACAAGGCAACTTGTATTGTTCAATACTTTCTCGATTCCGAATATGTTGATAATCCAAATGACATTGATCCAATCAATCCATTTGAGTTTGGCCAAACATTTCATCAACATCATTCCTTCGAGGGGCCCAAGCTTGACATCTCTCCGAAGAGGGACAAATCCATTTGTCTTATTATTCTTCCCTACGTGAATCCAATCATGCCAATCATACCCTTTATAACTACCGTGTTAAGGCAGCGTTTGAATATGTCAAACATAATGTTCATCAAGTGGAAGACTATAATAACTTCATGTCCAAGGATTCAAATGACATAACTAATATGAGATTTATATATGACATTGACCATGACATAAATCTCATACCGCGGGTCATGTCCAGTACCTTGTTCCAAACAAGTACCCATAAATCTAACATGATCATCCCATGATCATTTAGCCTTTATACTAGTGCTTAACAAGCTCTAGGGACGGAGATTATTATAAGCAAACACGAGCCATAATAATAATCTTATTATCTCTTTATCATTATGAATAAAATGATAACTTATACAACGTTTAACAAACGTGCCTAGGGCACCAACACCAACAGGATGCATGTAAGCAAATACGTATTTTTACAATGGTGATTCTGCATAAACTCATATATATGGGTGAGCTTTGTAAATTCGCTTAACAGGGGACAAAGACAATCCAGTTTTCATGTCACTGTACAGTAGGAATAGCAACAAAGGTTGAAGTTTATAAATCTGATCCTCCTCTTCCGACTTCCAAAAAACAAGCTCGAGTTCTCCAGCAACTGTTTGATCAACTGAGACTCTGATAAAGATCGAACTCTATTGGATTTAACAACTTTCAATCCAATAAAAAATTAAATTGACATAACCAAGTGGCTCACTTTCAGATGCCAGGTCATTGTACATTTGTACAGACAACATTATATATATATGCATACCTGCGTATTCTTTTCTATATGTTCTTTTTTAATTTTGCCCTAATATGATGTCCATTTTAGCTCAGATGGGACTTTTTTTCCTGTACGGAGGGAGTACCAAAACCTGTATATAAGTATAATTGTAATGCTTCTTTTTTTGTTGTTGAGCAACATGCATTAGTGTTAATTTTTGTTCAGGAAAAACATGTACATATTAGTTATTGATGAGTGTAAACAAAGACAATTATATGAATCCATTGCTTTTCAACAACATTGTTTATGGATATCGTTTTTTAATACTTTGTGTATTGTTTTTAGAAATACAATGAACAAAGCATTTGGTAAAAAGCAAATGCAAGAGAATAGTGAACAAATGGAAAAGCATACAAGAACCTCGGTTGGTAATCAAAGAGTCCCATTGTTTGACATTACAAATGGTAAGTTTTTTAAATTGTTGCCAGCTATATGTCTATCACCTATCTATCACCCGTATTCTTTTAATTCAATAACATCGATTGTCTATTGAAATATAATAACTCCGTTCACTATATTTTATACGCAGGTGGAACTCAACATATGACACCGACAGTTCCTACAAGTAACATTTATACCAGTATGTATATATATATATATATGTATATATATATATATGTATATATATATATATATATATATAGTTAAAAGTATTTTTTTTATCTAAATCAAATTACATACTCCTTCCTTCCGATTTAGATGCTTCACACTTTCCTTAATGGGTGTCCAATTATATACTTCACACTCCAAACTTGGCAAAGACTCTTTACTATTCAACCAACTAATACTCTCTCCTACTTTACTTTTATGCTCACAACACAAATCAATTCACTATCCCTTACTCCAATTTATCTCTCTTACCTTACTGTACATAGTTATTATTCCAATTTTTTGTAGAATATTTACTTCTGGTGTTAATTTAATACAACCGAGATTTCCTGCTTATAATCTTGCAAATGGTGAAAATGTTAGTTTTGCATTTTCAAATCTTTTTAATTCTATAGATTGTTATAGCACTATTAATTATCATTTTTCCCTTTTTTAACTTAACTACCATCCCAATAGGTACTAATCCAACAAGCTTAGAATTTAAAAGTCGTGGTAGGACGGTTGGTCAAAGCTTAAGGGATTTACAATCTCTCAAAAGAAGATTGGATGTTGATCACTCTAATTCTGAAAATCAACATCAAGGAACTGAAAACATTTGTCCTTTCAACGATGAGAATTCATGTCATGTATTAAGCCCAAAAAACTTGGAATTGAGAAAGCGTGGTAGGCCAATTAGACAAAGTACTGCCGTTTTGAAATGCCTCGACAAATGCAAGAAAGCTGATCCTTTGAATTCTGAAATTCAACATCAACTAAATGAGAGCAATGCCTCATTTACTCGCATGGATACAGGTACAAATAAAATACTCTCTCGGTCCGTAATAATAATGTTATTGAACTATCCTCATATTTCGCTATTACATATCACATATTTTGTATATTTTTTTAAATGTAATCACTTCAAACATTTTATTTCATTCGCAGGTAGAGATCAGTTGATTACTCCAACATTTCCAATGAGTACCGTTATGAACAGTAAGATTATTAGTTTTTTTGTTGATTGTTTGGATAATTTTGATTTTAATATTATTGGTACTCTTTCTGTTCCATCAAAATCTGGACCAAGTTTTTTGATAGTTTGATTAAAATGGAAAAAGGACCTGTTGTAGTGGTATGTAGGGAGTATATACTTTACAGTTTGTTTCATGATGTCATAATTAGTACACCATCCATCCCAGAGTAAGAGTACTACCATTATATTTCTTACGTATCCAACACCCTAATTAATTCGACCACTATTTCTCCCATATAATCTTACAAATTGATCTGTGTTTTATAATTTTTTTATATAAAAATTTGTACAACATAACTCATTGTAATTACATATTTTGTATACTTTTAAATGTAATCACTTCAAAACTTTTATTTCATTCGCAGCTAGAAGTCAGTTGATTACTCCAACATTTCCAATGAGTACCATTATGAACAGTAAGATTATTAGTTTTTTTGTTAATTGTTTTGATAATTTTGATTTTCATATGACTGGTACTCTTTCTGTCCCATCAAAATATGGACCAAGTTTTTTGATACTTTGATTGAAATGGCAAAAGGATCTGTTGCAGTGGTATGCAAATGCGAGGTAGGACTCTTACTCTGCGACGGAAGGAGTACCATTATATATATATACATGGATCCAACATACTAATTAATTTAACCAATATTTATCCCGTATAATCATACAAATGGCTATGTGTTTTATAATTTTTTGTATAAAAATTGGTATAGCATTACTCATTGAAGAACAATATTTTCTTTATTGCAGCTACCACGCCGACTGTGACTAATCCAACAAGTCTTGAAGTTAGAAGACCTGGTGGGCCAATTAAGAGTAATCAAGTCTTGAATTCTCTCAGGAGAAACTTGAACTTTGAAGACTTAAATTCAGAAATTCAACATCAAGTAACTGAGAGCAATAACACTGAATCGCATGGATACAGGTACTTGATTGGTGTCATAAATCATCAGTTTTCAAGATTTTCAATGTTTTTTTAAAATCTTTCCTGATTTATTATTTTATAATTCATATCATAGCATAACATATCTCAATATATTTTTCTTAATTCAGGAATTATTGAATCACAAAATGACTTGCCAACAAACGATGAAGATAACGCGAGAACATCACGATGTAATAGGAAAAAAAATGAAGGAGATTGCACAACCAAGCACAGGTATGTTTTAGATTGTTATTGGCGAATATGATTTCACTTAATATTATTTTTTCCTATATAGGGAAATACAATACATTGAATACTTATTTCTTTAGAAAAAAGTCACTTACATTTTATATTATTTTACATATCTAGGTTATTGGGATATTGGAGATCCAAATTACGAATGCGAACATTGCCATGCTTTATTTTGGTACGAAGAGAGGACTCCAAAGAACAAGCAAACGACAAATCCAAAATTCTCATTGTGTTGCATGCATGGTCAGGTGCAACTTCCACTCTTGCAACATCCGCCTGAGTTGTTGCGTGATCTCCTAGAGAAAACGCACGAAAAAGGCAAAAAAATTATGGATAACATACGTGCCTACAACATGATGTTCGCATTTACATCAATGGGGGGCATGATTGATAAGAGCGTAAATCAAGGAAGAGGCCCTTATGCATTTAAGATGGGAGGTCAGAATGTTCATCGAATCGGATCATTGTTGCCCAATGAAGGAGCTCCTCCACAATTCTCTCAACTATATATTTATGACACTGAAAACGAAAATGATAACAGAATAAAAGCTATCAGGTATGTTTCTTTCATAACATACATTATCATTCATGCTTTTTCTATATATAACATGTTATTATATCAAGTAATTATATATTGCTTGCTTTAAAATTTACAGTAAACAGAGGAGTTCAGAATTTGACAACTCAATTGTAGCGGACTTACGAAAAATGGTTGATGAAAACAACCCGTATGCAAAGATTTACAGAACAGCTGCAAAGTGTATTTCGTTTAGAGATTCAGGTGAGGTAAGGCTTCGACTGATAGGAAAGCGATTTAAGGATGGAAGAACATATAATTTGCCTACAACTTCTGAAGTGGCAGCTCTTATCGAGGGTGATATTCAAGATGCACCTGATGTGAGAGACATTATTGTTGAAAAACGGTGTGGTGACTTCAAACAAATTCACGAGTTCAACCCATGTTATCTTCCTCTTCAGTACCCATTTCTTTGAAGGAGTTCTTATCATTCCGACTACAGAAGAGGTCTGCAGAAGGACCCCAACTTATGAGAAGTGGAAGACTACTGCAGCAGTTTATGGTTGACGCGTATATAATGATGGACACCCAGAAGCTTCAGTGGATTCGTCATAATCAACCCGCTCTTAGGGTCGAATCTTATAGGAAACTTTCAGATGCAGTTTCAAGAGGAGATACTGATCCATCGTCTGCGGGTAGACGAGTTGTGTTGCCGTCTACATACACTGGTGGACAGCGGTGGATGACTCAGAATTTCTAAGATGCATTAGCTATTTGCAGGTGGACAGGATATCCATCACTCTTTATCACGTTTACCTGCAATCCAAAGTGGCCAGAGATTACAAGATTTGTTCAAAAGGAGGGGCGAAGACCTGAAGATAGGGCTGATATTCTATGTAGGGTTTTTAAGATGAAGCTTGATAAATTGGTACAGGATTTGAAGGAAAAGAAAATTTTTGGCGAGCCTAATGCACGTAAGTAATTCTTTCACAATATATCTGTGTTGTAGTTGAATATCGTTTGTTAATATAATTGTTTTATCCATATGTCCTACATTTTTTTTAATAATTTTGGTTAACTTGATGAATATTACAAATTATAGTATGACGGATGCTATATATAATAACTAATATTGTATTTCATTTTTTGGTACAATAATTTTAATTATGCACATTGTTTATTTTATACAGTTGTTTACACAGTGGAGTTTCAAAAGCGAGGTCTTCCCCATGCTCATATTCTTTTTTTTCTCAAAAGTAAAGACCAGGCACTTATCGCTGAGGATGTCGACAAGTGTATAAGTGCTGAGATTCCCGATAAAGAAACTGATCCGGAATTGTACGAGGCCGTGAAAGAATATATGGTGCATGGTCCTTGTGGTGTTGCTAACCTAAAATCCCCTTGCATGGATAACAGAAGATGCATGAAGAACTTCCCCAAAAACTTTAACGAAGGCACGTCCGTTGACGAGAACGGATATTATGTTTATCGGAGGAGAGACACTGGTGTGACAGTAGACAAAACGGAGTTTTCCTTGATAATAGGTATATTGTGCCTTATAATCCACAGCTGTTGTTGAAGTACCGGGCTCACATCAACATGGAATACTGTAATCAAAGCAAGTCAATAAAGTACTTATTCAAGTATATCAGCAAGGGAAGTGACAGAATAGGGGTAGGTTTTGAAGTGGATGATGAAATTAAAAGATACATCGATTGCCGATATGTCTCTGCATGTGAACCGATGTGGAGAATATTTTCATTTGATATCCATTACAGGACACCAGCTGTAGAGCGCTTATCTTTCCATTTAGAGGGAGACCAAACCATTCCTTTCAGAGATGGCGATTTTCTTCAGGATGTTGTGGGTAAGCCTACTGTTAGCCAATCACAATTTTTACAGTGGATGAAGATCAATCGTGAGAATCCAGAGGATCGACAGTACAAGTATTACGAATTTCCGCAACATTTTGTTTGGGATCAGAAAAAGCGAGAATGGCGTCCTAGAAAGAGAGGCACATCGATTGGCCGAATTTATCATGTCCCTATCAATTCAGGTGATATATACTATTTGAGGCTGATGTTAAATCACATTGCTGGTCCTACGTGTTACTCTGATTTGAGAACTGTAAATAATATAGTGCACGGTGATTACAAAAAAGCATGTTATGCACTAGGATTGTTAGACGATGATAAAGAGTATGTTGATGGAATAAAAGAAGCAAGTCAATGGGGGTCGCCGGATTATCTACGTAGACTGTTCGCGATGCTACTATTATCTAATAGTATCTCGAGGCCACAAGATGTCTGGAATCAAACTTGGCAAGTTTTGTCAGATGATATCAACTACAAGCATCAGAAGAATTTTAACAATCCTGGTAAATATTTTATTATGTTAGATCAAACTTTGACTAATAATCGTGGCGAATATTTTATTATATTGATTACTTTTTTAACTATACTACCTCCATCCCAGAAGAAGGCACACTTTTGGTAAAATTATTACTCCCTCCGTCCCAAAGTAAGAGTTCTACTTTCTATTTTGGTACAGATGGGGTAAATATATATTATATTTACATTAGTGGTCAAAGTTTGATTAAGTTTTCTAAATGTTTACTTCTGTTGGGACTGGGGGAGTATTTAGTTAATCATTTTCAACCTTTTTTTCGTTTTAATGTGATCTATTTTATTACATATAGGTTTGACACTCAGTGAAGAGCAGGTTAAAAATTGTGCGTTGGCTGAAATTGACAAGTTACTGGCAGCGAATTGCAGCGGTCTACAAAATTTTAAAGATATGCCTCAACCAAGCAGTTTTGTCGTTTCTGATGCGGAGAATATGCTAATATTAGATGAAATGTCATATGATGTTGAGGAGATGAAGGCTGAGCACTCTAGATTACATAAATGTTTGACTGAAGAACAAATGATGGTTTATGAAAAGATCATGAAGGCTATTGATAGAGGAGATGGTGGAGTTTTCTTTTTGTATGGGTATGGTGGCACGAGGAAGACTTTTATATGGAAGACATTGTGCTCTGCATTGCGAAGTAGGAGGGATATAGTTCTTCCTGTGGCTTCCAGCGGTATAGCTTTGTTGCTACTTCCGAGGGGTAGGACTGCTCACTCCAGATTTGGCATACCCATACAGGTCGATGAAAACTCAACTTGCAGCAAGATTAAGCCAGGTTCTGATTTGTGTGTTCTCCTAAAGAAAACGAAGTTCATAATTTGGGATGAGGATCCGATGGCCCACAAGCACTGCTTTGAGGCGCTTGACCGGAGATTGAGGGACATTATGCGTACTAATGATGGTCGTTGCTCTGATAAGCCCTTCGGTGGATTAGTTGTTGTTTTTGGAGGAGATTTCAGGCAAATATTGCCTGTTGTGCCTAAAGGAAGCCGACATGATATTGTACATGCTGCCATCAGTTCATCTAAACTTTGGAATTCGTGTGAGGTCCTAAAATTGACAAAAAACATGAGATTGCAGGTAAATGATCTAATTTAAAACTCTTTACATATTACATTTCCCTGTTGCAGAAACTAAATGTTTCATCTCATTCATTGCCTAAATGTAGGTAGGTTCCTCTTCTTCTTCTGATGTTCTAGAGATCAAAAATTTCGCTGAATGGATATTACGGGTAGGAGATGGGGATGTCGGTGAAGAAAATGATGGAGAAGTTGATATTAAGTTACCGGATGATATTTTGATAAGAGATACAACTGATCCTATTGCAACCATCGTTGAAAACACGTATCCTGACATATTACGCAATATGCGTATTGATGGATTTTTTCAGGATAGAGCAATTTTGGCACCAACTAATGAGATAGTAGATACTATCAATGATTATGTGATGTCGCTGTTGCCCGGTGAAGAAGTGTTGTATATGAGTTCTGATAGCATCAGCAAGGAGGACGGAGATATTGCTGGCCACGAGGATGTATTTTCTGTTGAGTTTTTTAATACGATTAAATGCTCGGGATCGCCAAACCATTCGATACGTCTGAAGGTTGGGTGTATAGTGATGCTACTCAGAAACATTGATCAAGCTTCGGAATTATGCAACGGAACGAGAATGATCGTTACAAATCTGGGAAAACATATAGTTGAAGCAAGAATGCTTTCAGGGAAGAATAAAGGAATGAAGGTGTTTGTGCCCAGAATGATGTTGAGCCCGTCAGATATGACAAAATTCCCTGTTAAATTCCAACGTAGGCAGTTCCCATTAAATGTTTGCTTCGCTATGACTATAAATAAGAGTCAGGGACAGTCACTTTCTCATGTTGGGCTTTACCTTCCTCGGCCTGTATTCAGTCACGGGCAGTTGTATGTGGCAATCTCGAGAGTTACAAGCAAAAATTGGCTCAAAGTATTGATTTGTGAAAAGGATGGTGAAACGAGCGAGGTGACTACTAATGTGGTATATAAAGAAGTTTTTCACAAATTATGAGGTAATCCAAAATTTATGCACTTTCATTATTTATTTATTTATTACTTATTATTTATAAATTATTATTATTTTTATGTCGGTATGAACATTTATTGAGCTAACCCCCTCTTTTTTTGTTAATCCCTTACTGTAGATTGGTTTGTCTTATAATCCTTCTCTAATACAGTTGCTTTTGTTGTTCCATATACCCAGTACATTTTATAAACTCATCCAGCCATAACTCAGTACATTTTCTGGATTTTTAGATTTCTGCAGGTTGTTTCTCTTCCTGATACTGTTTTTCGCGGGGCCATGGATTCAGCTGGTTAGTAACAACCTCAAATACCTTTTCACAATTTGTACGAAAAGCCAAAATCATGTTCATATAACATGATGTTCATATAAAACCAATCGAAAAGAAACAGATGGTTAGTATCTTTTTCTCCATATTTGGATTTTTACAATTATAATTATATAGTGTTTCTATCCATATATAATTTATAACATATTGACTTCTTTCACTGTTTTCTTTTTTTCAAAATCGTCTCCTACCCTTTCAATTCTACCAGACGCATTTAGTTTATAGGCCATCTACGAGGTAAGTCGAAGTTCCTCCTTTTGTTAAGTCATATTCCAAGTTCTGCCTTAATATACTTTCTGTCATACAAAAAATGCTTCTCTGCTTAATTTCTGTAGTTAGTTCAGAGGAAACATTCAAAGGCTGTGTGTTGTATTATATAGACCCCTCCCCCCCTTTATGAGTTTAGCTGCCTCAATTGTACTTGGTACACTTATTGTTTAGCAATATGGAAATTGTGTATTCAATACCAGTAGAATATTATGATTAGTGCACACCAGGTGTTAGTGTATATGCCTGAATCAAGTAGTAGTGAGTTGCAAAACAAAAAGAAAATTAGTACTACCTACATCCCAAATACATTTTACTGTTAAATGTTAAATGTTGACAGTCAATTTTTTTCATAGCCGAAGTCCATGAAAGTAGTAAATTGGTTAACTTACAGAGCATTATGTCCCCTAATTACACCATACTTTTGCATTGATGTTATACATGGTTATAGACAATTCAAAATTAACAGATAGTTGTTCTACCAAATTCTACTGTTAGTCTCAACTTGCAAGCTTTTGCAGTTAAAAGATTTTGCAATTTATGTTGCATTTTTTAATTTTCTAAAGTCTGTTGTGGATTCTGACATCATGACCTGGGGTTGAAGAATTTCAATGCTTGACATGCCATTGTTAGCCAATAATATTGGACTGTTGGAATAATCCTACTGGATGTCTGTCTTCTTCCAAGTTGATGTCGTGGAAAGATTTAAATGCTGGTTGGAAGCTTTATAGCAGGAGATGATAGCGCTTATGCATGCTCATAGACTGATTTATTACTCATCTCACTTATTCCTCTCAACATTAATATCAGGATATGAGCAAGACCTACTCTCATTTTCTTCTTTCTCATTCTCTGTTTTGGTTTTACACATTTGGTAGAAGTTGATGATATTCTGCAGTACCATCTTAGGAGTTTAAAATGTTTTCTTAACCACTTGGGTGCTGCTCTGCCTCTTGGATGTTAAGGAAATAATGGCGTATATGCTAGCATCTACTCTAAATAGCTTGCTATTTTTATGCGTAGTTAGTTTTAAGCATTTATGAAGAATATGCACATGTCTTTTCATGGGTGGATTATATAGCTTGATGTTTATCTCAAATTCTTGATTTTCTTAATTTGTAAATTTCTTAAAATTCTTCTTCTATTTCTGGATATGGGGCTGTCCATACAGATACGCACATGTTTAATTTGCACTGATACATTAATTGGTTTATAAGGTTTTATTTTTCTGGTGATTTTTATGTTTTTTTTTCTTTCAAAGATGGTGATTTTTATGTTTGAAACTGCCTTTTGTCATTAATAGTGTCTTCTTTTGCTGCTGTTAGTAGGTTGATAATGAATTACCTGAAAAGGCAGAGAGGCTTGTAAGATGTGAGGCTTCCGCATATCAGAAACTATTGATGAAGAGGGTAAAAGAAAAACTTGGTTCATTTGAGACTACAAATGTTTATTCCACCATTGTTTTTTCCTTGCTGTTTGTTGCCTTAGATCAGAGCATAGTTCATTTGTTTTTTGTGGCTTTGATCTTTAGTATAAGTCATCATTAATGGTGAAGGCAAAAGCATAGTTCATTTGTTTTTTTGTGGCTTTGATCTTTAGTATAAGTCATCATGTTTTGTAATGCTTATATCACTTGATTGATGCTTTCTGCATTCTCTCTAAGTATAAAATGACGGTCATGTTGGTGTTAAGAAATAAGAGCTGGGTGTTTTGCAATAATTAAGCATTGTTAAGATATTTAAAAAAAAAAAACATTTTGCAGTAATTTGAAATGGTGAAGGGAAAAGCTTACGTAAGACATTGTAAGTTTTTCTTAATTAATTAGCTTTATTATTCCCGTCGAATTTCGACGGGCTATACACTAGTAATTAGTAAACTGAAAGACTACTCATAGTAAATGTTGATCTATGAATGGTAATGATGCAATGGTTGCAACATTGTTCGTAGAACACTTGTAAAGTGACTTTACTAATGGAGTAGAAAATATTATTTTGTTATAAGATAATGAAGATATTTATTTCTTATTTGGAATAAGAAAAGTTCTTTATTTATTATGATTTACTTCATTGTGTTATCATATAAATAAATCTTATATCATAAATCTTGAAGAACAAAGTAATAAAGGCTATAACATAAATAATTAAAATTCTTTATGCATTATTGTTTTGATCAAATAAATGAGAAATGCATATCTAAAATTCCATGGGACGGAGTTTTAAGTCATATGATTTGGAATCACATGATTTATGCAAATCTTATTTATTTGGACCAAGACATCTTTTACTATGAATAGTAAAAGGCTAATATCTTACTTGACCTAATACATGTCAATGTATACGGTGCAATAAGTAGCAATGCTAAAAGGGAATTTTGGTTGGGCTTGGTAAAACTATTCAAAGATTCTGACTCGATCATGATGATGAATAATTAAACCAAGAATTTGACAGTCATCGTTAAGATTGTGAAATGGTTTCAAAATTAACTTCACTAAGAACACCATTCTAAATGATGTGTCTACGTGGAAGTATAAGAATATTATTGGATATGGTTCATTAGATGATAAAGTCAAATTGATCTTTCATTATTTGTTTTGGGGCTATGTATAATTACACTAATTTGAAGTTCCATCAAAAGAGGTTAAAAAGTGAAAGAAAACTTGGTTTGTCTTTCATAAAGATTTAAGATGGTGAGACCCTTTTGGAAAGGAGCTGTCTGAGACACACTCACACTTAAACCTAATAAATATATTTTCATGAGATATCCTAAGGAGACTTGAGGATAATATTTTACTCGTAAGAAACAAATGGTTTGTTTCTTATAATGATACTTTTCTAGATAAATGGTTTATCTCTAAAAGAATCAGTGGGAGTAAAATATATCTTGAATGGTTCGAGACCTAGAAAATATAAATTAACCTAAGATGGAAGTTGAACAAGTTTTCACAAGGAGTCGTGAAAAGTCCGTTCAAGTTATACAAAGTACTTGCGTACATGATAGAATACAATCTATAACAAGAAATATTGGATATTTCGAAATAAAAGGTATTGAGGAAAAGTTATTGAAAAATGACACGTTTGCTACCCATCAAAGATGCAAATGTCCGCTCCACATTTAGATTAATGACTTTGAGTCATAAAATCTAAAAGGCAATCCATGTATAATAATCAAGTTTGGAACTTGATCATTCTAACCTAAAATATAAAAACCAAAGGATGAGATTGATTTTTCTTGGAGAAAACCTACATGGGTAGCAAGGAACCTACTAGAATTCTCATAGTCATATCTTCATATTTGGAATATGAAATTTGACAAAAGGATGTCAAAACAGCGTTCCTTAGCGGGAACTCACTTAAGGATGTATTGGATACAACCTAAATGTTTTGATAGTCAAAGAAAAATCTAATAAAATATGTAAGTTGCGGAAATCCATTGGATGGATTGAAGCAAGCTTTTGGGAGTTGGAATCTCTGTTTTGATGAATCAAAGAATTTTGTTTTATCAAGAACGAAGATGAACCTTGTATACACAAGAAGATTAGTGGGAGCGTAGTGCTACTCCTTATTTAAATATATGGATGACATATTTCTCATTGGAAATGACATTCCTACACATCAGTCTGTAAAGACTTTGTTTGGAAAAGTGCTTCGCAATGAAAGATATGGGTGAAATCACATATGTCCTTGGAATAAAAGAAGCTAATTAGTTAAAAGCCAAAGTACATACATTGACAAGGTCATTAGAAGATTCCGCAAGGAAAATTCTAAGAGAGGACAGTTGTCAGTGTTACATGGAGTTTGTCTAAGCAAGACTCAATGTCCTAAGACAAATGATGAGCATGAGAAAATGTGTGAGATGCCATATGCTTCGGCAAATGGATCCATCATGTATGCCATAATATGTACTAGGCCGGATGTATCTTATGCTTAGAGCATGACGAGAAGATGACAATCTGACTCCGGCTTTGATCTATGGAGGGATGGAAGATGATCTCGTTGTATATGGATACACGGATGCATGCTTCCAAACCGACAAAGATGATAGATGATCGCAATCGGGCTTTGTGTTAGATGGTGAAGCTGTAAGTTGGAATAGTTCCAAGCAGAGTACAGTCACTTATATCTACATCTAAAGCTAAGTATATTGCTGCATTGGATGCTGCAAGGAAAACTGTTTGGATTAAGAAGTTCATTGGTGAACTTAAAGTGGTTCCTAGATTTTCTAATCCAATAGACCTTATTAGTGATAATAGTGGTGCTATCAATCAAGCAAAGGAACCAAGGGCACATCCTAAATCCAAACACATACTTAGGCGTTTTTCATATCGTTCGAGAAATCGTTGATAAAGGAAACGAAAATAAATGCAGAGTACCAACTAATGATAACGTTGCGGACACGCTAACAAAGGGACTTCCATAAGCTAAACATGATGGTCATGTTAGGTCCATGGGTATTGGATACCTAGGAAATTAGGCCTAGGTCAAGTGGGAGATTGTTGGTGTTGGTTCCCTAGGCACATTTGTTAAACGTTGTATAAGTTATCATTTTATTCATGATGATAAAGAGATGTTTAGATTATTATTGTTGCTCATGTTTGCTTATAATATTCTCCGTCCCTAGAGCTTGTTAATCACTAGTATAAAGGCTAAATAATCATGGAATGATCATGTTAGATTTATGGGTACTTGTTTGGAACAAGGTACTGGACATGACCCGCGGTATGAGATTTATGTCATGGTCAATGTCATATATAAATCTCATATTAGTTATGTTATTTGAATCCTTAGACATGAAGTTATTATAGTCTTCCACTTGATAAAGTTTATGTTTGATATATTCAAACGTTACCTTTAACCAGGTAACTATAAAGGGTATGATTGGCATAATAGGATTCACGTAGGAAAGAATAATAAGCTAATTGGATTTGTCCCTCTTCGGAGAGATGTCAAGCTTGGGCCCCTCAAAGGAATGACGTTGATGAAATGTTTGGCCAAACTCAAATGGATTGATTGGATCAATGTCATTTGGATTATCAACATATTCGGGATTGAGAAAAGTATTGAATAAAACAAGTTGACTTGTTGACCATGACTTGTGTTCAAAGACATCGTGGACAAAGGGATTGTGACATGTTCTAAAGGAATGCGAACTTGTATCTAGTTACACTATTTGGGTAGGTATGACGGTTTTCTAGAACCTAATCATATCTTATGGTTTCATGTTTGAACCCATTGCCAACTTAGTGTAATCCTAGAGGGTCACACACAATAGAACGAATCTTAAAAGGACTTAATTGGAATTTGGGTCGAAGGACCATTGAATGATTTTGGAAATTAGAGGAGCAAGAAAGAGAATTGGGAAAATAGGATAGGTCTGGTCAGACCTTGTATAGGACCCGGCTGGACCCTATCTATGACCCGGGCGGATCTGACTGGTGACCCGGGCGGACCAGTCGGCTCCGAGTTGGAACTTTCCTAATTGTGATTTATTGCGGGTTTAAACACATGTTACCTATTTGGAATAGGTCTAACTTGTATTTAAACAGCCACTAGTTTCCCTAATCAGATCTAATTATTATGTTATGTTTGTGAGTGCCTCCAAGGGTTTGAGAGGGTTTATTTCTTGTTCTAAGATATCCCTAGATTGAAGAACAAGAATATCATATACATAATTATTCCATATAGTTCTATACATCATGAAAGCGTGTTTCATGATTTGGTCTAGCAACCAAGATTAAGTGTTCTTGATATTCGTTCGTGGTGTGGATACCGCTAGAGGGTGAAACTTATCATCTTCAAAGTTTGTGATTCTTTCTATGTTCGTGATCTAGGTTTCAAGCCTCCATCGAATTCAAGGTTGCAAAATCAAAAGCATCAAGGGTTAGTATTCTAGTATTCATATTGCGTGTATTTGACTTAATCATATGAATGGATCTATGGGCTTTGGGTTTCATAAAATTTTAAATGCTTAATTTCGCTGCGCATGTTACTACGAAACCCAACAGCTTCTACCAGTACGTTCAAGTCAAACGGTAGGAACTTGTGTTTGGGGTTCAGTTCGTTAAGACTCATGATGTCTATGTGAACCGTCACCCTCCTTTTGTACTTCTTTGCGGAGATGATGTTGAACAACCATTTAGGCCAAAATACCGACTTGATGAGGTCTCTCTGTAGCAGATTTTGGATTTCCATGGCCATTCGAGGAGACCATTCGGGCTTGACTGGCGGCAGTACTTGCTTTACTTGCCCAATGTCTGGTGTTGTCACTTGTTCCCATTTTCTATCTGGCGTATCATCACAGGACCATGCAAAGATGTCTTCATATTCTCTGAGCAGCTTGATCAATGCTTCTCGATCTTCGCCTTGAAAGAAGCTCCCAATCTGAGTCCACTTCGGCTTGTCTTGTCTTCCCAAATTCACACATGTTAACACCTCATCGGCAGCTTGGGCTCCGCTTTCCCTTTGATTCATAACCTGCTCTGAGATTTCTCGGATATATTCGTTATTATTCGTGATTAACTATTTGTGTATCATTAGATTGATTAGTTAATTTATCATTTATAAGAGCGGCTATAGCGGGATACTCGGAAAGATCGATACCTTCAATTAATGCACGAGGAAAGACAGTGTTTGCGATTACATTGTAGTCTTTTGACTTGAGGTCATTAGACTTGGACGGAGACACGAACTCATAAGTGAGAAAAGGGAACCTAACTGACTTAGGGGAAATTGACTTTTTAGGGGGTGAGTTGACCGGCCCCAGATTCTCGATAGCAGTAGTCACAGGTCCGTATTCGATAACAGCCACAATATCATCTTCGAGGCTCAGGTGCTGGAACAAATCTTGGCTGTCCCATGGCTCTGTTTCCTTAGCTTCACCGACCAATTGTTCATCGAGTGACACGAATTCAGTATCGTAAGTCAGGTCTTTGTTCACTTTGATGCAGTACTCATTCTGGATGGTAGTAACTCTACCAGTAGTCTTTCGAGGTTCCATATACTTTAGCTCTAGATTGGCCCGGTCGAACTCGACATCTTTAAAGATTTCAAAGCCCTTTTGCAGCTTTCCGTTGTGGTCGAACCATGGCTCTGTGAACTCGAAGTTTGAATACTCTTCACCTTCTTTCGCATAGTAATTATTGAGGGAAAGGTGGTAAGGTTTCATATCAGACTTCTTGTAAGGGAGTTGCTTCTTCTTGAGTACCTCTATCTGTTTCTGCTCTGCCTTGTCATTGGGAGTAAGCATGTATCCTTGCCCGAACAGGCCTCTGTGGTCTACTTCCTCAGTCAAGTGTGTGGGACCTTGTATGCGTTTGCCTAGCCCCAGCCCCAGTATGAAGCCCATGTTTTGAAGTATCTTGTAGACGGGTAGCACTTTATCAGAAGTTCTGGTGAGATCGTTATCACATATCTGAGCTTGTACCACTATTTCGAAACCGCTGAAAAGTCGGCGATCTTCTTCATGCTGAATCTGTAACACATGTACTCCTTTCGTGTCGGTGCCTTGTGCTGTTACTAGGTCACTGTAGATAACTGTCACCTCATTCTCTGACTGGAATTTAACACACTGATGCAAGGAGGACAGAATGGCATTAGATTTGTATAGCCAAGGGCGTCCTAGCAGGATGGTGAAGGAGGATGGTATGTCGATCACTTGGAAATCCGTAGACAGAGTTTGTGTCCCCACGGAGATGGGTAGTGTTGGTACCAAAGGGGCAACAAGGGTATGAAAAATGCTAGAGGGGGAGTGAATAGCGTTTTTAAAATTCTTTTCAAACCCTTTTGCAAATTAATGGCAAATGCGCACGACTCTTAATTTGGCTAAGTATAGCGCGCAGCAAGAGTGTGAAATGCACAGCGGAAATTTAAAACAATCACTTATGCGCATGTAGATGCGCAGAAGTGTAAAACGCATGCGCTATGTTTTGGCTAAAGAGTGGCGCAAAGTGGAACTAAGGCAGAAAGCACACAAACACAATGCAATCAATGCTAGACAATCTACAAAGATCAAACAAAGCAATATATCAGAAAAGCTCAAATGTAGAATGTAAAGCTGAATATAAGAACACGCTATTTGGAGAGGTTCGATCGGGAAAAGATCTACGTCCTCTACCAAGATGGTTAGTCTTGGATTTCTAAAGGATATCTTATTATGAGATAGTGTTACAAGTTACAACGATTAAGAACAAACTAACTCAAAGATCTATAATCTATGAAAGAAAAAAATCCTAGACAATAACCGGTGTTTCTCAAGAAGTATGATCGATGAGATCGAAACTTCAAGAGGTGTATGTGTGTCAGAAATCTAGGCTCTTTAAATCTATGAGATGGAGAGCACAATATTCTGGTGTTACAAGGGCTTATAGGATCTGGGCTTGGATTGAGTATGAAGGTATGAAGGTTGATCTTGAGAATTCTGGAAATATGCAAGCAATCTTCAAAGTTTCTCTTTTGAAGCAAAAACTCAAGCAGCTTGGAAAATGAGGAAGATCTGGCTATTTATAGTGGAGCTTAAAAAACTAGCCGTTGGAGCTCTGAGCAAGGACGATGTGCTGGCACAATATGATTGGTGCGCAGGGTCCTTTATAGCCGTTGGAGATAGAGCAAGAGGATAGGCTTCAAACTTCTTCTAGAAGGATGATAGCTGTCTTCATTTTGAATTTCAAAATATGAGGCGCGTCTCTATCTACGTGTATGCTGAGTGTGCACATTTTTTCATTTGTACACATCAGCACTTTGACTCATTTCAAAAAGCGTAGCTTGTCATGATGCTTTCCAAGCTTCATAAAGGTGAGGTCAGGAAATAAGAGAATTGACTAAGGCAGAACTGTGTGAGCATGAGAGCCATGCGCATTGGGTGCGCAGATGGGGCGCTGCGCATGGGAGTCATGCGCATCCCATTCAGTCAATTGAACTTGAGACCTCAAATCCAAAGCATCAGCCCTAAACACTAAGCCTAGCCTATAAAGAGGACTTAGCTAAAAATTGAAGTTATAAAACTTCTTACATAGGGTCCTAAAGTCCTTAAAATAAACTTAGGTGATGGTATCAATCAATTCTAACATAAGTAGGAGTGTTAAGCAAAAAGCATACCCAACAATCTCCCCCTAAATGATTGATGCTATTACCTACTACAACAAAGGCAATACAAAGTACTTGATAAAAACATGTCCATAAGAATGTAAATGGTAAATCATGTCTCAAGTCAGTGCACACACTAGCCAGTGTTATAGATTTCTAGTCTATCCAAAAGATAAAACTTACAATATGGGAAAGACAGAAATATCATTCAGAGCATACAAAAATATTATGAGTTTAAGTTTAAGTATGCGTTTAAACTGAATGTTTAAACATCATGCAATGAAATATGAGCAGTTATGAATATGCGCATGATGTAGGGTTTAATAAAGCATTCATTGTTCCACAAACGAAAAGTTTGAATTGAACAAAGTTTTGTGAAAACGCAATGATGCATTCTTCTCATTAAAACTTGAAAGATTTTGAGTTACAGGTACAAGTTTTACAATGGAAGAAGAAAAAACAAACACAAAAATTTAATGCGTATCAAAAAGCTATCTATGCGCAGCAAAAAGAAAAGATTACAAATCTAATCGTCTATGTTAATCCTAGAAAGTGCTTCCCTAAGTTCATTCTGCAGGCTGGTAATCTTGTTCATTATCTCAATCTTGAGAGCTTGAAACTTAGCATTATATTCCACAGCCTGGTTTACATAAGTCTTCAACCATCGAGCATCAAACTATTGTCCTTTTGAAGGTCTTCAGAGACTCGATTTAAAGTGTTCTCAAGCGAACCAAATTGGTTTGCAAGAGATTACTGAGAAGACGCAATCAAGTCTTGAATCTTCTTCTGCGCATCTACCAAGCTCTTGGTCAGCTCCACCTGAACCATATTCTGACTGGCTTGCATATCTAGCATAGCCTGGTTCATCTTTAAGTTGAATGAATCACTAAACTGAACTAAGCAGTTAGTGACAAGAGATTTCAGCGCATCAAAGGAGGCGGAGGAGGAGCTGGATTCATCGGGCGCATGGTTTTCAAAAGCATTCAAGATTTTGGCAGTTTCAATATGCATAACATCTTTTATAGCGCCTGCCACGATGCATAAGGCTTCATTCAAGCCATGCATAGAGGGAATCTTGGAGAGCGCATTGGTAATGACACCAAAGTCATGCTCTATGTCTTGGCAAAGCTAAAATTTGGAGGCATGGGCGCAGCTCCAGAACTTGTTGTAGGCGCAGCTTCAGAAGGGGTTGACTTTGTTGCAGAACTCTCCCCCTTAATGGCACAATCAATTGCTTGAAGTAGACTGGCCTGCGCATCAAGCCTTGCTGACTGCGCATCCAGTTGCTCTTGAATCTTAGCTTGCGCAGTGACCACTTGAAAGTCCTGGGTTTGCTCAGCAAATTGATTAGCCTGAAGAGTTTGAAGCATGTCCAAGATTTGGCGCATGTCAGTTGAAACATTTGAAGGGTCTGAGGGAGCAGTAGCTGGAGGCACCACTTGAATAACTGGAGAAGTATGTGAAGCTCCAGTAGGTTGCACATGAGGTGGAGTAGTTTGCGCAGGAGCAGACGGAGATAGAGGCGCAGCATAGTCCTCTGGACTAGAGTCAGAAGCATCTTCCACTCTTGGCGCATCCTCATACACAGTAGGATTAGGCGTATCATGTGCAAAGCCTTCACCGTCAATGAAGATAGGTGGGGCTTGCTGCGTAACATTTCTCTGCGCAACTGTAGCTAGCCTCACTTGTCTTGCAATTTCACGCGCAGACAAGTCAGTGCGCAATGGATCAGACTCAGTATTTGACAAGTCTTCCATAGTACGCTTTGTAGCGCGCTTCTTTGTAGCAACCTTCTTTACCCTGCGCTTCGGCATAGACTTCTTAGCAGATAGTGGGATCTCATCCTCACTAGAAGTAGCCGTGCGCGTCTAATCATATTACACTAAGGATTTTGTAAACAAGATTTTGTAACTTTTTTGTGCCACTAGTATTAATCAAATTATTTTATTTTAAAAACAAAAATAAAAGAAGATTGTTATTTAAGATATGTGTTATTGATATTTGGTGAGCCTCTGACATCTATCGAGTGTATCATTGTTTCATTATGAATGCAAGTGATTTATTCTTTTCAAAAAAAAAAAAGATAAGTGTTGTGCATATGAAGGGTGGCTAGTGGGTCCCATAAATAGAAAACAATTACTCCCTCTGTATTTTTAGTCTGTTCACTTTTTGCCATTTTAGGTGTCGCATTGGAATGTTCAAACACTCATAAAGTGAAAGGTTTATATTATTAATTATTCAATGAGACTCACTTTCATACTCACAACAACTATCTCACTTACAATTTCAACCACACTCACATATCACATCATATTTTTCATACTTACAACACCCACTCAACTACTAACATAAAATATTTTTCCTGTGCATTGGTCAAAGTGTGAACAAACAGAAAGAATATATATTTTTGTTTTAAAAAATTGATTATTTAAAAAAAATGAGACTTTCTAATGAGATGCCTATAAAGATGAAACTGAGTCATTTTTTTGTAACTTAACTGAAATGATCACGCGTACTCCCTCTGTCCCATATCAATACAATGGGCATTTTTGGTCAAACTGATTTGAACTTTAACTAACATTTTATGCTAAATTATTAATCTCCATAAAAAAAAATAAAATTAAAAGGTTAGTAAATTAGTAATAGAAACATTATTAATAACTATTTTTAGATTTTTACGAAGATAAATTATTTAGCATATAATGTTAATCAAAGTTCAAATAAGTTTGACCAAAAACGTCCTTTGGTGTGGGACAGAAGGAGTATATAATTATATAGTTACATACATATACATATATCTATCGGGCACTAAAGATTGCTTATGCGGTTATACTCTAATTGACACAACTTGGAATGGACTAACGACGGTAACTGACTTACAACAGCTATACAAAATAGCAGTTTGCTTTCGCGCCATATCATCTAGATTTATAGACCTAGGCCTTAGACCTCACCTCAAAAACTCTCTAATCTATGTTCCACCGTTAGTCAAAATTAAGGATGACGCCTTACACTTGATATTATAATCCCTACTCCCTCGCTCATATTTTTTTTTTTCACTTTTGATTTTTATGATAACACTAAGGTAACTTTGATTAAACATTTGTATCAATCTAATCATCATAATTAAAATTTAAAATGTGTTATTAATAAATCACTAACTACTTGAACAATTTTATTTTTTTTTATTTTTTTTTATATATAATTGTGTTACAAAGGTTAGATTGACATTAGTGATTAGTCAAAGTTTACTTATGTTAATCATTAAAAATGAAAAGTGACCAACATAAGTGAGACGGAGGGAATACTTTATTATATGTGTCTTGTTTCCGGCCTATGTTTTACTTGCATGATATCATGGCTATCAATTGTATACTAAATTTACATTTAAATAATGGTTAATTACAAATTAGGGCCTAAAGTCTTATATGAGGTCCCCAATCGGGACCTGACTTTTTATTTTTAGCGATTTAGAGCATGTATTGATATTTTTTTGCCCAAAATAGGGATTTTTAAAGATTTCCATCCAAAAACACCGTTAAGTGAACATGTGCGTTGCATGTGACTTTGGTGAGGGTATTTTTGTCATTTCTGATGGAAATTGTCAGAAAGTCAGGCCCCAATTTGGGACTTTAATAATACTCTAGGCCCTAATTTGTAATTAACCTTTGTTTTTTTTTCAAAACTCAAAAATTCTAAATTATTTTGTTGTGTCTAATTACTCCTTTCCTCCTCCGTCCTAAAACGATCATTACACATTCACCTTAATTATTATGAATAAATTTTGAATAATAATTTTAGTTTAGTTTATCTATTTTAATAAAAAATAAACATTTTTATTGATAATTTTACTGATGGTTTATTAATAACAAACAAGTTTCGAATTTTCATTAGTATGATTGAATCAATCTAAAATTATTATTCAAATTTTCATTAGTCTGATAGAATCAATCTAAAATTACACCATTAGTAATTTTAGATAATAAGAAAAGAGAGTACAAAATAAGGTTACAAAAAGACATTTCCCTCCGTCTCATAACAAAAAAATTATTTGATCAATGCTAGAGCACAAAATAAGGTTACAAAATTTTGCTTATAAAATGAGGTGGTGATATTTTATTGGTTGAATCAATAATTGATCCACCACACTGTATTTAAAAAGAGGCCTTGATCACTCAGCCAAATAAAAACGACTAATAAAGGCATACATTTTCAAAACTCGCCAAAGTCCCTAACTTTTTTGCAAGAACAAAATGGCCTCGAATTTTAAAAATGTAATATCTCAAAATCTACAAATCAAAAATTAATTCAACAACACAAATCAAACAAGTACACTTAACATATTCCCTCCGTCCTACTCGAATTATGACAAATTTCTATTTTGGGTGTCCCATTCAAATTAGGACAACCCAAAAATGGAAGGTTTTTATTTAATGAGACCCACATTCACTCACAACAACTTTCCACTCATTATTCTCTACATCACTTTATCTCTCATATTTCACTTTTCATACTCACAACACCTACTCCACTAACACTTTTTCCTTAATCCCCGTGACCTACCCAAAAATCCTAATTCGAGTGGGATGGAGCGAGTAAGTCGTACTTTAGTTATGCGTGCTTATTAAGAAAATATGTAAATATTTCAACGGTATTAGGGACATAATTGTTCACGATGCAAATGTGTATAAGTAGGTTTTTAAAGTGATGGGTTTTTCGTAATTATAGAAACATCAAAAGAACAAATTAAGGTACAAATTAATCACTTTTTGAAAGTTAATTGGTGATTGCTTTAGAAAAAAAAAAAAAAAAAAAAAAAAAGGAAGAAAAACACTCTAACCGACTTAACAAATTTTAGAACAGAATAAACCGTTACTAACTTACAATCGATCTGCAACAACTTTGTGCACCCTGTGATGTTTGTTGCTAGTATACATACACTTTTGCAGTTTGGAACTAAAAGTTAGAGTCCATGAAAAAATATGTTATCTTAGCTCCGTTCCTAAATAAATTTCAAAATTGATGTTAAAGATACAAATTAATCACTATTTTGAAAGTTAAATGTGTGGCTTATTCCTTAAATAGCAAATGACGAATAGTGTTTTGGACATCCATTTCCTCATAAAGTTCATATATTACAAAAAAATCATCACTTACCCATCTACTTTTCACTAACTTGCTTTATGAGTGGACAATTATATCCTCCACACACTACTATTCTTGACTCAAATTTTCCTCCCTTTTCATTTCAATTTTTTGTTAAAAAAAATCTTCGATGTACAATAATTAAGGAAGAGGTGAAAAATATAATGTATTGTGAGTGTAGATAATTGGGTTGAAGAGAGAAAGTAGATAGAGAATAGTATGTGTGAGAATAATATGTTGGAAAAGTAACTATTGTGAGTAGGTTTGAGAGAGAATATAAGTTAGTGGATAGCTGTTGTAAGTGGATAGGAAAGAGAAAAGTGAACATTTATGTAAGTAGCAATAAGTATGGGACGCCCAAAATGGAAATAAGTAGCGATAAGTATGAGACGGATGGAGTATAATTCATTTTGTCTCATCCTTAGTCATCTTGAGTAAGAGACTCTTGCTCTGAAACGTACTGAAATAAAAAGTAGGACTTTTACTCGCACGGAAGAAGTATCGTAAAATGTTATTTTTAAGTTTTATGTTTTCTAATGAAACAATTAAAATAACAAATTTTACAATTTCAAATGAGAGGGAAGGTGTATACGCATAGTTGGTACGTAGTCATCTCCCACTTTTACTTATTTACTACCTCCGTCCCAGCCTAATGTGGAAAGTCTGACTTTTTTTGGTCAACTCAGTTTAACTATTACCATAATTTTATGAAAATCCAGATATTTTTTTTTGCACTTTTTAAAAATGTTATTGATACTATTCCTAAAAGTGAACAATAACAATTTTTAAAATCGCATAAGAATAACTACATTTTCGTAAAATTATGGTCAAAGTTTGATTAAGTTGACCAAATAAATAGTAACTATGCATAATAAGCTGGGACGGAGGTAGTATTTGCTTTCTTTGAACAATAATTTTTGACAATAAAAAATTGTAAAATTAAATGGACAGCCTGTGAAATTTCAGCCAAATAAAAACGACCAATAAGGACAACCATTTTCAAAACTCGCCAAAAAGTCCCCGACTTTTTTGCAAGACCAAAATGCCCTCGAATTTTAAAAATGTAATAACTCAAAATCTACAAATCGAATAAATAATTCAACAACACAAATCAAACAAGTACACTTAACATATAATCAATATTTTAGACAAAAAAAAAAACATTTTCACTTGTAAAATATATTCTCAACTGATGTCACAGTTGTGTGATTTTTTAGTTATGTGATTTCACAGTTGTGTCATGTTTACATTTTTCACTTGTAAAATCATTTCTCATTTGACAGTTGTATGATTTCACAGTTGTGTAATTTCACAGTTGTGTATTTTTTAATTTTTTTTTATTATTTTCACTTGTAAATTCATTTATCAACTGATTTCTCATTTGTGTGATTTCACAGTTGTGTCTTTTTTTTTTTCATTTTTCACTTGTAAAAACTGATAAATTCATCTCTTAATTTTTCATAATTATAATAATAACTGAGACATGCATTTCACAGTTGTTCACACATGAATTTGAATATAATAACTGGGATATTCATTTCACAGTTGTTCACACATGAGTTTGAGTTAAATAACTGAGACATTACTTTCACAGTTGTTCACACATTAATTGAGTTTATGGTTCAAGAAACAAGGCAAAAGAAGAGGAAGTGAAGAAATCTGAGGAGTCTTTGAAGAAAGTTGTGTACTTGAGTTCTTGGGAACCTTATTAATTATCTTTACAATGCCAATGTATTGGCGTATGAATACATCCTTTGGATAGTTTTGAAGATAATCAGGGATTTTAGTTTTGGGTGGGTAGTGGGTCCCATAAATAAAAAACAATTACTCCTTCCGTATTTTTAGTCTGTTCACTTTTTGTCATTTTGGGTGTCCTATTTAATTATTCACACACTCAAAGAGAAAGATTTATCTTATTACTTATTCATAGGGACACACTTGTCATACTCACAACAACTATCTCACTCACAATTTCAACAACACTCACATATCACATCATATTTTTCATACTCATAACGTCCACTCAACTACTAATATTAAACATCTTTCCCGTGCATTGGTCAAAAGGTGAACAAACTAATTAAAAAAGATGGATAGAGTACATATTTTTATTAAAAAAAAAATAGAGAGAGAGGGAGAGACTTTATTTTGTAAACACCAACACAATTATCATACCTTCCACTTAGAAACACCAACACAATTATCACATCTCATTTTGTATACCACATTTTATAGCATCTTTTATAACTTTATTATTTCCTAATTTTTATTGCACTAATGATTAATACCTCATTATCTATACTCACAACTTGTTAATATTTTCCCTTTATCCTTATTTTCATTTTGTAATATTTATAAAGAAGTCTATGATTCAAATGATCACACGCATAGTTAGATACACATAGATATAATCGGGCAGTTATAACTGACTAACTAACAGAATGTGGAGGAATGGACAAACAAAGGTATATAACTGACTTATTAGAACAGCTATGCAAATTAGCCGTTGCATTCGCGCCATATAATCAATATATATAGACCTAGACCTAGGGCTTAGACCTCAGACATCAAAAACTCTCAAATCAAACTTTCTCACTCACTCACAAGATCAAAGCAAACCAAAACCAATTTCTCTTGTCCCTACTTTTGCATTCCATCAAATCAAAATGGAAAACGCCCCAGAAAATGAGAAACCCTTCTACTGCAGCTATTGCAAAAAGGGTTTCTACCTGATTAATGGCATCAAAAGCCACAATAAGTCGACTCATCGTGGTTTAAAGTTCGGATGCCGCCACTGCAACAACGTCTTCCTGACCAGGACTCTCATGTTAATCCATATCTGCCATGCCAATCTTGATTAAAATTAAAGAAACCCTGTGAATTGAACCAAACCAAACCATCCCTATCCTAGGTAACATTTCTTTCTCTTTTCTTACAACTTTCATTTCACCATAACCCTAAACCCCCCCCCCCCCCAAAAAAAAAAATGTTCTTGTTTTTCTCTCTCTTTCTATTTTTCCCATCATCACAACCTAGAAACCCCAAATTATCTTCTTCTTCTTCTTCTTCTTCATTTGATCGGGTCATCAAACCCTAGAAATATTTGTTCATGAAACCTCTTCCCTTTCCCCCCCCCCCCCAAACCCCTATACCCTCTCTCTCTTTCTCTCTCTCTTAATTGTCCCTTCCCATCCCCACCCCACCCGTTTACCCTTACCTACTGATTTCCTACATGGAGATATTACTTGGGTCCTCAATTCATGTCTAGTTTAGTTACTTTCTTTTCTGTAAATCAAGTCTCTTCCTGTAATTTTTTTTTTTTTTTTTGGTCTTTTAATTTCGAATCATGTAATTCTATTATTCTAATAGTGAAACAGTACACTTGCCACAATATTGGGCAGTTATGGTAGTGATTATTCTATTATTTGCTTCTTTTTTTTCCGTGTTTTTTCCTCTCTTTTATGTTTTCAAGATGTTTGTTGCTAGTATGTACTCCCTCCGTTCCACCCGAATTATGATTTTTGAGTTGTGCACGGGGATTAAGGAAAAAGTGTTAGTGGAATAGGTATTGTGAGTATGAAAAGTAAAGTAGGAGAGATAAAGTGGGGTAGAGAATAATGAGTGGAAAGTTATTGTGACTATGAATATGGGTCCCATTAAATAAAACATTTCCATTTTTGGGTTGTCCTAATTCGAATGGGACACCCAAAATGAAAATTTGCTCTAATTTGAATGGGACGCAGGGAGTATACACTATTGCAGTTTGGAACTAAAAAGTTAGAGTCCATGAAAAAGTATGGTATCTTAACTCCTTTCCTAAATAAATGTCAAATTTGATATTAAAGGTACAAATTAATCACTATTTTTAAAGTTAATTGGTGATTGCTTTAGAAAAAAAAAAAGAAACAAAAACACTCTAACTGACTTAACAAAAAAAAGAAACAAAAACATTTACTCCACTAACATTTTTTCCTTAATCCCCGTGCCCTACCCAAAAATCCTAATTCGAGTGGGACGGAGGGAGTAAGTCGTACTTTAGTTATGCGTGCTTATTAAGAAAATATGTAAATATTTCAACGGTATTGGGGACGTAATTGTTCACGATGCAAATGTGTATAAGTAGGTTTTTAAAGTGGTGGGTTTTTCGTAATTATAGAAACATCAAAAGAACAAATTAAGGTACAAATTAATCACTTTTTGAAAGTTAAATGTGTGGGTTATTCCTTAAATAGCAAATGGCGAATAGTGTTTTGGACATCCATTTTCCCATAAAGTTCATATATTACAAAAAAATCATCACTTACCCATCTACTTTTCACTAACTTGCTTTATGAGTGGACAATTATATCCTCCACACACTACTATTCTTGACTAAAATTTTCTAGCCTTTTCATTTCAATTTTTTTTAAAAAAAATCTTCGATGTACAATAATTAAGGAAGAAGTGAAAAATATAATGTATTGTGAGTGTAGATAATTGGGTTGAAGAGAGAAAGTAGATTGAGAATAGTATGTGTGAGTATGAAAAGTGGGTCGTACTAATTAAAAACTACCCTCTCCATCTTAGATTATACTCCCTCCGTCCCGCTCGAATTAGAAAAAAAAATCATTTTGGGTGTGCCATTCGAATTAGGACAACCCAAAATTGGAAGTGTTTTATTTTATGGGACCCACATTCACACTCACAACAACTTTCCAACTCCCTACCTCACTTTCTCTCTCATACTTCACTTTCCATACTCACAACACCTACTCCACTAACACTTTTTCCTTAATCCCCGTGATCAACCCAAAAATCCTAGTTCGAGTGGGACGGAGAGAGTAAGTCGTAATTTAGTTATGCGTGCTTATTAAGAAAATATGTAAATATTTCAACGGTATTGGGGGCATAATTGTTCACGATGCAAATGGGTATAAGTAGGTTTTTATGTTTTCTAATGAAACAATTAAAATAACAAATTTTACAATTTCAAAAGGTGTATACACATAGTTGGTACGTAGTCATCTCCCACTTTTACTTATTTACTACCTCCGTCCCAGCTCAATGTGGAAAGTTTGACTTTTTTGGTCAACTCAGTTTAACTATTACCATAATTTTATGAAAATCCAGATATCTTTATGCACTTTTTAAAATGTTATTGATACTATTCCTAAAAGTGAACAATAACAATTTTTAAAATCGCATAAGAATATCTACATTTTCGTAAAATTATGGTCAAAGTTCGATTAGGTTGACCAAATAAATAATAACTATGCATAATAAGCTGGGACGGAGGTAGTATTTGCTTTCCTTGGACAGTAATTTTTGACAATAAAAATTTGTAAAATTAAATGGACAGCCTGCCTGTGAAATTTCAGGATTTGTTATGTTGGCTCTTTTAAGGTTTGCGACATGACCGCCCTCAAATTTTAAAAAATACCCCTTCTATAGTTTTTGTTGATGTTTATGATGCTTGTAGATTTTTATTTTTTCCCATCTACACTTAACTATGATCATCATTATTGAAACTAAAAGTTAGAGACCATGAAAAACTATGGTATCTTAGCTCCATTCCTAAATAAATGTCAAATTTGATTTTAAAGGTACAACTTAATCACTATTTTTAAAGTTAAATGTGTGGCTTATTCCTTAAGTAGCAAATGACGAATAGTGTTTTGGACATCCTTGTCTTTCTAAAGTTCATATATTACAAAAAACCATCACTTACCCATCTACTTTTCACTAACTTGCTTTATGAATGAACAATTATATCCTCCACACACTACTATTCTTGACTCAAATTTACCTTGGTTCCTTAATAACGTGTAAAGTCAAACTAAGAACCTTAAATCGGGATGGAGGGAGTACATGTTAGAACCAAAATTTATAAATAAAAGGGTTTTGACAAAAAATTAACCTAAACATCTTCAGTTACAATCAGAATTAACAATTTATAAATTCATTCACTCATATATCTTGAAGAAGCAACTTAATCAAGGTCCACTATCTTGGAAATCATACCTCTCTATATAGAAAACCTCTCCTTAGTCCAAGATAGTAGACCTAATGACCTGACACGCCAACTCACTTTCTTAGTCAAGGTCAAAACTCATTCTCAAACATACACAACTCAATCTCAATCGTTGGCGGCCACACTCGGAGCCGAACCAACGCAATCACAATAACAAAGTACACTCTTACTGTCACATAATTAGTTACATCAGAACCATTCTATATAACAAATTTAGTTTGTTTGAGAACTAAGACACATATAGCACGCTTTCATTAAAATCAATACTTTTCAAAGCAATATCAATAACAAATAAAATATCAAATTGGACCGAACAATTGCATACGTATCAATAAAATAGAACACAATGATAGGACGGATATCACAGAAATAAGCACGTGATTAAACTGACACGGAATCAATAGCGCATAGTCTCTCTTAACTTAAATGTGATTTAAATACTGCTTCCTAATGCAATGAATACACCTTATATACTGATGTCCAAAAATCTTACTGTCAATCAGTTGTAATTAATTTAAACCCAATACATATGAAATAACGTCCTTGTTTCATCAAAACCCACAAATTCTCTCTCCTAATTTTTCATTTTTCTCTCTATACTAATAAAAAATTCCTTCACAACATAATACGTGCATACTTAATTACTATACCCAAATAATATGTACTCTCTTTTCTTTCTTCGGACCCCTCTCGCAATTCAGGATTTCTTTATTTCTTACTTATTTTCTTTCACCAACACAAATATGGGTGACTCACCTTAAACAATTTCTACGGGAAAATCCATTATAAGAACATTAGAAAATTTTAAAAATAAAAAGAGACAAGGAATTTTAACATTTGATTTCCATCCAGTCTCATAGCTTCCTACGGCCGCCCCCTTTGCAATAGTTGTTCTTTACATAAGATATGTGTTATTGATATTTGGTGAGCCTCTGACATCTATCGAGTGTATCATTGTTTCATTATGAATGCAAGTGATTTATTCTTTTCAAAAAAAAAAAGATAAGTGTTGTGCATATGAAGGGTGGCTAGTGGGTCCCATAAATAGAAAACAATTACTCCCTCTGTATTTTTAGTCTGTTCACTTTTTATCATTTTAGGTGTCGCATTGGAATGTTCAAACACTCATAAAGTGAAAGGTTTATATTATTAATTATTCAATGAGACTCACTTTCATACTCACAACAACTATCTCACTTACAATTTCAACCACACTCACATATCACATCATATTTTTCATACTTACAACACTCACTCAACTACTAACATAAAATATTTTTCCTGTGCATTGGTCAAAGTGTGAACAAACAGAAAGAATATATATTTTTGTTTTAAAAAATTGATTATTTAAAAAAAATGAGACTTTCTAATGAGATGCCTATAAAGATGAAACTGAGTCATTTTTTTGTAACTTAACTGAAATGATCACGCGTACTCCCTCTGTCCCATACCAATACAATGGGCATTTTTGGTCAAACTGATTTGAACTTTAACTAACATTTTATGCTAAATTATTAATCTCCATAAAAAAAATAAAATTAAAAGGTTAGTAAATTAGTAATAGAAACATTATTAATAACTATTTTTAGATTTTTACGAAGATAAATTATTTAGCATATAATGTTAATCAAAGTTCAAATAAGTTTGACCAAAAACGTCCTTTGGTGTGGGACAGAAGGAGTATATAATTATATAGTTACATACATATACATATATCTATCGGGCACTAAAGATTGCTTATGCGGTTATACTCTAATTGACACAACTTGGAATGGACTAACGACGGTAACTGACTTACAACAGCTATACAAAATAGCAGTTTGCTTTCGCGCCATATCATCTAGATTTATAGACCTAGGCCTTAGACCTCACCTCAAAAACTCTCTAATCTATGTTCCACCGTTAGTCAAAATTAAGGATGACGCCTTACACTTGATATTATAATCCCTACTCCCTCGCTCATATTTTTTTTTTTTCACTTTTGATTTTTATGATAACACTAAGGTAACTTTGATTAAACATTTGTATCAATCTAATCATCATAATTAAAATTTAAAATGTGTTATTAATAAATCACTAACTACTTGAACAATTTTATTTTTTTTTATATATAATTGTGTTACAAAGGTTAGATTGACATTAGTGATTAGTCAAAGTTTACTTATGTTAATCATTAAAAATGAAAAGTGACCAACATAAGTGAGACGGAGGGAATACTTTATTATATGTGTCTTGTTTCCGGCCTATGTTTTACTTGCATGATATCATGGCTATCAATTGTATACTAAATTTACATTTAAATAATGGTTAATTACAAATTAGGGCCTAAAGTCTTATATGAGGTCCCCAATCGGGACCTGACTTTTTATTTTTAGCGATTTAGAGCATGTATTGATATTTTTTTGCCCAAAATAGGGATTTTTAAAGATTTCCATCCAAAAACACCGTTAAGTGAACATGTGCGTTGCATGTGACTTTGGGTGAGGGTATTTTTGTCATTTCTGATGGAAATTGTCAGAAAGTCAGGCCCCAATTTGGGACTTTAATAATACTCTAGGCCCTAATTTGTAATTAACCTTTGTTTTTTTTTCAAAACTCAAAAATTCTAAATTATTTTGTTGTGTCTAATTACTCCTTTCCTCCTCCGTCCTAAAACGATCATTACACATTCACCTTAATTATTATGAATAAATTTTGAATAATAATTTTAGTTTAGTTTATCTATTTTAATAAAAAAATAAACATTTTTATTGATAATTTTACTGATGGTTTATTAATAACAAACAAGTTTCGAATTTTCATTAGTATGATTGAATCAATCTAAAATTATTATTCAAATTTTCATTAGTCTGATAGAATCAATCTAAAATTACACCATTAGTAATTTTAGATAATAAGAAAAGAGAGTACAAAATAAGGTTACAAAAAGACATTTCCCTCCGTCTCATAACAAAAAAATTATTTGATCAATGCTAGAGCACAAAATAAGGTTACAAAATTTTGCTTATAAAATGAGGTGGTGATATTTTATCGGTTGAATCAATAATTGATCCACCACACTGTATTTAAAAAGAGGCCTTGATCACTCAGCCAAATAAAAACGACTAATAAAGGCATACATTTTCAAAACTCGCCAAAGTCCCTAACTTTTTTGCAAGAACAAAATGGCCTCGAATTTTAAAAATGTAATATCTCAAAATCTACAAATCAAAAATTAATTCAACAACACAAATCAAACAAGTACACTTAACATATTCCCTCCGTCCTACTCGAATTATGACAAATTTCTATTTTGGGTGTCCCATTCAAATTAGGACAACCCAAAAATGGAAGGTTTTTATTTAATGAGACCCACATTCACTCACAACAACTTTCCACTCATTATTCTCTACATCACTTTATCTCTCATATTTCACTTTTCATACTCACAACACCTACTCCACTAACACTTTTTCCTTAATCCCCGTGACCTACCCAAAAATCCTAATTCGAGTGGGATGGAGCGAGTAAGTCGTACTTTAGTTATGCGTGCTTATTAAGAAAATATGTAAATATTTCAACGGTATTAGGGACATAATTGTTCACGATGCAAATGTGTATAAGTAGGTTTTTAAAGTGATGGGTTTTTCGTAATTATAGAAACATCAAAAGAACAAATTAAGGTACAAATTAATCACTTTTTGAAAGTTAATTGGTGATTGCTTTAGAAAAAAAAAAAAAAAAGGAAGAAAAACACTCTAACCGACTTAACAAATTTTAGAACAGAATAAACCGTTACTAACTTACAATCGATCTGCAACAACTTTGTGCACCCTGTGATGTTTGTTGCTAGTATACATACACTTTTGCAGTTTGGAACTAAAAGTTAGAGTCCATGAAAAAATATGTTATCTTAGCTCCGTTCCTAAATAAATTTCAAAATTGATGTTAAAGATACAAATTAATCACTATTTTGAAAGTTAAATGTGTGGCTTATTCCTTAAATAGCAAATGACGAATAGTGTTTTGGACATCCATTTCCTCATAAAGTTCATATATTACAAAAAAATCATCACTTACCCATCTACTTTTCACTAACTTGCTTTATGAGTGGACAATTATATCCTCCACACACTACTATTCTTGACTCAAATTTTCCTCCCTTTTCATTTCAATTTTTTGTTAAAAAAAAATCTTCGATGTACAATAATTAAGGAAGAGGTGAAAAATATAATGTATTGTGAGTGTAGATAATTGGGTTGAAGAGAGAAAGTAGATAGAGAATAGTATGTGTGAGAATAATATGTTGGAAAAGTAACTATTGTGAGTAGGTTTGAGAGAGAATATAAGTTAGTGGATAGCTGTTGTAAGTGGATAGGAAAGAGAAAAGTGAACATTTATGTAAGTAGCAATAAGTATGGGACGCCCAAAATGGAAATAAGTAGCGATAAGTATGAGACGGATGGAGTATAATTCATTTTGTCTCATCCTTAGTCATCTTGAGTAAGAGACTCTTGCTCTGAAACGTACTGAAATAAAAAGTAGGACTTTTACTCGCACGGAAGAAGTATCGTAAAATGTTATTTTTAAGTTTTATGTTTTCTAATGAAACAATTAAAATAACAATTTTACAATTTCAAATGAGAGGGAAGGTGTATACGCATAGTTGGTACGTAGTCATCTCCCACTTTTACTTATTTACTACCTCCGTCCCAGCCTAATGTGGAAAGTCTGACTTTTTTTGGTCAACTCAGTTTAACTATTACCATAATTTTATGAAAATCCAGATATTTTTTTTTGCACTTTTTAAAAATGTTATTGATACTATTCCTAAAAGTGAACAATAACAATTTTTAAAATCGCATAAGAATAACTACATTTTCGTAAAATTATGGTCAAAGTTTGATTAAGTTGACCAAATAAATAGTAACTATGCATAATAAGCTGGGACGGAGGTAGTATTTGCTTTCTTTGAACAATAATTTTTGACAATAAAAAATTGTAAAATTAAATGGACAGCCTGTGAAATTTCAGCCAAATAAAAACGACCAATAAGGACAACCATTTTCAAAACTCGCCAAAAAGTCCCCGACTTTTTTGCAAGACCAAAATGCCCTCGAATTTTAAAAATGTAATAACTCAAAATCTACAAATCGAATAAATAATTCAACAACACAAATCAAACAAGTACACTTAACATATAATCAATATTTTAGACAAAAAAAAAACATTTTCACTTGTAAAATATATTCTCAACTGATGTCACAGTTGTGTGATTTTTTAGTTATGTGATTTCACAGTTGTGTCATGTTTACATTTTTCACTTGTAAAATCATTTCTCATTTGACAGTTGTATGATTTCACAGTTGTGTATTTTTTTATTTTTTTTTTATTATTTTCACTTGTAAATTCATTTATCAACTGATTTCTCATTTGTGTGATTTCACAGTTGTGTCAAATTTTTTTTTCATTTTTCACTTGTAAAAACTGATAAATTCATCTCTTAATTTTTCATAATTATAATAATAATTGAGACATGCATTTCACAGTTGTTCACACATGAATTTGAATATAATAACTGGGATATTCATTTCACAGTTGTTCACGCATGAGTTTGAGTTAAATAACTGAGACATTACTTTCACAGTTGTTCACACATTAATTGAGTTTATGGTTCAAGAAACAAGGCAAAAGAAGAGGAAGTGAAGAAATCTGAGGAGTCTTTGAAGAAAGTTGTGTACTTGAGTTCTTGGGAACCTTATTAATTATCTTTACAATGCCAATGTATTGGCGTATGAATACATCCTTTGGATAGTTTTGAAGATAATCAGGGATTTTAGTTTTGGGTGGGTAGTGGGTCCCATAAATAATAAACAATTACTCCCTCCGTATTTTTAGTCTGTTCACTTTTTGTCATTTTGGGTGTCCTATTTAATTATTCACACACTCAAAGAGAAAGATTTATCTTATTACTTATTCATAGGGACACACTTGTCATACTCACAACAACTATCTCACTCACAATTTCAACAACACTCACATATCACATCATATTTTTCATACTCATAACGTCCACTCAACTACTAATATTAAACATCTTTCCCGTGCATTGGTCAAAAGGTGAGCAAACTAATTAAAAAAGATGGATAGAGTACATATTTTTATTAAAAAAAAAATAGAGAGAGAGGGAGAGACTTTATTTTGTAAACACCAACACAATTATCATACCTTCCACTTAGAAACACCAACACAATTATCACATCTCATTTTGTATACCACATTTTATAGGCATCTTTTATAACTTTATTATTTCCTAATTTTTATTGCACTAATGATTAATACCTCATTATCTATACTCACAACTTGTTAATATTTTCCCTTTATCCTTATTTTCATTTTGTAATATTTATAAAGAAGTCTATGATTCAAATGATCACACGCATAGTTAGATACACATAGATATAATCGGGCAGTTATAACTGACTAACTAACAGAATGTGGAGGAATGGACAAACAAAGGTATATAACTGACTTATTAGAACAGCTATGCAAATTAGCCGTTGCATTCGCGCCATATAATCAATATATATAGACCTAGACCTAGGGCTTAGACCTCAGACATCAAAAACTCTCAAATCAAACTTTCTCACTCACTCACAAGATCAAAGCAAACCAAAACCAATTTCTCTTGTCCCTACTTTTGCATTCCATCAAATCAAAATGGAAAACGCCCCAGAAAATGAGAAACCCTTCTACTGCAGCTATTGCAAAAAGGGTTTCTACCTGATTAATGGCATCAAAAGCCACAATAAGTCGACTCATCGTGGTTTAAAGTTCGGATGCCGCCACTGCAACAACGTCTTCCTGACCAGGACTCTCATGTTAATCCATATCTGCCATGCCAATCTTGATTAAAATTAAAGAAACCCTGTGAATTGAACCAAACCAAACCATCCCTATCCTAGGTAACATTTCTTTCTCTTTTCTTACAACTTTCATTTCACCATAACCCTAAACCCCCCCCCCCCCCAAAAAAAAAAATGTTCTTGTTTTTCTCTCTCTTTCTATTTTTCCCATCATCACAACCTAGAAACCCCAAATTATCTTCTTCTTCTTCTTCTTCTTCTTCATTTGATCGGGTCATCAAACCCTAGAAATATTTGTTCATGAAACCTCTTCCCTTTCCCCCCCCCCCCCCCCAAACCCCTATACCCTCTCTCTCTTTCTCTCTCTCTTAATTGTCCCTTCCCATCCCCACCCCACCCGTTTACCCTTACCTACTGATTTCCTACATGGAGATATTACTTGGGTCCTCAATTCATGTCTAGTTTAGTTACTTTCTTTTCTGTAAATCAAGTCTCTTCCTGTAATTTTTTTTTTTTTTTTTTTGGTCTTTTAATTTCGAATCATGTAATTCTATTATTCTAATAGTGAAACAGTACACTTGCCACAATATTGGGCAGTTATGGTAGTGATTATTCTATTATTTGCTTCTTTTTTTTTCCGTGTTTTTTCCTCTCTTTTATGTTTTCAAGATGTTTGTTGCTAGTATGTACTCCCTCCGTTCCACCCGAATTATGATTTTTGAGTTGTGCACGGGGATTAAGGAAAAAGTGTTAGTGGAATAGGTATTGTGAGTATGAAAAGTAAAGTAGGAGAGATAAAGTGGGGTAGAGAATAATGAGTGGAAAGTTATTGTGACTATGAATATGGGTCCCATTAAATAAAACATTTCCATTTTTGGGTTGTCCTAATTCGAATGGGACACTCAAAATGAAAATTTGCTCTAATTTGAATGGGACGCAGGGAGTATACACTATTGCAGTTTGGAACTAAAAAGTTAGAGTCCATGAAAAAGTATGGTATCTTAACTCCTTTCCTAAATAAATGTCAAATTTGATATTAAAGGTACAAATTAATCACTATTTTTAAAGTTAATTGGTGATTGCTTTAGAAAAAAAAAAAGAAACAAAAACACTCTAACTGACTTAACAAAAAAAGAAACAAAAACATTTACTCCACTAACATTTTTTCCTTAATCCCCGTGCCCTACCCAAAAATCCTAATTCGAGCGGGACGGAGGGAGTAAGTCGTACTTTAGTTATGCGTGCTTATTAAGAAAATATGTAAATATTTCAACGGTATTGGGGGCATAATTGTTCACGATGCAAATGGGTATAAGTAGGTTTTTATGTTTTCTAATGAAACAATTAAAATAACAAATTTTACAATTTCAAAAGGTGTATACACATAGTTGGTACGTAGTCATCTCCCACTTTTACTTATTTACTACCTCCGTCCCAGCTCAATGTGGAAAGTTTGACTTTTTTTGGTCAACTCAGTTTAACTATTACCATAATTTTATGAAAATCCAGATATCTTTATGCACTTTTTAAAATGTTATTGATACTATTCCTAAAAGTGAACAATAACAATTTTTAAAATCGCATAAGAATATCTACATTTTCGTAAAATTATGGTCAAAGTTCGATTAGGTTGACCAAATAAATAATAACTATGCATAATAAGCTGGGACGGAGGTAGTATTTGCTTTCCTTGGACAGTAATTTTTGACAATAAAAATTTGTAAAATTAAATGGACAGCCTGCCTGTGAAATTTCAGGATTTGTTATGTTGGCTCTTTTAAGGTTTGCGACATGACCGCCCTCAAATTTTAAAAAATACCCCTTCTATAGTTTTTGTTGATGTTTATGATGCTTGTAGATTTTTATTTTTTCCCATCTACACTTAACTATGATCATCATTATTGAAACTAAAAGTTAGAGACCATGAAAAACTATGGTATCTTAGCTCCATTCCTAAATAAATGTCAAATTTGATTTTAAAGGTACAACTTAATCACTATTTTTAAAGTTAAATGTGTGGCTTATTCCTTAAGTAGCAAATGACGAATAGTGTTTTGGACATCCTTGTCTTTCTAAAGTTCATATATTACAAAAAACCATCACTTACCCATCTACTTTTCACTAACTTGCTTTATGAATGAACAATTATATCCTCCACACACTACTATTCTTGACTCAAATTTACCTTGGTTCCTTAATAACGTGTAAAGTCAAACTAAGAACCTTAAATCGGGATGGAGGGAGTACATGTTAGAACCAAAATTTATAAATAAAAGGGTTTTGACAAAAAATTAACCTAAACATCTTCAGTTACAATCAGAATTAACAATTTATAAATTCATTCACTCATATATCTTGAAGAAGCAACTTAATCAAGGTCCACTATCTTGGAAATCATACCTCTCTATATAGAAAACCTCTCCTTAGTCCAAGATAGTAGACCTAATGACCTGACACGCCAACTCACTTTCTTAGTCAAGGTCAAAACTCATTCTCAAACATACACAACTCAATCTCAATCGTTGGCGCCCACACTCGGAGCCGAACCAACGCAATCACAATAACAAAGTACACTCTTACTGTCACATAATTAGCTACATCAGAACCATTCTATATAACAAATTTAGTTTGTTTGAGAACTAAGACACATATAGCACGCTTTCATTAAAATCAATACTTTTCAAAGCAATATCAATAACAAATAAAATATCAAATTGGACCGAACAATTGCATACGTATCAATAAAATAGAACACAATGATAGGACGGATATCACAGAAATAAGCACGTGATTAAACTGACACGGAATCAATAGCGCATAGTCTCTCTTAACTTAAATGCGATTTAAATACTGCTTCCTAATGCAATGAATACACCTTATATACTGATGTCCAAAAATCTTACTGTCAATCAGTTGTAATTAATTTAAACCCAATACATATGAAATAATGTACTTGTTTCATCAAAACCCACAAATTCTCTCTCCTAATTTTTCATTTTTCTCTCTATACTAATAAAAAATTCCTTCACAACATAATACGTGCATACTTAATTACTATACCCAAATAATATGTACTCTCTTTTCTTTCTTCGGACCCCTCTCGCAATTCAGGATTTCTTTATTTCTTACTTATTTTCTTTCACCAACACAAATATGGGTGACTCACCTTAAACAATTTCTACGGGAAAATCCATTATAAGAACATTAGAAAATTTTAAAAATAAAAAGAGACAAGGAATTTTACATTTGATTTCCATCCAGTCTCATAGCTTCCTACGGCCGCCCCTTTGCAATAGTTGTTCTTTACATAAGATATGTGTTATTGATATTTGGTGAGCCTCTGACATCTATCGAGTGTATCATTGTTTCATTATGAATGCAAGTGATTTATTCTTTTCAAAAAAAAAAAAGATAAGTGTTGTGCATATAAGGGTGGCTAGTGGGTCCCATAAATAGAAAACAATTACTCCCTCTGTATTTTTAGTCTGTTCACTTTTTGTCATTTTAGGTGTCGCATTGGAATGTTCAAACACTCATAAAGTGAAAGGTTTATATTATTAATTATTCAATGAGACTCACTTTCATACTCACAACAAATATCTCACTTACAATTTCAACCACACTCACATATCACATCATATTTTTCATACTTACAACACCCACTCAACTACTAACATAAAATATTTTTCCTGTGCATTGGTCTAAGTGTGAACAAACAGAAAGAATATATATTTTTGTTTTAAAAAATTGATTATTTAAAAAAAATGAGACTTTCTAATGAGATTGCCTATAAAGATGAAACTGAGTCATTTTTTTGTAACTTGACTGAAATGATCACGCGTACTCCCTCTGTCCCATACCAATACAATGGGCATTTTTGGTCAAACTGATTTGAACTTTAACTAACATTTTATGCTAAATTATTAATCTCCATAAAAAAAAATTAAAAGGTTAGTAAATTAGTAATAGAAACATTATTAATAACTATTTTTAGATTTTTACGAAGATAAATTATTTAGCATATAATGTTAATCAAAGTTCAAATAAGTTTGACCAAAAACGTCCTTTGGTGTGGGACAGAAGGAGTATATAATTATATAGTTACATACATATACATATATCTATCGGGCACTAAAGATTGCTTATGCGGTTATACTCTAACTGACACAACTTGGAATGGACTAACGACGGTAACTGACTTACAACAGCTATACAAAATAGCAGTTTGCTTTCGCGCCATATCATCTAGATTTATAGACCTAGGCCTTAGACCTCACCTCAAAAACTCTCTAATCTATGTTCCACCGTTAGTCAAAATTAAGGATGACGTCTTACACTTTTTTTTTTTTTTTTTTATGCCCATGTTCACCAACTTCGCCAGACTTACGGTTGCTCGGCCTAGCTCCGCCAACTACTCCTGGTGGTAGTAATTCCGGTCCCTCTTCCCTAGATATTATAATCCCTACTCCCTCGCTCGTATTTTTTTTTTTTTTTCACTTTTGATTTTTATGATAACACTAAGGTAACTTTGATTAAACATTTGTATCAATCTAATCATCATAATTAAAATTTAAAATGTGTTATTGATAAATCACTAAGTACTTGAACAATTTTTTTTTTTTTTTTTTTTTTTATATATAATTGTGTTACAAAGGTTAGATTGACATTAGTGATTAGTCAAAGTTTACTTATGTTAATCATTAACAATGAAAAGTGACCAACATAAGTGAGACGGAGGGAATACTTTATTATATGTGTCTTGTTTCCGGCCTATGTTTTACTTGCATGATATCATGGCTATCAATTGTATACTAAATTTACATTTAAGGGTTAATTACAAATTAGGGCCTAAAGTCTTATATGAGGTCCCAAGTCGGGACCTGACTTTTTATTTTTAGCGATTTAGGGCATGTATTGATATTTTTTTGCCCAAAATAGGGATTTTTAACGATTTCCATCTGTAGACACCCCGCCTTGGACCGCTCACCCCGCTTGCACACTTGATTTTGTGTTTCTCCCTCTTTTAAGTGTTTCCTGTTAGTTTCTGTTACTTTGGTTAAGTTCCAGACGGACTCCGTTAAGTCCCGGGGCTAAACTGAGTAACAGTTCTAACTTTCTAGTCCATTCTGTCAAAAGTCGCTTCTCAGAGTCGCGCGCCTCCGCCCCTTGAGGCCAGACGCGCGCGCCTTCCGCAGCCTAGGTGGGATGCGCGCGCTTCTGGGGCGTGTCAGTTACAGATTCTGCCCAAGAATCTCTCCCTTGCTCATTTTTATATGATTTTGCCCGGGAAACTGATCTTTGTGACTCCGTTTTGGCACCAAAAAACATCACTTTTCAACTATAAAAATCCCTCCAATCCATCATTAGAGGAGGACTTAGAAAAATCATCACTTTAGACTTTTTACTCACTCTTTGCCTAGGCTTTTCCTTTAGGACTTCTTCAACAAAAGTACTCAACCTCTTCTTCAAGGCTTTACAAGAGGTTCTTTTTTTTTAAGGATACTATAGGTAAATGTCTTAAGCACTTATCTTCTTCTTCTTCTTCTTCTTCTTCTTCTTCTTCTTCAATCAAATGTGCAATCACCCAAAACCATTTGGGACATGACACCAACGGTCCTTTCATTACATTGAATTGGCTTAGGAGTCATCTCCCTACATTTCAAACTCTAAACCCCCTTTTTATCATCATTTTAATAGGAAGAACACATTTATCTTAGAAAGTGAATTATGAACAAGCAAGACCGACTTTACTCGGGCGAAATGGGTGTTTAAGTACTTCCCATTTAGTAACCTAACCCCCGAACCCCTCATCCCAAAGAATCTCTGTTTTCGTACAAAAAAGGCTATCTTTCTTAGGTTTTCTCGCATTCCTCTAAAACGTGGGTGGCGACTCTAAAACACAATTAGACATCCTAGGATAATTCACGCGCTCTAGCCAAGCCGTGGTTCCCCCGGGGTATCTACAGTGGCGACTCCGCTGGGGACTGCTTGAGGGTTAAACTTGTGTTTCTGTTCATAGTTCACTTTTCTGGACATTCTGGAAATTGACATGGGAAGCGCGCGCCTCGGACCTTCATGGTCCAAAGCGCGCGCGTCCCGCGTCAAATTCCAGAATCGCCCGCCTTCCATGTGTTCTTCCTATTCTTCCTATTATTTCATGCTAACAAACATTGCAGGGGTTCCATCACACAATCAGGACCAGGGCAATCCCCTGAGTCCATAAGTTTCTGATAATCTGACAGGTGAGCCCAGAAGCGGGCGCCTCCCAGTTCCTATGCGCCAGTCGCGCGCTTCCCACAACACCAATCCGAGGCGCGCGCTTCTGGGCCAATTTCCAGGGCAAGAACAGGTTTCAGGGACTGAACAAACACAGTGCGGTGTGGGCACAGTTGCCTGCATCAGAACAGAATTGAACCCTTGGACTGTTTATTTATATGTTTTATTTACCGGTCACACGGGTGATTCGGGAGTTGTAATTTATGTGTTTATGTGTTCTTGTCTTTTCTTTTCAAAAAAAAAAAAATAATAATTTTTTTTTTGTCACGTGATAGACCTCACACTATGTGCACATTACTCTTATGAACTGCTCATTATCGAGTCGCACAAGTCCAACCCCAAACCCGTCGAGGCCCGTCCTAGAAAGTTTCAAGCTCCACTCGACCTTGGCTCTTTCGAAGCGGTAAACCTCAGCCCTTGGCGTAGTTCATGACTACATGCCGGGGGTGACATTTAAGCCTCATATTCAAGCCGAGCACAAACCACACAATTCTAGTTAGGGTCTAACACTCCGTGACTCAAGTCGGTTTCCATGTACCGAGATTTCCCTAAACTAATGTCTTCAAATCATACATGCCAACTTGTTGAAACGGACGCAATAAAAATCCGTCCCCAAAAGTGGTTATTTTGGACGAAAATAAAAATCCGTCCCCGCATGTATGCTTTACTACATTAATTTAGTTTAATCCCGACACATGTAGGATTCACAAACGTGATGGAATCCGATGAGTATATGGGACCGCGAGATGGTCTATATACTAGTGTGACGATTCCATTATTTTCTTAGAAACCCCAAAAGGGACCCATTCCCTCCGACTTATATATAAAAAAAAGAGTCTTTTTTCTTATGTGGTTCGAGTCGTGTGCCCAACTGTGTGCCCTCAACCTCTTCATGGACCGAAAGTGTGAACCGAGACTGACAAGGGCTACTTCTCCAATTATAGGTCCGATTGGTACTCTCCGCATCTACAGAGATTCATCCAACAGGCTTGTCCGTGAACCGATCACTCCAACAACTTCTACATCATCAATGGCCGGCGACTCCAACACTAACAACGCCATGACTCTCGAACAGCTTTCTACCATGGTTCAAACACTCCAACAACAAATCACCACTCTCAACAACGAGGCTCAAACCAAAGAAGCCTTGTGGCAAGCTCATGTCGACAGTCAAAGGGAGGCCCACGAGGCCGAGGTTGACCAACTGAAAGCCAAGCTCCTCAAACTCTCCAAGAACAAGGGGGTTAATGACAACGAGGAATCCGAGTGGACCAAGGGTTTGTTTGAAAGCCCGTATGTCAGTGCCCGTACCAAAAAAGTGGGGGGACCAAGCACCGACAACAACGACCCCAAAATGGTCGATTCCATCATGGCCTACATTGATCAGAAATTTGACGGTCTCAACATGGGAAAAGGCTCCAACACAAGCCTTTATCAGTAATCCATCCTCATGAGCACGATGGCCGCTCTTCCCGACAAATTCAAGATGCCCGACATTAGCAAGTTTAAGGGCAACTCATGCCCGATGGCCCACATCGAGACTTACATTTGGGCTATGGTTCCGAAGAAGGTCTCTCCAAAAGTTATGGCTCAATGCTTTCCTCTCACCCTCGAGGGGGCGGCCAAGGATTGGTATGCAACTCTCCCGCTCACTGTCCGTCTTGATTGGGATGCCGCCATGCTTGCCTTCAAGAATCAATATCAAGGCAACACCACTCACCGGCCCACAAGGAAAGAGCTCGAGAATACCACTCAAAGAGACAATGAGTCCTTCATTGACTTCACAAGGAGATGGAATGACAAACTCTCTGAAATTGTTGAAAGGCCAAACACGAAAGAGCAAATGGACATCTTTCTCAAATGTCTTAAGATTGATCTCCGCACCCACCTAAGTGGGGCTTGCTACTCCGACTTCTCCCAAATGTATGAGGCGGGGGTACGCATGGATGACTTCCTCAAGGAGATTAAGAAGGCCACTCCTACTTACCGATACAAGGCCGCCTCTAGTTCCAACAAAGAGGCTTCTGTCAATGCCATTACTACTGACAAGGGGAATTACAAGAAGGTTCCCCCACCACAAGGCAAGCGGTTCCAAAACGACCGCGTCTACACTCCTCTCAACGGCATGACCATCACCGAGGCCTATGAAGCTCTAAAGGCCAAGGGACAAATCACCCCTCTTTAAGGGTACAAGCAACCACAACCGCTCCGTGCCAATCATGCTCACCACAAATGGTGTGACTACCATCAATGCACCGGCCACCTCAGCGAGGATTGCTTCTCCATCCGCAACACCATCCAAGACCTCATAGACAAGAAGGAATTCATAATCCCTAATGAGGGTGGTGTCAATGTAATAAAGGTAGGAGAGTTTGAAGGAACCACTCATTCGATCCCAATTGTGAATGAGGGCTCCGATGATATGAATAAACTTGATAATTCTTGTTATGTTGTGACTTATGATGAGATTATGAGGGAAGTCTTAGAGAATAGGAAGAAGAAGCTACAAGGGACCGTGAACGTGCTCACTCGCAGTGGTCGAGTAACAACGAGCACAATCCCTCCCAATACTACAGCAACCAGCACCTCTTCTCAAAGATCGCAAGCACGCGACATACCCGAAGATCCTTTGTAACACAACTCAAGAAGACGCAAGCCAACATATCCATCTGGGACCTTATTGCATCATCAAAGAAACACCGAGACCTCATCATCAAGAAATTGGACGACACATCAGTCCATCCCGACACGACTCCTGAGGACCTCACAGCAATGATAGGTCACATTCACTTCGGCAATGTCATCACTTTTGCCGACATGGACCTCCCGCCATTTGGGTCCGAACACAATGAAGCCATCTACCTCAAAGTAAGGGCAAGGGGGAGACCCATCTCAAGGGTTCTAGTAGACGGTGGCTCTGCACTCAACTTAATGCCTAGCCGAGTCATGGGCATACGGGGGCTCAAAAGCTCCGATTTACAACCCTCCGCACAAGTCATTAAAGGGTACGACAACACTGCCCGTACAGTCATGGGAATGTTAGAAGTTGATATCGAATTTGGAAGCATGATCATGTCCGTCCCATTCCAAGTACTTGACGTCCCTGCTTCATTCAACTTACTTCTGGGCCGACCTTGGATCCACAGTTCCAACGCGGTGCCTTCCACTCTCCATCAGTGCGTCAAGATCAGAAACGGGGACGAGATAGTCACTATCATGGCTGAAAATGTCACCATCCACAGAAATGGGGGACAACCCGTTCACCAAGTCCAACACGGGATAGAAGATGCCACTCTCTCCAGCGTCAACACCATTGACAAAGAAGGGGGAAACAGACAGTGGGTTCCCAACAATCCTAAAGTCCTCCGCATGATGAGGAACATGAATCACTTTCCCGGTCTCAGCCTAGGGAAACATCAACAAGGGATATTACACCCCGTGGAAGTTCCTTTTGTCAAGAAAAAGTTTGGTCTGGGACACGAGCCTACCAAGGATGACTTGAAGTGCGAGCAAGCAGTCAAGAATCAAAGGACCCAAGCTCGCAATGAAGGTCGACGATATGAAATCCCCAACTTGAGGCCTTACCGCAACACACTAAACGGTTATTTTGTTCGCCAAGGGGAAGATGTCCCGTACATGATCTTTCCCGAACCGTGGGTTAACGACAAGGGCGTCAGAAAGCCCGGTCTCGAGATCTTCACCGACTGTGAAATACCGGCACTAGAAAGGGAACCTACTCCAATGTCACACCGAGAGTGGTGGGGCAAGAAAGTGACTATAGAGTCCGAGGTAGAGGTTACCGTGGGGGAAGAACTATCCGATCTAGCCTCCATGTTCGAAGAATTTGCCATCATGGACAATTGTCAAGTCAACGCCATCTCTGACAACACAGAAATGGAGAGCCCATCTATCAGTGAGATCCCACCAAGCTCCGAGCCAATCAACAACTGGTATTCAACGAAGGGGCCCATAGTATCCGAGGATTTCTTGATCCAAGAAATGGGTTGCATACCCCGCACAGCAACAAAGGAAGAGCGGCTCACACTTACTTTCGAGTCCGAGAGTGTTTCTAATGCCCTCACCCAAGAGGATGTGGAGGCAATAGCCGAGCGTGTGTTTCCTTTCTTTGCTAATGAAAAATTCGATATTTCTGAGTACCCCGAGATTGCAAATATCATAAATGATTAATTAACTAATAACGAACTTAATGAACAAGTTAATAACGATTCAAATTATGATGAAATAGACCCCGAAAACATAACATACCTAAATGAACTAGCTCAACAGGTTCGTTGTCGTGGTGAAAATGGTCCAGGGGCTAATGAATAATTGCATACTGTTAATCTGGGTACCGACGAAGAGCCGAAAGAAACGAAGATTGGCAGCTTCTTCAAGGGGGAAGACAAAGACAGACTGACTGCACTGCTCAGAGAATTTGTGGATGTATTCGCATGGTCATACAAAGACATGCCGGGTTTGGACAAAAAGGTCGCAGAGCACAGAATTCCGATCAGAGAGGACGCCAAGCCAGTAAAGCAAAAGCTCAGAAAGATCAAGCCAGAATGGTCTCTACAAGTCAAAGAAGAGATTGAAAAGCTCCTCAGTGTGGGTTTCATCAAAGTCATTGAGTATCCAACTTGGCTAGCGAACATTGTGACAGTCAGAAAGGCAAACGGCAAGGTTCGAGTTTGTGTGGACTTCCGGGATTTGAACAAAGCTTCCCCGAAAGATGATTTTCCACTACCAAACATCGACATGCTCGTCGATTCAACTGCCAACTATGAAGTCCGCTCATTCGTGGACGGGTTTGCCGGTTACAATCAGATTCTCATGTCCGAAGAGGATCAACACAAGACAACTTTCACAACTCCGTGGGGGACTTTCTGCTACACAGTCATGCCGTTCGGACTAAGGAACGCTGGGGCTACCTACCAGAGGGCTGTTACGGATTTATTCCACGATATGATTCATAAAGAGATCGAGGTCTATGTAGACGACATGATCATCCATTCAAAGGGAACCAACGGTCAACATTTGATCGACCTTCGCAAGTTCTTTGAAAGGCTTCGACAACACAACATGAGACTCAATCCCGCAAAGTGCACTTTTGGGGTCATCAGAGGAAAGGTTCTTGGTTACATGGTCACTGAAAGAGGAATTGAAGCCGATCCCTCCAAGATCAAGGCAATCATTGACATGTGTTAGTCTGTTTATTTCCGCAAGTGCACGGGTGTATGTAGTATAGATAGTGCAAGAGCGAGTCGATCCCACGAGGACAACTTTACTTACAAAATATCTTTGCTTAGAATAAAAAATAAAGAAAGGAAAATGATTGGGGGTTATAAAATTTGTTTGTCACGACTAGAAAGTAATAATAAAAACTATAGCTTAGATTGAAAACTCTTATGATTAAGGAATTCTCGGGATTGGGACACAAACAATCATTGTATTCATCAACTATCCATGCTCTATTTAGATTAAAGTTTCATTTTAAAACAAGGATGGTATGCTTGGCCTACACTACTTTTCACGATCAAGCAAGTAGCGTTTGTATTCTCATACTAATTATGCCCTATCTCTCGATGGCCCATAATTAGTAAGAATCCATTAAGTTTTCTTTATGAAAATCAGCATACTTTCCACTCAAGGAGCATCCCTAAGCCATTACACTACTCTCGTGAGTAATGAACTTAGTTCTGACTATATGGATCCGCTAATCAAGGTTCTCCGATCAGTACTTCCCTTGATTAACTAAGATTCATACGAGCCATGGACGTCATCATGGTTGTAGGCGTTAAAGTTTGATATAGTAGAATTGTATAAGATGAAGAAAGTAAATTTAGAGCATGAATATTAATAAATACAAGTGTTTGTTGAGTTTCCAACCCCAAGAAATAGGGGGATTACTCACAAGCCATTTGTGAAAAGAAAAGAATAAGATGAAGATGAGATAAAAGAGTAGAGATACTTATTCTGAACTTGAAATGGAGACAAAGACTTGAAAATAACCTCTTAATATTATTGATAAAGAACTCAGAATATTGCTTAAAAAAAAGACGAATGCCTTTCACAAATTCTGAGAATTATTTGATGTTTGAGAGTACAAATTTCACTATAGTAAGTTTACAATGTTTCTAGATATCTAAAATACTGATTTCTACTTCTATTTATAAGCCTTGGAGGAGGGGAGGCAATCTTTCCCGGATGGGTGCTTGGAGAGGTCTTCATTCGAAAAGGAACCTTTTTGCTGATTCAGAGGGTGCTCGGCCGAGTCAAGGAAAAGTGCTCGGCCGAGCAAGCCTTCGAAAATAAATCTGCCCTTTCTGATTCCCTATGCTCGGCCGAGTCAAGGGTACTGCTCGGCCGAGCAGACCCTGCTTTGACTGGAACTTTGACTTTCATGGACTAGCTTATTTCCTCCTTTGCCAAGTGTTCCTCCTTCACAAAGATGATGCCTTAGCTCCCTTTTTCCTCAAGAATGTACTAAAAACCTGTTTGCATCATAGAAACATTCTCCAAGTGCATTATATCAAATAAAGAGTAGAAAATAAGTAATTTAAGTGGAATAAAAGCTAAATAAACTATATTTTTAGACCTTGAATGACTATAAAATAGTCATTTATCAAACTCCCCCACACTAGGATCTTGCTTGTCCTCGAGCAAGTTAAATGTTCAAAAAGAGAGGAGTGCAAATGACACTAGTAGAAAAACAAGAAAGGTCTTCAATGCTCCCTCAGAATATTGTTATATAATATTACCTTTATAAAATTTCTTCCTTTTAAGTTTTCATCTCAAGGGATTTGTAAAGAAGAAGGTAGGATGATATTAAAGTGCAAATAGAAAAGTTTGAATGTTAATATAACATGAATAAATACCATTGAATAAGAGCATATAGAAATAACCAAATGAATTTGTGGGTCATAAGTATGAATTAAGAATTATATTCACTCTTTTAGAGTGCTTTGTGAATAAATTTTCCATGCTTGAATATACATTTCTTAAACTATGATCTTTATTCTTTAACAAAGATGTCCATATGTCGTTATGCATTTTGAATCACAAGAATTGATGAAAGGCGGAGGATGATAGTGGAATAAGGTTCGAGATTTGATTAATTAGACGTGGCAATTGAGTTTCTTGCTTCTAAATTGTCACACTCTATAATGATATATTCATTTAGATATTTGAATGGACAATCAAAAGAAGAATAAATTAATTTAATTCGCCTCTTAAAAGTGGGAATGGAAAGATGGATTAAAGTGAAAATTTTTGTGATTCATGAGCATAACAAGGATGAAAAATCTTTGAAAAAAGAGTAGAAATGAAAGTTTTTGAGATGCATATACAAAAAATGTTTTAAAAGTTTCACAAGTATGTAGTATCCAAACTTAATGCCCACAAACTCATTAATAATGTAATGCTTCTATTCAATAGGATTTAAAAGTTCATATTAATTTTGAAAATTTTCCATTTATAATCCAATACAATCCTATGTTGTTATTATCAAATTTCTTAAGAAGTAAAAATTAGAAGGAAAAAGTTTTACTTAGGCAAATGATAATAAAGATAACATTCTCATCAATGGGAGCATTGGCTAAATTTTTTTTTTTTTTTTTTTTTTGAAAATAGGGAACATTGCCCTTATATTTTCTTTGAAAAGAAAAGCATAAAAAAGAAGAAAAATAAATGTAGAAAGAAAAGAAATAAGAAAAAGATAGATACTACCCCCCCACACTTAAATGAAACATTGTCCCTAATGTTTGAAAAGTAGAAATGAAAATTGGGACAAGAGTAATTTAAAGGAGAGGGAGAAAGAGGTACCGACTAGAATGGTGGCGGTGGTGGCGGTGGTTGCTGATTTGGAGGCCTGAAATTCATCCAGTTTCCAATTCCATAGTTGTAAATGTAGTCAACTCTGCCCTGAATGTGGTTGACCCGATCCTCCATGTTGGTGCGAAATTGATCAAAATTGGTGGAATATTGATCGAGTCGGTTAAGGATTTGGGTATTTTGTTGGTACATTTGGTTTTGCTGGATGAACATTTGGTTGAATTGGTCATAAAAATCGGAAGGCATTTGGTTTTGGAAATGGTGTTGTTGTGGTTCTTCTTGTTGCTCTTCCATTGGCTCATTTTGTTGAATATTGGGTCCTTGATTACTTGGAAAAATCCAAGTTTGAGGTTGGTTTAAGGTGATGATGGGCAATTGGTTGTTGGGCAAGCGGGTGTATGGTCTTTTATTTGCTCCTCCCCCAACATACATTGTATAGCTTCCTTCCTCATTTTCAGAAATCATATTCATCACTTTAAGGGCAGCTATGTCCAATGCCCTTGAACCTCGAACTGGTTCCCAAGCGTTCGGTCCTTCCTCAGGTATCTCAATGTGCACATATTCAGCAAATAATGTTATCATTCCTCCAATATGAATATCCCCAGGGAAATTAGGGGAAACATGGTCCAAAAGACGGTCTACTAACCATTTCCCTAGATTAATTCCCCTATAACCAGTCACGAAAGCCCACAGGAGAAACAACTCAGGCCTATTTATTGTTCCTTTATCCTCTCTTGCAAAGATAGTGCATGCATACATTCTATGGATGTAGCGGAGAACGGGGTGGACAATTAAGGAAGCCTTAGCGGTTCTAGGAAGAAAAGGTGTTTGCCCAGTGATTTGTAACCAAAAGAGGTCCGCATTAAACTCTGGAGGGAACTCATTTGTTAGATTTCTAGGGGAAGGCCAACCAAGGATTTCATTTATTTCTTCCAAATCAAGCTTATAGGAATTATTCAAGAGACGAAATGTTAGCCTAATATCTTCAAATTGTTCACCCGATGCTATGTCTATCCTATCCCTTGTTGTTTTTGACACTGTGCTTAGGAATTCGAGGGTGATGCTTTCGTAAGTTTTTGCCTGAGATCGCAAGAAATCTTGCGCTTCCAATCCTATGTGCAAATTCCAAATATTCCCTTGAATACCTAATGACCCCATAGCATCAAAATTTGGGAATTGGGTTGGCTTAACATCTTTTCCTGCTAACCTTTCAAATCTTTTTAGCTCGGGATTAGATTTAAATTGGATTCCCAAATTGTTTAGAGTAGGAACTAAATTTGAACTTGAACTCTCACCCTTCTTTGATTTCTTAGTCCCACTCCCAGAGGCTTTAGATGCCTTAGAAGTTGCCCTCTTTCCACGACTCTCCATTACCACAATAATCAAAAACAGAGCAAGATAACCCAAATGATTCTAGAGAGAGAAAGAGTGAAAATTTTTGTTACCCGAATGTTAATGAGCTTCAATCTTTGTTCTTCCTCCTCCAATAGCTTCAAAATTCCCAAAAGAATGAACCTTGACTTTCAATTTCAACTAAACCCGGACTTTGAATTTTGGGGCAAAACCTAGGGTTTTGATTTCGGGTGAATTGGACAGAAATTGGATGTTTTGAGGTGGGTTAGATGCTTTTAGAGGTGAAATGGAGATGGTTTTTGATGAGAATTGTGGGTTTGATTGATGATTTTTATGGGTTTGGCAATCTTGGGTTATTTTCGATTTTGGGAGATTTTGGGGTGATTTGGTGGGTTTTGATTGTGGATATGGTGTTTGGGAGGTGAAGGGAGGTTAGGGATGGGATACTTGGTCAGAAAGAATGGTGATTTGGTCGGAAATTGGGGAAGAAGAGGGTAAGGTGTTGGGTTTATAGAGGGTTTAGAGAAGAAGAGTAGAAGAAGATGAGGAAAATTTTGGGAAGAAAATCAAAAGACCCGTTTTTTACCCAAATTCGCCAGTCAACCCCGATATGCTCGGCCGAGCATATTTCCTTGACTCGGCCGAGCGGCCCTCTTCTGAATGTACCACTTTCTGACTCTTTTATGCTCGGCCGCGTCTTGTATGGTGCTCGGCCGAGCGAAACCTGAAATATCCCTTTTTTTTTTTTTTATATATATATACATACTACAAAATAAACATTAGATGGAAATAATAATAATAATAATAATAAAAATAAATAAAAATAAATAAAAATAAATAAATAAATCAATATATAAATAATAATCCATCGGTTACCATCCCGATGATGCTTGTTTAACGTCATTAGCTCGACGCCTTTCTTTTAATGAAAATGGGCATGGCATGGTATTGAGATGGCCTATTGTCTTTGACAATTTTCCATCGCATATCCGTTGGTTTGATTGAGGCCCTATGATCGATGCACATGCGCCATTCATTCTTTTTCTTGGGTGCTACTTCTTTTGACCTCTCTATGATGTCATCCCCTTCATCTTCATCATGTAGCATCCTTTTCCAGTCTATATTCTTGTCATTGGCCCTTGACTCCTCAATTCCTTTGACATATTTTTCATAAGTATTTAATTTATCTATATGATCCTTTTTTGGATCCATAGATTGAATGACATTTATTTCCTCATGATTATTGTCAAAGACTTCATTTTTTCGACAAGAGTTTTCATTCGTTGGGTTTTGCTTCCAGAATTCTTCTGTCTTATTTCCTACATTTAGAGTAAGCGTTCCCTTTTTAACATCTATAATAGCTCCTGCCGTGGCAAGGAAAGGCCTACCAAGGATGACTGGAATGTCTTTATCCTCCTCTATTTCGAGGATCGCAAAGTCGACAGGGATGATTAAGCTCCCTATACGACAGGGCAAATTTTCCATAATACCAATCGGGTATTGTATGGATCGGTCTGCCAATTGGAGAGATATGGTAGTGGGCTTGAGTTCCCCTATACCTAATCTCACACTTACCGAAAAAGGCATAATACTTACACTAGCTCCTAAGTCAAGCATAGCGTTTTCTATGTTGCACCTACCGATACTACAGGGGATAGAAAAAATGCCGGGGTCTTTGAGTTTTGGGGGAAGTTTCTTTTGTAAAATTGCACTAACGTCTTCCGCCAAAGTAAAGTTCTCAAATTCTTCTAATGACTTCTTCTTAAAAAGCATTTCTTTTAAAGGTTTTGCGTAAGAAGGTATTTCTTTTACATCATCGGAATAAGGAACTCTAACATTTAAAGACTTCAAAATTTTTAAAAACTCAGCATATTGATCATTAACCCCTTTCTTGATTAATCTTTGAGGATAGGGTATCGGAGGTTCAAAGTATTTATTGTAACTAATCTCGCTTTTACCATTCTTAGTCTCAACTTCTAGTGGGGTTGGACTATTGTTCTCTTTTTCCTTACTTAACGAGACTATTACATTTGCATGCTCATTTGGCCTTTGAGGTTGACCGGGAAGACTCCCTTGTGGTCTATGCGATGTGCTGGCCTGTTGAGCTTGCTGATTTTCAAGCATCTTATTATGCGTTGCTAGGTTATCAAACCTATTATTCAAAACTTTAAAGTTTTCCCTAAATTCATTATTAATCTTCTCCTGATTTTTATTATATTCGACCATATAGTCTATAAGAAGATCTAATTTAGATTTAGGGGGAGGGAAAGAATTATTGTTGATATTTTTGGGTACAAATCCCGGTGGTTGTGAGGAAGGTTGTGGGTTTAAAACATTATTACTTCTATAGGAAAAATTGGGGTGATTCTTCCATTCGGAATTGTATGTGTTAGAATACATACCCCCTCTTTGTCCATTAGAATTAACGAAATTGACTTGTTCACTAGAATTAGTGTCAAGCAAATCACAACTTTCACTACTATGTGAGTTTGACCCACATAGTTCACAAATAACGTTAACGTTAGCCACGGAATTTGTATTCAAGTTATCAATCTTCTTAAAAAGCATATCAAATTTCGAAGAAAGAAGAGTAACAACATCAACATTAAACTTACCTGCTGTTCCTTGCGGTTGGTCCCTTTCATTAGACCATTGGTAGTGGTTCAAGGCGATGCTCTCGATCAAGTCATATGCCTCATCCACTCCTTTGTTCATTAATGCTCCTCCCGCGGCAGCATCGATGGTCTCTCTAGTCTTGAATGTGAGACCATTGTAGAAGGTGTGCACTATCAACCACTTTTCAAGCCCGTGGTGTGGACACATCCTTAAAAGCTCCTTGAAGCGCTCCCAAGCATCATATAGCGACTCATCTCCATTTTGACTGAAATTTGTTATCTTGGTCCGGATCTGAGCGGTCTTGGATGGTGGGAAGAAGCGTCCAAGAAAGGCTTCTTGAACTTGGTCCCATGTTGTTAATGAATTGTGGGGGACCGCGTTCAACCATTGTTTCGCCTTATCCCTTAGTGAGAATGGGAAAAGGCGCATCCGAATAGCTTCCGGAGTGACACCTATGATTCGGGTGGTGTCACAATATTCCAAGAAGGATTGGATGTGAAGGTGGGGATCTTCAAGTGCCGAGCCACCGAATTGGTTATTCATAACCATGTGCAAAAGTTGTGGCTTGATCTCAAAATGGGCTGCGTCGGCATTTGGCACCACGATTGGTGTCCTAGTTCCCGGGGTACTTGGGTTAACAAACTCCCGAAGGGTTCTAGGTGGTGGTGTGGCAGGTATTCCATCACCGTCTCTATTTTAGTCACCATTTTGTGCCATTTCTGCTTCTAGGAATTCTCTGAATTTTCTTAACCTTTCGTGAAAGGTCCTTTCTGGCTCCGGATCAAACTCTTCAAGAGGCTTCCGGGCTCTTTTCATATACTCCGAGAGTACCTAAATGGAATATAAAATTAAAGACACAAATTCTTTGACGGGATGTTAGATAATTAACAAAAAAAATTAAAAAAATTATTAAACTAAAAACTAAAAATAGAAAGCAAAAGAAATTTTTTGAAAGTAAACCGTTGTCCCCGGCAACGGCGCCAAAAACTTGTTAGTCTGTTTATTTCCGCAAGTGAACGGGTGTATGTAGTATAGATAGTGCAAGAGCGAGTCGATCCCACGAGGACAACTTTACTTACAAAATATCTTTGCTTAGAATAAAAAATAAAGAAAGGAAAATGATTGGGGGTTATAAAATTTGTTTGTCACGACTAGAAAGTAATAATAAAAACTATAGCTTAGATTGAAAACTCTTATGATTAAGGAATTCTCGGGATTGGGACACAAACAATCATTGTATTCATCAACTATCCATGCTCTATTTAGATTAAAGTTTCATTTTAAAACAAGGATGGTATGCTTGGCCTACACTACTTTTCACGATCAAGCAAGTAGCGTTTGTATTCTCATACTAATTATGCCCTATCTCTCGATGGCCCATAATTAGTAAGAATCCATTAAGTTTTCTTTATGAAAATCAGCATACTTTCCACTCAAGGAGCATCCCTAAGCCATTACACTACTCTCGTGAGTAATGAACTTAGTTCTGACTATATGGATCCGCTAATCAAGGTTCTCCGATCAGTACTTCCCTTGATTAACTAAGATTCATACGAGCCATGGACGTCATCATGGTTGTAGGCGTTAAAGTTTGATATAGTAGAATTGTATAAGATGAAGAAAGTAAATTTAGAGCATGAATATTAATAAATACAAGTGTTTGTTGAGTTTCCAACCCCAAGAAATAGGGGGATTACTCACAAGCCATTTGTGAAAAGAAAAGAATAAGATGAAGATGAGATAAAAGAGTAGAGATACTTATTCTGAACTTGAAATGGAGACAAAGACTTGAAAATAACCTCTTAATATTATTGATAAAGAACTCAGAATATTGCTTAAAAAAAAAGACGAATGCCTTTCACAAATTCTGAGAATTATTTGATGTTTGAGAGTACAAATTTCACTATAGTAAGTTTACAATGTTTCTAGATATCTAAAATACTGATTTCTACTTCTATTTATAAGCCTTGGAGGAGGGGAGGCAATCTTTCCCGGATGGGTGCTTGGAGAGGTCTTCATTCGAAAAGGCACCTTTTTGCTGATTCAGAGGGTGCTCGGCCGAGTCAAGGAAAAGTGCTCGGCCGAGCAAGCCTTCGAAAATAAATCTGCCCTTTCTGATTCCCTATGCTCGGCCGAGTCAAGGGTACTGCTCGGCCGAGCAGACCCTGCTTTGACTGGAACTTTGACTTTTCATGGACTAGCTTATTTCCTCCTTTGCCAAGTGTTCCTCCTTCACAAAGATGATGCCTTAGCTCCCTTTTTCCTCAAGAATGTACTAAAAACCTGTTTGCATCATAGAAACATTCTCCAAGTGCATTATATCAAATAAAGAGTAGAAAATAAGTAATTTAAGTGGAATAAAAGCTAAATAAACTATATTTTTAGACCTTAAATGACTATAAAATAGTCATTTATCAACATGCCTCCCCCAAGGACGCAGAAAGAAATCAAAGGTTTCATGGGCAGACTCCAATACATCAGTTGGTTTGTGCATCAACTCACTTCCATGTGTGAGCCAATCTTCAAGCTACTCAAAAAGAACGTGGCTCTAGAATGGACCGATGCGTGCCAAGAAGCCTTCAACCAAGTGAAGCATTACTTGACATGCCCTCTAGTTTTGGTTCCACCACACGAAGAGAAGCCTCTCTTGCTCTATCTCACTGTCAATGATGAAGCCCTAGGGGCTATGTTAGTTCAAGAACAGCGAGACTCCACAAAAGAGAATACCATCTACTTTGTCAGCCGACGGTTTCAAGGAGCTGAAAAGAACTACTCTGTCTTAGAGAAGTCCTGTGCTGCATTGGTTTGGGTTACTCAAAAGCTCAAGCATTACATGGAGGCCTTCCCAATCAAGTTGGTAGCAAAAGTGGACCCGCTCTGCTACATCTTCGAGAAGCCTTTCATGTCAACAAGAATAGCCAAATGGTATTTCATGCTCGCCGGCTACGATATCACTTACGTTACACTCAAATCCATCAGGGGAAAGTGTTCAGTGATCAGCTTGCTGAATTTCCGTGTGACGAAGTGAAGGGGGAAGATATACAGTTCCCCGACGAGCATTTAATTTGCGCTACAACAGAGGAAAATAAGTGGCAACTTTTTTTCGATGGCGCAGCCAATAAGCATGGGTATGGCATAGGGATGTTACTTGTCGATCCAAAGGACATGTATACTCCAATTGCCATCCGCCTCGAATTTGAAGCCACTAACAACACCGCTGAGTACGAAGCTTGCATAGCGGGGCTCGAAGCAGCCCTCGAAAGAAATGTCACAAGTTTAGAAGTATTCGGTGATTCCTTGCTCATCATCAACCAGACATCCAGAAAATGGAAGATTCAAGACTCAACCCTGCAACGGTATGGTCAACATCTCGAGGAATTGGTTGAACAATTTCAAGAAATCACCTTCAATTACCTGCCAAGGGACAAGAACCGTTTTGCTGATGCACTAGCCACCATCGCTTCACTGGTCGAAATGCCTGAGGGTAAAATGGTGAAGCCCTTCAAAATTTCCCGACGAAACAGTCCGGCATACTGCATGAGTATTGCGATCAACGAGGTCCAAACAAACTCCCCGTGGTACGCAGATATCATGAATTTCCTCAAGGATGGTACTTATCCCGAGAACAGCAATAAGAAGTCTCAAATGGCATTACAAAGACTAGCCTCCTGATATGTACTGATTGGGGACAGAGTCTAAAAAAGGCACCACGAGGGGATCAATCTCCTATGCGCAAATGAGACCGAAGCTCAAGAAATAATGCATGAGATCCACGAAGGTGAATGTGGGCCCCACATGAACGGGTTTATGTTGGCCAAGAAGATACTCCGCATGGGTTATTATTGGAGTACCATGGAAAGGGACTGCATTGAGAAAGTCAAGAGGTGCGCCAAATGCCAATTCCATGCCAATCTACAGCACGCTCCACCCTCACAGCTTTACAATATGACCACGCCTTGGCCTTTCTCTTGTTGGGGCATAGACATCATCGGCAAAGTTCACCCTACTGGAAGCAATGGACAATCTTTCCTCCTAGTAGCTGTGGACTATTTTACAAAGTGGGTCGAAGCACAGGCTTACCGAGTTCTCAACGCCAAGAAAGTGGCCAAATTCGTGAAAACCCACAGCATGTGCCGATACGGCGTTCCTCATGAGATTATCTCAGACAACGGCTCTCACTTCGAGAAAGAGATGGACGCACTCCTGGTAGAATACAAGATCACTAAGCACAAGTCATCTCCATACCGCCCTCAAGCAAACGGTGCGCTCGAGGCAGCTAATAAGACAATCGAGACCATTGTGAAGAAAATGGCCTCCACTGGAAGGGATTGGCCCTAAAAGTTACCTCTAGCATTATGGGGCTACCGCACGTCAATACGGAGAGCGACTGGAGAAACTCCTTATGCACTGGTATATGGTTCCGAAGCTGTGCCACCAATAGAGCTCGAAGTTCCGCCCCTGCGGGTCCTCCTCGAGAACCAAGTCAATGAAGTCGATTGGATGCAAAGTCGATATGAACAGCTAGCTCTACTCGATGAGAAAAGGCTAAGGGCAATAGAGCGTACGAGGGCTTATCAACAAAGAATGGCTAGGGCTTTCAACAAAAAGGTGAAGCCCCGAAACATCAATGTGGGAGATTTGGTCCTAAGACAACACCCTCCTAATGCCATGAACCCCCTTGGAAAATGGGGACCCCGATGGATTGGTCCGTACGTAGTCAAGAAGATACTAAGCAACGGTGTAGTCCGACTTGTGGATTTAGACGGAGATCAACTGCCAAAGGAAGTCAACCTCGACAAATTAAAGAGGTTCTACGTCTAATAAACGAAGACCATAACAAAAAAAAAAAAAAAAAAAAAAGCTCGCTAGGTTGAAAACCCGCAAGGGCGGCCTAGGAAAAAATTAGAGCATGTGCAAAAAAAAGCCCGCTAGATTGAAAACCCGAAAGGGCGGTCTAGGCAAAAAACAGGGTGCACAAAAAAAAAAATGGTCTTCGTTTGTTTGAACTACGGAGACCTGAGCCTCTACACTGGAGGAACGTAGGCAAACTTCGGGTGCGGTCTAAAACATAAACAAATACCCAAATCATTTCCAAATTAACAAGATGCAATTTTTTTATTCATTCACTAAATCATTTTCGTCATTACAATGAAAATGTTGGACTATTAAAAGACATAAAACATTAAATCCTAAACAAGTGGTCTATTCTAATTGCAATCTCTTGGGGGTGCTAGGAAAAATCTAATTTTCTCTTGGCCTTTGAAGGACCACCCGAACGACCATCAATCCTACTCTTCTTGGGAGGCCTAGGGACACTGATGCGGACCGATATCTTCTGCGCAACCGAACGCCTCCGAGCATAAAAGTCATCCAAAGGAGTACCGAAAGGATCGGTCAGGATATTGTTCACATCAGCAGCAGCTTCCTTGTACCTCAAAGCACTGCTGGGCTCAAAATCCCTTCCTAGCAACTCCGCCCGAAGAGCATCTACCCAAGTAATGCCACGGTAGATGGTACCAAGCAAATGATCCAAGTAACTCTCGGGAAGAAAAATGCTGCCCCGGTGCTATGGAGCGGAGACCCAACGGTCACGATCATCTCCCCAAGCCAACTGAAGCTCATTCGAGGAGTCCGGACCCATATAAGAAACTGGATGAAGTACCCCATTCCTCGGAAAAAGAATTATTTGCTGACGACCGAACTGTCTCAAAACCCGTTTTGGCTGGTAAAACGAAGAGTTCCTCAATCCGGGTAAAACCACATGCTGGAAACCGAAAGTCCACTCCACAAAAGGGTGAAGACCCCAAGGACACCACTCAACATCAGCTGTGAGACGAGAAGCAAAAAATCTCCTCCAACCCTCTTCGGTCAAATCCCTAATCAGCAACCGTCGCCTATGAACAGCAAAAGGAGAAAGGTCGCCATCCGCCGCATAAAGCCTGAAATGCTCCTGAAGCCATATGGTTAAAAGCAAGGGGCTTCCTCGTCGCATCTCGCCTGTACGGTGCAACTCGTCCAAACCATGCAAGGTCTCTCCTACAATAAACGGAACTATGCTAAACCGCTGACCTTTCGCCTGCAACACTATCTCAGCCAACTGCGCATCCGCAGTACCCAGAGGAGTGACAAACAAAACCTCACTGAAAAGGCAGACAGCCATGGCATTCCTCTTAAAAGTCTGAACCGCGACATCTTCCGAATGCAAACTGAAGAACATCGGAAGCTCAGTTATGTCAACAACGGTCCCGTGCATCATCTTCTTCACTTCTCCGACAGGGAGATTCAAAATGTCAACCCAAGAATCAACAACACCGCGGTAATACTTGGGGACGGCAATCCGACCGGCCAAAGGCATACCCAAAATGGCCCCAAAGTCATCAACGGTCGGCACCATTTCATTAGCCGAAAAATTGAATGTATGGCTATCACAATCCCAAAAGGCTGCAGCAACCTTCAACAAGTCCCAATCCGGCTTCAATGTCCGCAAAGTGAAGAGAATTCGAAGCCCGAAATCTTTGATGAAGGCATTTTTGGGATGGGTGTTAAAAGAATACACGAAGGTCGACAAATCCTTCTCGTAACTCTTGACAACCTCGGCATCAAGACTAAAAAGGTTGGAGGCCATGGGAAAGAAGGTTATAAGCAAGATTGGGTAATAAAATGGTGTTCAAAAATAGCAGAAAAAGGCTGTTGGAATCGAATTGTCGACCAGAAGCTGATATTATAGCTGTTGGGGGATCTTTTGGCCAGCAAATATCAGGCCCTGAATTTCGCCTCCCAGAGGCGAGCGCCTCCCGACACCGGTCTACAAGGCACGCGCGTCCCGTGTCTGAGAGAGGAAGCGCCCGCGTCCCAGGCATAAGAAGGCTCCAGAAATAGCCCTTGTCAGCTTAAGAAGGAAGCCCAGGCACGTTCAAACGCCCTCTATCTACAGAAAAGATCAATCCCACCAACAAGAGAAGCTCAAAACGATGACATCAAGCACTCGGAAGGGCACACATTAATTTGGTCCGCCCTTAAGACAGGTCTAAAAATTGAAATAGGATAGAAACTCACACTCAAAGTAGGGTGTCTTTCATTATTCTCAAAGATCAGTTTTCACAATTCATCCCCAGCACAAAGCATTCCTCAGTCAACTGTACCCGCACCCCGTCAAAAGTCAAAGTCAAACAGTCAACATCAAAGTACGACTCACGACAACAACTTGGTCCGGGATGATCCACGGAATCACTACTTCTTCATCAAACAAGACCTAGATCCGTTCAAAGCAAACGGTCCTCCAGGTCCCGCACCTCAGCAAACGGTCCTCCGGGTCCCGCACCTCAGCAAACGGTCCTCCGGGTCCCGCACCTCAGCAAACGGTCCTCCAGGTCCCGCACCTTAGCAAACGGTCCTCCAGGTCCCGCACCTCAGCAAACGATCCCCCGGGTCCCGCACCTCAGCAAACGGTCCCCCGGGTCCCGCACTTCAGCAAACGGTCCTCCAGGTCCCGCACTCCAGCAAACGGTCCTCCGGGTCCCGCACTTCAGCAAACGGTCCCTCGGGTCCCGTACTTCAGCAAACGGTCCTCCAGGTCCCGCACTCCAGCAAACGGATCTCGCTATCAGCAAACAGGTCCCGCCTCCAGCAAACGGATCTCGCTCTCAGCGAACAGATCCCGCTTCCAACAAACAGATCCCGCTTCCAGCAAACGGATCCCGCTTCCAGCAAACAGATCTCGCTTCCAGCAACGGATCCCACTATTGGCAAAGCCGCTCACACAGGGAGCGCACCCTTACCTCTCAAAGCCGCTCACACAGGGAGCGCACCTCTATCCCCCGTAATTTCAAATTCCTGCTTTTATCAAGTCTTTTCCTTTTCTTGGTGATGTTATAGGCGGATGTCTGTCTTTCGTCGGCGCGTTTGCTTCGTAATCCACGCCGCCGAGGGCTCTGCAGACACCCCGCCTTGGACCGCTCACCCCGATTGCACACTTGATTTTATGTTTCTCCCTCTTTTAAGTGTTTCCTGTTAGTTTGTTACTTTGGTTAAGTTCCACAATAGAGATTAGGACACTCCTCGGACCACCCATTTAGGATGTAAATAATGCAAAACTTTTCGCAAAACTTTTCGCAAAATAAAACTTCTCTCTTTTCTCCTTAAAAAGAATTAGTTTCTTGCCACACACTACCACTAGTCCGTGTCAGCACTACACATGTCCCTACTACCCGGAGTATTCGATGTGCAGGAATTTGTGCGCTACTGCCTCACATTTTTCGAGTCACTCGTCTACTCCACTCACCGTGTACGTTCCGCGAGCGGTGGGAACCTTTAACCTAACCCGTGTCAACCCACACATAGAGATTAGGACACTCCTCGGACCACCCATTTAGGATGTAAATAAATGCAAAACTTTTCGCAAAATAAAATGTGCATTACATCTAGGCGACCTCTAAGGTCCATCGCTCACCCCGTGGGCCATCTATCAAAATTCCTCATCTTGGCCTATCTTGGTTACCTACCCATCATTGTGATCCATTTGGGTCTACCCTTTATCTCGACCCGCTTTGGCCAAAATCCCACCATCCTTTGGCCTCTTAGGACAATCTTATCTACCTTTGACCTCCTAAGTCAACCTTTGACCGCCTAGGTCAACCTTCCCAACCTTTGACCTCCTAGGTCAACCTTATCCAACTTTGACCCCCTAGGTCAACCTTTGACCTCATAGGTCAACCTTATTCGCCTTTGACCTCCTAGGTCAACCTTTGACCCCCTAGGTCAACCTTATCTACCTTTGACCTCCTAGGTCTACCCTTGACCTCCTAGGTCAACCTTACCACCTTTGCCCCCCTAGGTCAACTTTATCGTCTTTGACCTCTTAGGTCTACCATTGACCGCCTAGGTCAACATTATCCGCCTTTTACCTCTTAGGTCTACCCTTGACCTCCTAGGTCAACCTTATCACCTCCGACCCCTTAGGTCAACCTTATCACCTTTGACCCCCTAGGTCAAACTTATCACCCTCGACCTCTTAGGTCAACCCTTGACCGCCTAGGTCAAATTTATCCGCCTCCGACCTCTTAGGTCAACCCTTGACCTCATAGGTCAACCTTATCACCTCCGACCTCTTAGGTCAACCCTTGACCACCTAGGTCAACCTTATCACCTCCGACCCCTTAGGTCAACCTTATCACCTTTGACCCCCTAGGTCAAACTTATCTACCTCCGACCTCTTAGGTCAACCCTTGACCTCCTAGGACAACCTTATCACATTTAACCCCCTAGGTAAACTTTATCATCTTTGACCTCTTAGGTCTACCCTTGACCCCCTAGGTCAACCTCATCCGCCTTTGACCTCTTAGGTCAACCTTTGACCCCCTAGGTCAACTTAATCATTTTGACCTCTTAGGTCAACCTTTGACCCCTTAGGTCAACCTCATTCGGTCAACCTTATCACCTTTGACCTCTTAGGTCAACCTTTGACCCCTCGGTCAACATTATCACCAGTTGACCTCTTAGGTCAACCTTTAACCTCCTAGGTCAACCCAATCACCTTCGACTCTTAGGTCAAACTTGGACTCCTAGGTCAACCTTATCCGTTTTCGACCTCTTAGGTCAATCTTTGATTCCATAGGTGAACCCAATTACCTTTGGTCCTAACCCGCTTTGGTCAAACCGTCATCTTGACCCACCTAGGTCATTATTTGACCCACCATCGTCCAGACCAACCTAGGTCAACCCGTTTAGGTCCAACTTGTCCGTCTTAGGTTAAAACTACCCCTTCACCTTTGACCCGTCAAGGTCAACCCGTGACCCGCTTAGGTCGACTTACCTATCTTGGATCCATCAACCCGAATAGGTCAACCTTTGACCCGCTTAGGTCAAACCATGCCTATCCCGTTTAGATCATCCCATAGGCAACCCGTTAAAACCCGCTATCTTGATCCATTCACCATATAGGTCAATCCAACCTTTTCTCAAATTAGGTCGACCTATCCTACACCCATCTAGGTCAAAACCACCATTATTGTCGCATTCTAGCTTGAACCACTTCTTGTCTCAAACCTTAGGTCAAACCTTAGGTCAAATTTAGGTCAAACCTTAGGTCAAACCATACCCGACTCAATCAAAACCAACTCCTATAGGCCTTCCTCACCCATGCTTGACCAAGGACCGAGTCATCTCCCTCTTTTTGACCCCTATGGTCATCTCTCACCTCTTTTTTAAAAAGTCTAACTTGACTCGAACTACGGCGACCTGAGCCTCTTATTGTGTGGGACCTCTCCCTCATGATAAGGGGAACGTAGGAAACTTCGGCCCGGTCAAACTTTCAATTTTTTACCAAAATGCATTTCAAAAATGTGGAGACCGACTCTTTTCCAAAAAATGATTTTTATAACGATGCCTTATCATTAAATACGAATCTAATTCTTTCATGACATAGAGTTCTGCATCATGTCGGCTGCAAGGAACATTGAAGTTGCAACTGAAGCTGCTACCCAAGATCCTGAGACAATCCTCTACACCAGTACTGCTCTCAGTAAGCAAGCATCCCGCTTCGAAGCCATCCTCGATGAACAAGCAATCCACTTTAAGGCCATTATCAACGAGCAAGCAACACACTTTCAGAAGGAGATGCATAAGACCCTAAGAGATATCGAGAGGCGCCATTTGTCTGACATTCGTGGCGTTTATGATTACCTCAGTCGAGTTCTCCCTCTTGCTCAATGTCAACACCCGTACGCTCCTCAAATGTACGGGCCACCACAGACTGTCCCCGTCGGGATGCCTCCTATGACTACTCATCAACAAGGGGTGCCGGTACCTAAGTCACCCTCAAAGACAGTTCGTGAAAGGAAAGACGAGCGCGAATTCGACGACTTGGGTATGCCGTTAGCCAAACTCTTCAAAAGTCTAGTTCAAGCCGGCAAGTTGTCTCCTTTGTTCAACTATGAACCAAGTAGGGTGAAGCAAGGCTTGGATCCCTCCAAACACTGCCAATACCACCAGTACATTGGGCATGACACCGAAGATTGCCTCCAATTGAGGAGAAAGATTCAAAGCCTCATTGACAGCGGAGCCATCACCCGCCAACGGAATACATGGGCATGGGCAAAAGAGGAAATTGGGGCCACCTCCTTTAAATAAAAGAAAAGAAAAGGGTCATTCAGTCTTCGTAGGTTCTAGAGTATCCTTAGTCAAAAGTCCACCTTGGACGATTTTTGTTTCTTTAAGTAAACATCCACCCCGGACTAGTCAGTTTAAATCTTTTAGTTCCAATAAAAGGGTCTTTATTTCTTTCTTTTCTCTCTAGACTTGAGACATAAGCTTGCATATATCAATTTCATAAAAATTGTCTTATTCTCCATTTTCGCTTGATTGCTATATCTTTATATGATGAATTATCTTAATCTTACTCATTAATGACGACTCATTAAAAGGTAAATGGACCCACAAACCATTCACATAACTAAGTAAACGATTAATCTCAAAATAACAAATGCTTCGATCAATTGGGATGAACGAATCACTTTCTCTTCTCTCTACATTCTACCCCCATACACTCTCTCTATACACTCACCCCTTGTACACACTTCATATACACTCTCTATATACACCTTTCTCCCATACACTATCCTCATACGCCTCTCATCCCACCATTAGACCCCTTTTTATAAGGTCGTGACAAAGAAATGGACTGCGGTTGCTCATCATCAGATAGACATCTATGCTGCCACAATTTAAAGGGTTGGTTTGTTCCCTTCATGAGTACTACATGCCGCTACACTGGGACTGTCCGTATTCCATCGCAAATATAAGACAAGTGCACGAAGTCATTCATTGGTGCACGTGATAATCCAATGGAGCTCTACCGGTGAAAATCAAGGGGCTAGGATGCCCGCCGCCAGCAAAAGGCCGCTTGAACGATAAGGAAGCTACCTCGCAATCGAGAGAGGCGAAAGCAAACTAGGGGCTTGTCTCACCCAATGTTTCATGTACAAATATAAAAAAAATATATATATGGCTCGCTAGGTTGAAACCCAAAAGGGCGACCTAGGCAAAAGTTAGAGCATTGCACAAAAAGAAGCCCGCTAGGTTGAAAACCCGAAAGGGCGGCCTAGGAAAAAAAAGGGTGTGCACAAAGAGATAAAATAAAAAAGAAAAAAGAAAAATAGAAGGGGCTATCACCATGGAAAAGTAAAAGTCCCATTTTCTTTTCACCTCAAATGTTCTATTTTCCTTTCTTTCCTTACAAAGTAGATAAACAACAGCAACCCATGACAACTACGATGGAGCAATCCACTGCAACAACTACAAAGGAGTAATCCACCGCAATGAGCTACAAAGAACAACTCACCTCAAACGAACCTCACACCCCTAAAGTTAAAACCCAACTTCATCGTCAACCGGGCAACCACTCAAAGCCAAACATAACCTACCTTGGGCCAACTTTCTTTCTTTTCTTTCCTCCCACACATACCCACTGAAACCCGACACCATCGTCAAGCGGGTCATCCCCGAACTACGCGGACCTGAGCTTCTCACCTTGAGGAGAACGTAGGCAACCTTAGGGTCCGGTCCAAAATATACACAACCCACCTCGTAGCCAATTTTCCTTCTCTTCTCTCTTACCCCATATTTCTACTCCTGACTTCTTCACTCACAACTAATCAAAACATTTATTATTTCGAGACTACTTGTCTAAAACATAATCATAAGATGCATAACTAATCAACGAGGTCCATTCTCAAGCAATCAAATAAGAATCTTGAATAAAACAATTTTCAAATGTCTAGACAAGTCTTCCGTTCTACAATCTAGGAAAGAGCTAAACACTTACTTTCTGTCAAGCAGGGGCTTCCTCCCTTTTGTACATATATACACTCAGTTGCCTAAAGAGTCAAATGTGAGTACGATCTCTCTCTCTCTTACTCTCCCCAAAATGCCCCCGCATGTTTTCAAACAATTCTTTTTTCCTTTTTTGAGTCGACTGAATGATTTCAAAAAAAAAAAATAAAAAATGATGACGCAAAAGAGATGCCCGCTAGATTGAAAACCCGTAAGGGCGGTCTAGGCAGAAAAAAGGGTGCGTCTCAAAGGAGGTAGGATACCCCATTCTACGCCCTTATCGAACTGGGGCTTCCCCAACAGAATGGGTCGACTATAGGGTTTTCTCAGAGAATATTGAGGCTTCGATAAGCACATACTTAGAAGAAGGGCATCCCTCATCATCAAGCTCGACGTAGAATTTCTCAAAGGAGGAAGGGTACCCGCTCACCAAATTAGAGAATCCCCGATGGAATGGGTCGACTATGTGGTTTCCCAGAGAATACTGAGGTTTCAACAAGGATGTACTTGGAAGATGGACACCCCTCATCGTCAAACTCGGCACGTGACAAACTCTTTGAATTGGTTAGAATCGTAATTAATTATAAAGCATCTTTATAAAGTCATAACATTTTCAAAAGTTTTCTCTTCCACGACACTTTGTTTATAAACCCGCACTCTCGGTCTCCACAAAATTTCTATAAACCTCCTCGGTCCGCTCTGAGACCCATCTTTGTGATTCTTGAACCGACTCGGTCCTTCACCCTATTTCCTACACAATAGGATACCCTTAGGTCCCAACCTACCTGGTTCAAAACCTTAGGTCCCAAGCCTACCTGTAGATACCCCGGGGAACCACGGCTTGGCTAGAGCGGTGAATTATCCTAGGATGTCTAACTTGTTTTAGATTGTTTAGAGTCGCCACCTATGTTTTTAAAGGAACATAAGAAAAACCTAGAAATAGCCTAATTTATGTACAAAACCAGAGATTCGGGAGAGAAGGGTTCGGGGGTTAGGTGACGGAGTGGGGAAGTACTTAAACACCCACTCCGCCCCGCTTACGCGGGTCTTGCTACTATTGGTGTTCTAATATTTACATGTCCTTCAATTAATTAAATAGAAATGTGCTAACAATTGTGATGAGAAGAAAAAGGGAAATAAAGGGGAAATAAAATAGAATTGTTTTATTTATTTAATGATAAAGATTACATGTAACAAGTAATGTTGAAGAATTACATTAAGAGATGAAGAGAAATTAACATGGTGAATTAAAGTTAAGATTAAAATGTAGGGAGATAACCTTAACTAACTTCAATATGTGAAGTAGTCATGTTGGTCATGTCCCATTAATGGGGATTGCATACATCAAGAAGAAGAAAACAAAGGAAGAAAATGGAGTTGTACCTTGAGGAAGAGGACTTGGAACCTTGACTTGAAAGTGTTGTTGTTGTAATGAAATTGTTGTAGAACAATTTGTGTAGAGTCTTGTTACTAAGAACTCTTGTTGGGAGAATTTGTGTATAATGTAGTTGGTGAATCAAGGTTGGAGTCCCTTTCTAAGGTAGAAGATGATGGTTTTTATAGGTAAAAAAGAGAGGGAAATGATGGAGGGAAATTGGTCATCCATGTGAAATGGAATGAGCCAATCACAAATAAGATAAATGAATAAAAGAAAAATAAAAGAAATAAAAGAAATCAAATAATAAATGAAAGAAATATTAGTTTTTTGGGAAAGGCTTAGAATTTGGGATTGGGAGTTAATGAGAAAAGGGGGGATGAATGTGGATGTAAAAAGATGGTTTTGTGATCAAGAAAAGATGTTTGTAAATAAGAAAAGGGAGGGAAATAAGGTGCAATCCGTTACTGCCATAATGGGAGGCGCGCGGGTCCCGCTTTAGGGGCGAGACGCGCGCGTAGCCCGTTAACAGTGTCGGAAGCGCCCGCGGCAGAGAAGGACAGAATGACAGAATGACCCTAAAAGTTAACTCTGTTATGCAGTTTAGTCCAAAACTAACGGAATCAGTTAGGAACTTAACCGAAGTAACAGAAATCAATAAAAATAAGTTAAATAAAAATACTTTGTATGCAATCGGGGTGAGAGGTCCAAGGCGGGGTGTCTACAGAGCCCCTCGGCGACGTGGATTGCGAGGCAAAACGCGTCGACGAAAGAAAGACAACCGCCGAGGACATCGACAAGAGAAAACAAAGACTCGATAAAGAAGGTATTTGAAATTACAAAGGATAGGAGTGCGCTCCCTGTGTGAGCGACTTTTGCTGATGGAAGAGGTATGGTGATTTTAGTGGTTCACCATGGACCAAAATTGGTGCTCTGTGCGGCACCTGCTGATTCTGGTGCTCTGTGCGGCACCTGGTGCTCTGTGCGGCACCTGTTGATTCTGGTACTCTGTGCGGCACCTGGTGCTCTGTGCGGCACCTGTTGATTCTGGTGCTCTGTGCGGCACCTGGTGCTCTGTGCGGCACCTGTTGATTCTGGTGCTCTGTGCGGCACCTGCTGATTCTTGTGCTCTGTGCGGCACCTGTTGATTCTGGTGATCTGTGCGGCACCTAGTGCTCTGTGCGGCACCTGTTGATTCTGGTGCTCTGTGCGTCACCTGCCGATTCTGGTGCTCTGTGCGGCACCTGTTGATTCTGGTGCTCTGTGCAGCACCTGCTGATTCTGGTGCTCTGTGCGGCACCTGGTGCTCTGTCCGGCACCTGTTATGTGTATGCTTTGCAGATATATGTGCTTGTGTGAGATGTGAAATAGGAATTGCGAGAGAAAATTGTGATTGTGGTGTGATGTGATCTTGAAAGCACCTTTGTAATGAGAAAGAAGTAAGAATGTAGAAAGTGATCTTGTGTGCGGTGTGATTTTGAGGAAAGCATTGGATGTATTCATACCTTCACTTACCATTGCCGCTTGAGTGGAGATGGATTCTTGATGTCCGCGGAGGATGCTTTGATGGAGAATGTCCATTCTTTAGATGTTGATGAGAGAATGCCCTTGATGTTGGGTTGGCGAAATGGTATTCTGGATGATGGGTTGGTCGTGCCAAAAGGCTGCCTACGTATCCCTTTAAGAGAATCAGACCAGCGTAGTTTAAGGATGATGGAGAACGCTGGAGGAGAGGCTAGGAGCAAAGCAAAGTAAAGCACATAATTTTGCACATAGAAGGAGAAAAAGAAAGAAAAAATCTTTTTTTTTTTTTTTTTTTTTTTAAAGATTAGAAAGGAAAGAATATGCACACATGTGAGGAAAAGATTTTTTTTTTTTTTTTTTTTTTTTTTTTTTTTTTTTAAGTTCGTGGGTGAACCATTTTAACCATTGTGTGCTTGTGAAGCCAACCCAAGATCAAGTCATGTTCAGTCGAAGTCCGGATTGCCTCGCTTGAATTCTGTTGTCGCTGGTGTGGCCAACGAAGATTGATGTCTAGCCCCAAGAGATTTGTGGATTATGGGGCTTCAAAAGGCTTTTGATGCCGAGATGAGGGGTTGCTGATTGTAAAGCCCCTAGAATGCCTTTGATGCCAAATTTTGAGGGACTTGCATAGCTCCAAGATAAATCAGCTCTTGGCCCATTCGAGTAAATCGCCCTTTGTTGTTGTAGTGAGCAAGCCCCAAGAGGAGATCTTGATGCCAAGCTTCGAGAGATTGCAAAGCCCCAAGTGTCGTGGGCTTGTAGATGGTGAGATGTGAAGACCTTTCATTGTAAAGCCCCAAATTACCTCGCGATTGGCTCGGCATTGAGAGCGGGTGTACCGTTTGGTAGAATTCTTGATAGAGATCTCATTCTTGCTCTTACTGGGGAGATGAATGGCCTCATTGTGGTCGATACCTAAATGGCTGAGGGCTTATGTCAAAGGATGCAGTAATGTCTTGCGGTGCCGTCGCAGAGGATAAGGTCTTGGTGTGATAAAGTCCCAAATAAGTATGCTTGCTTGACTCTTCTTGAGTTAAACTAATGACGGATCTTCGGATGCAACTAGTGCTGTGGCCCAACTTTATCTGAGCTGCACCTTGTGCTTTTGATCTTGGAGAAGGGGGGTGCTGAATTGCAGAAACATTGGGATTGGCCGTGGCATTTCCCGCTATAACCCTGTTTTGATTAGAGTTTAGCATATTGAATCTTTTTCCTTTTCTCTAAGACTTCCTTCAAAATCTCGCTTGAAAGTTCTAACAAAAATCATCAACTTCATTCATAACATCGGAGTCTTCATTTAAAACCAAGAGGCCTTTGACTTGAAGTATTGAGAGACCTTTGAAGCTTGATCTCTTTCATGGAGCTATAAGACTACTCCACATTGCATTGCTTGAGCATTGCTGTCCCCCAAAAGACTGTCGGTTGCGAAGCCCCAATATTTCCCTTTGCTCGGATTACTATAATGCCGTAGCCCAAAAGATTGTAGATTGCGAAGTCCCTTGAGACCTTCGGTGCCGAATTGAGGAAGCTTCCAATGTAGCACATGACTCGGCTGGGGATACTGCTGGGGAGTTAATTGCTCTTTGCCGAGGGAGCCTTTAAGACTTGACCGTAGCCCCTAGAGTGCCATCATTGATTGCGAGAAAGGTCCACCCTTGATTGGGAAAACGAGCACGGGCACACATGACAAGAGGGCTTTTTGACATCCCTTTTGAGGGACTTTGAGGATAGTCTCACACATCTTTCTCGAACATAGCCTCTAGGGCGTATTGATTGTCAAGTGAAGCAAAAGAAGTCCTTGTCCTTGAGTCACATAGCCCCTAGGGCGTCACCATTTGTTGAGCAAAGCAAGAGTGACTCATCCTCGTGCGAGGGAACAAACATGAGAGGACAAGGCAAGAGCTACTCCATTTCTCGGGAGCCTTTCGGCGTACTTTAGAAGCACACTTTTGAAAACTGAGACACATGTTGTTGGTATTTGTTGCCCAAGCCAATTGACTAGCTAGGGATTATTTGTGCAACCTCGTGCCCTTTTATGATGGGCTTGTTCTCGGATGTATCTTGGTTACCACGGGCCTTCTTTTCATGAACCCAAAAATGCACACTGCTGGAGAATGATGCCAATAACCCAAAACAACCTTTGATGGTGCTATATCTTGTCGAGCCTTTTGCAATCCCAAAGTTGACTCGCTGGGGAATTGACTTGCTGAGGAGATTCAATGTAGAACTTATCTTCTTTAGAGGCCGGGGATCTCCATTTCTCTTTCCTTCTCTCTCTCACTCTCTCATTTTTTTTTTTTATGACACACCCTGTTTTTTGCCTAGACTGCCCTTTCGGGTTTTCAATCTAGCGGGCATCTCTTTTGCGTCTTCATCATTTTTTTTGACTCAATTGATGAGGAAGTGTGCATTGACTCTAGCTGAGGAGATAAGACATGTGATTTTGCGGTGGAGACCTTTTCTCACTAATGATGAGTGACATTGACTTGACTAGGGAAGTGTCCCTAGTATTGACATGTATTTTTTATTGAATTGAATGACTCGCGAAGGCAAGTAAGTCATTAAAAGAGAAGAGAAGGAAAGCCCCAATTTGATTGCAAGAAATTGGGAGTATGCAGAAAGAATAGAAGTCCCTAGACTCGACAAGGAGCGCGAAATGATTCCAAATCTAAGAAAGTTGTTCGATCCTTTTGGTGATTAATTCATTGGCAAATGAATCGTACAAAGATGTCTTGACAAGTTCGAGATGAAGGCCAATCACCATAACGCGCTAGGGCTAAACATATCTTCTTTCTTGCATGAGACCGGACCCGCAGGTTGCCTACGTTCCTCTAGTGTAGAGGCTCAGGTCACCGTAGTTCTTGTGGATTCTCCATTCTTCGTGATGAATTGTTGCTTCGTCCTTCGTTGGTGGATGATGATGATGATCTTGATGTGAACTTCTTTGATTGAGGGGGATTTTTTTTTTTTTTTTTTTTTTTTTTTGTGTTCTCTAACTTTTGCCTAGGTTGATTTGATGGTTTCAACCTAGCGAGCTCTTTTTTTTTTTTTTTTTTTTTTTTTAATCCCCCTTTGAAAACTTTGCTTGACTTCTTCATGATTGTTGCTCCACCTTGTTTGTCTTGGCTTCGTCGTTGATGTTGGCGTCGATGTTTAGCCCCTAGGCGTTCAAGTGACGGCCTTGCTCTAAAACTTGTTTAGACATTTTTTCATCATTTTGCCAAGAATTAGATCGAAAAACTTGGAAGAGTGTATGAGGACAAGAACGACTTTTTATTTGATGACTCAATGGACTCGAACATAGGACGAGAGAAAACATTAATGCACACATTAGAGGACTTTTGACTCTTTTTTTTTTTATCCTATTTCTAGGTAGAGAAAGAGAAACGGAGATTGTTGTCGTCATCCCCCATGTCGTTGTAGTCCTCATTGTCATTGTAGTCTTCCATGTCACTACATTCTTCCATGTCATTGCTTGGGAACCCTTTGTCGTTGAAGCTTGTGTCATAGGAGGACTCGGCCACTTCTCGGAGCAAATTGTCAATTCTAACCCCCGCATCATACATGCTTGAAAATCGGAGTGAAAAGCCCCACTAAGATGAGTGCGGTAGTCCATTTTCAAACACTTCAAGAAGATGTCCATTTGTTCCTTCTTGGAAGGCCTATCAACCATCTCGGCTAGCTTTTCATTCCAACGGAGATAGAAGTCCCAAATGATTCATCACCCATTTGCACGGTGCTCTCCAATTCCTTCTTAGTGGGGCGGAATATGGAGTTGCCTTGATATTGTGACTTGAAGGCAAGCATAGCGACATCCCAATTGAGGCGGGTGGAAAATGGAAGACCCATATACCAATCTTTTGCGACCCCCTCGAGAGTAAGCGGGAAGCATTGCGCCATTATTTGAGGAGACACTTTCTTTGGTAGCATGGCCCAAATGTAGGAGTCGACATGAGCGTCGGGACAAGAGGTGCCTTTGAACTTGCCAATATCGGGCATCTTGAAATTTTCGGGAAGAGCCTCCATTGTTTTTAGGAGGAGAGAAGCTTGATGAAGATCGGTGCTTGGGCTCTTGTGCAAATTTAGCCCACAAAGCTTTTGGTCAATGTAGGACATGAGAGTGTTGACCAAACCGGTATTGATGCCTTGGATCTTTCTTTCATTCGTGAGCCCCTTCAATTGGTCCTCGAGTTTGGATACTTCTCTTTTATGGGCCATTTCTATATGCTCGTAACGGGCCCGCCATAAATCATCCTTGCGGCGAACATCCTCGGCTAGTGTATCAATTTTCCCTTTCAATACTTTCACCATGCAGAATAACCCTTCGTTGGACACGAAATCATTTCCACCGTTGTTGTTGTCGCCGTTGGAAGCCATTGGACCTATGGAAGAGCACGGTTGATCTTAGATCGGCCCCACAAACACCTTTTGAGTAAAATAAATTTAACCCACAAACACAAAAAAGACTCAACCATATAAAGAAAATGACTCTTTTTTTGTTTTTTTTTTTTTTTTATTTACAAAAGTCGGAAGGACGGAGTCCTTTTTGGGGTTTCTAGAAAAAATAGTGGAATCGTCACACTAGTATATAGACCTTCTCGCGGTCCCATATACTCATCGGATTCCACCATGCTTGTGATACCTACATGTGACGGGATTAAACTAAATTAATGTAGTAAATCATACATGCGGGGACGGATTTTTTATTTTCGTCCAAGATAGCCACTTTTGGGGACGGAGTTTTTATTTCGTCCATTTCAACAAGTTGACATGTATGATTTGAAGACATTAGTTTAGGGAAATCTCGGTACATGAAAAACGACTTGAGTCACGGAGTGTTAGACCCTAAACTAGAATTGTGTGGTTTGTGCTCGGCTTGAATATGAGGCTTAAAGGTCACCCCCGGCATGTAGTCGTGAACTACGCCATGGGCTGAGGTTTACCGCTTCGGAAGAGTCAAGGTCGGGTGGAGCTTGAAACTTCCTAGGACGGGCCTCGACGGGTTTGGGGTTGGACTTGTGCGACTCGATTGTGAGCAGTTGATAGGAATATGTGCATGTAGTGTGAGGTCTAACAAGTGACAAAATATATTTTTTTTTTCTTCAAAGGAAATAAAAAAAACAAATAAGCACGTAATTTACAACTTTCGAATCACCCGTGTGACCGATAAAAATAAACAGAAAGTAAAAGAAATTGTATGCAGGCCCGGTGCCCACACACTATCATTCTGTTCTGTTTCTGTGCACTGTTCTGTTCCGGGAATGCGCCCAGAAGCGCGCGCATTGGGTTGCCTATGCGGAAGGCGCGCGCGTGAGAGGAAGAAGGGCAGAGGCGCCCGCTTCTGGGTGAGAACCTGCAAATCAGTGGGTTCAAGGGATTGCCTTGACCCTTAATTAAGAAAACTTTCCCCTGCAGGATTTGTTAGCACATAAACATGGAATTGAAGGACAAGAAAGGAGGCGGGCGATTCTGGTAATAAGGGTCAGACGCGCGCGCTTTAGGCCAAGAAGGCCGGAGGCGCGCGCTTCCTACCCCTTTTACCAGAATGCCCAGAAAACAGAATAAAAGAACACCAAAAGTTAAGAACGCAAGTTTAACCCTCTAAATCATCCCCAGCAGAGTCGCCACTGTAGATACCCCGGGGAACCACGGCTTGGCTAGAGCGGTGAATTATCCTAGGATGTCTAACTTTTTTTAGATTGTTTAGATTCGCCACCTATGTTTTTAAAGGAACATAAGAAAAACCTAGAAATAGCCTAATTTATGTACAAAACCAGAGATTCGGGAGAGAAGGGTTCGGGGGTTAGGTGACGGAGTGGGAAGTACTTAAACACCCACTCCGCCCCGCTTACGCGGGTCTTGCTACTATTGGTGTTCTAATATTTACATGTCCTTCAATTAATTAAATATAAATGTGCTAACAATTGTGATGAGAAGAAAAAGGGAAATAAAGGGGAAATAAATAGAATTGTTTTATTTATTTAATGATAAAGATTACATGTAACAAGTAATGTTGAAGAATTACATTAAGAGATGAAGAGAAATTAACATGGTGAATTAAAGTTAAGATTAAAATGTAGGGAGATAACCTTAACTAACTTCAATATGTGAAGTAGTCATGTTGGTCATGTCCCATTAATGGGGATTGCATACATCAAGAAGAAGAAAACAAAGGAAGAAAATGGAGTTGTACCTTGAGGAAGAGGACTTGGAACCTTGACTTGAAAGTGTTGTTGTTGTAATGAAATTGTTGTAGAACAATTTGTGTAGAGTCTTGTTACTAAGAACTCTTGTTGGGAGAATTTGTGTATAATGTAGTTGGTGAATCAAGGTTGGAGTCACTTTCTAAGGTAGAAGATGATGGTTTTTATAGGTAAAAAAGAGAGGGAAATGATGGAGGGAAATTGGTCATCCATGTGAAATGGAATGAGCCAATCACAAATAAGATAAATGAATAAAAGAAAAATAAAAGAAATAAAAGAAATCAAATAATAAATGAAAGAAATATTAGTTTTTTGGGAAAAGGCTTCGAATTTGGGATTGGGAGTTAATGAGAAAAGGGGGGATGAATGTGGATGTAAAAAGATGATTTTTGTGATAAAAAAAAGATGTTTGTAAATAAGAAAAGGGAGAGAAATAAGGTGCAATCCGTTACTGCCATAATGGGAGGCGCGCGGGTCCCGCTTTAGGGGCGAGACGCGCGCGCATCCCGTTAACAGTGTCGGAAGCGCCCGCGGCAGAGAAGGACAGAATGACCCTAAAAGTTAACTCTGTTATCCAGTTTAGTCCAAAACTAACGGAATCAGTTAGGAACTTAACCGAAGTAACAGAAATCAATAAAAATAAGTTAAATAAAAATACTTTGTATGCAATCGGGGTGAGAGGTCCAAGGCGGGGTGTCTACACTACCCGGTCAGTCTTGCCTAAGTTACACCATAAACTCTCTAGGTCCCGAGCCTACCCGATCAGTCTTACCTAGGTCCCAAACCTACCCGGTGAGTCTTACCTAGGTTACATCATAGCCTCTTAGCTCGACCTTCCGCAAGTTCGTAGCATAACCCCTTCGGCCTCAAACCGGTTCTACCCAAAACTTCAGACCCTAAACCAGTTAACCAAAGCCAAATCCTTAGGGTGACCCATTAGGTCCCGAACCTACCGGTCCCGAGCCTACCCGATCTCCTAGATCTCAAACCTACCAACACATACTCATCCTTACCGTGTCTAAGCAATAGCTCTCTTATCCTCCTAGGTCCAACCTCTTAGGTCTACTCAGTCTAACCTGTTGAGCGATCCTTTAGATCTCAAGACCACTCGAGCCTACCAATCGCCTATCTTTTAAGTCTCTAGCATATCCGATCCACACATTAGGTCTCAACTCCTAAACCCTTTAGATCACAAAACTGTCCACTCTCTAGGTCTATAACCTTAGACCTCCACCCTTTGGACTCTTTAATGCCCAAGCCTACTTGGCCCGACTAAAAGCGACACATCTACGTCTCCCGACTCCCGTCATGTCCAAGCCATGACCTTACCACTCTTAAACCTACCAAGTACCAACCTGGTGCCACCCATTAGCCTCAAAAGACTTCCTAGTCTGACCTTCAACCCCTTAAGGACTCTAACCTACTTAATCCAAGCCGAGTCGAAACCTCGCCACCTACAAGGTCCACCCTTGAACTCCATGGATCTCAAACATCGCTCCCTCGACGAGTCCAAACCTTGAACCTACTCAAAACACATAGGATCTCCTGCGCACCGCGACATGCCTTAAGGATCTCAAAACCCATCCGGTCAAGACTCTTGTCCTTAGCACCTCTGGTCCCATCCCTAACCTACCTTCACAATTGCCAAACGAGCTTAGTCACACGCATGACCTCTAAGACAAAATTAAGTCCTAAGCATACCCAATCCAACTTAGGTACCTATTGTACTCGAGCAAAGTCTTAGACACTCAATCCCTTTACCTAAAGCGCCAACATGGTCACATATCCAGACCCATTTCTCGCACGTGGCTCACACCTAGAACACCTTAGGGCCTAAACCCGACATGTCCGCTTTAAACCCTTAACCCATTAGGTACTAGGATCATCCAATCCCAATCCATAGCGCGACCCTTTAGGACAAAAGACTTACCCGCTTCGAGAACTTATGTCCCAAGGCTACCCTGTCTAGCCTTCGATCTCCTAGATCTCACACCTACCGTTCCATTAGGCCCCGATCTCCTTAGCACCCATCTGTGTCTTACTCTAGCTAAACCCTAGCACTTAAGCCTAGGTCTAACCCATCAAGCCTACCCATCCTTGAGCTATCAAGCTCACTTGCCCCAAACCGTAACACTCTTAGACCTCAAACTTGTTCAGTCTAAACCAAGGCAAACCTTCAAATACTTTCGGCCTCCAAACCCTAGCCTTAAGCCTAGGTAGTCACATTCTCTCCAAACCCTAGCCTCAAGCCTAGGTAGTCACCTTCTATCCGAAGCCTAGCCTTAGCCTAGGTAGTCACCCTCTATTCGAAGCCTAGCCTTAAACCTAGGTAATCACATTCCCTCTAAACCCTAGCCTCAAGCCTAGGTAGTCACATTCTCTCCAAACCCTAGCCTCAAGCCTAGGTAGTCACCTTCTATTCAAAGCCTAGCCTTAAACCTAGGTAATCGCATTCCCTCTAAACCCTAGTCCCAAACCTAGGTAATCGCCTTCTCTCCAAACCCTAGCCTCAAGCCTAGGTAGTCACCTTCTATTCAAAGCCTAGCCTAGCCTAGCCTAGGTAGTCACGTTCCCTCCAAACCCTAGCCTCAAGCCTAGGTAGTCGCATTCTCTCCAAACTCTAGCCTCAAGCCTAGGTAGTCGATATTCTTTCCAAACCATAGCCTCAAACCTAGGAAGTCGCGTTCTCCCCAAACCCTAGCCTCAAGCCTAGGTAGCACATATCCTTAAGCCTAGGAAACCGCAACATCCTCTTTAACCCTAGCCCAAGTTCTAGGGAATTTCCAAAGCCCCGCATGCAACATCATTTCCAAATTCCCGAAACCCTAGTCTCGAAACCTAGGAAATTTACAATCTTAATCCCCCGTCTTACTGAACCCTAACCCAAAACCTAGGATACAATGCCCTGTCCAAAACTTAATCAACCGTAGCCTCAGGCCTAGGAAGCCGCATTCGCTCTAAACCCTAGACTCGAGCCTAGGTAGTCGCATTCGCTCTAAACCCTAGCCTCGAGCCTAGGTACTCGCATTCGCTCCAAACCCTAGCCTCAAGCCTAGGTAGTCGCACTCTTTCTAAACCCTAGCCGAAGGGCCTAGGAGACTATATCCTCACTAAACTCTATCATCGAGCTTAGGATTCAACATTCCCTTCAAACCCTAGTCCTAGACCTAGGAAATTCCTTCACCTTAGTCTCAAAATATAGGAAGTTTACAGTTCTTAGCCTTAAAACCTAGCCTAAAGCCTAGGTTACCACGAACATTTCCAAGCCATAGTCACCAATCCCGGAAAATGGTGAACCCTAACATCAAGCTTAGTGGACCTTCCATAAAAGCAATCCCTCTTCCCAACGGTCCATGGTCTCAAGCCTAGGAAGTCACAACCTTTCCAACTCCCAGCCTTATGTCTAAAAGGCAACGTATTTGCAACCTCTGAGCCTACCACAACTCCAAGCCCTAGCCTCCTAGACCTAGGAAATTCCTAAACCCTAGTCCCAAACCTAGGAGAGTCATGGTCCTTAAACACCAGTTTCCAAACCCTTGTTCGAAACCCTAACATCTAGGAAGTTCCCAAACCTCAACCTTTCCAAGCCCTAGCACTAAGCCTAGGATAGAATACTCTCCTCATGCTTAAATGAACTCCAATCCCTAGCCCGTAAGCCTAGGAAACCCACATTATCTCCAAGACATAATCTAAAGCCCAAGAAGCCGTGACATCTTTGGCATCCCTATCTCAAGATTAGGAGATAACCATCTTCCTTATTCCCTTTCCTTAAAAAGCCTTAGGTCCTACCTCTAGGAAACCAAGAAAAATGTCCCTTACCTAAAACCTTGGTCTCAATGGCTCGTAGCCTCATTCCCTCCTAAATTAGGATAAGCGGAACCCAGATCATGTTTCCCATATTAGCAACTCCCCGAGAGTACATCTCCTTCGCGCCTCCCTAAAGGTCCTTTGCCCTTGTGACTCACCAAAGAGTCCCTTGTGACTCCCCGAGAGTCTATCACCTTTGTGACTCCCCGAGAGTCCGTCACCCTTGTGACTCCCCGAGAGTCTATCACCTTTGTGACCCCCGAGAGTCCATCACCCTTGTGACTCCCCGAGAGTCTATCACCTTTGTGACTCCCCGAGAGTTCATCCCGTTTGCGACTTCATAACAATCCATCATCTTTGCCTCCACATGCAAAATTTCAGTTTTACCCCTAGTACATTCCCCTTTGATTCATTTTAGGTGCCCTTAGCACTATTTTGACTGATATTCGTTACCTTTGGGTACGGAAATCCCCTTAAAATATCCATTCTTCACCAAATATTTGCTTAGGATTCGTATGATTGTAGAGACTTCGGCGCCTCTATGACTTACGCATCCTAGATCGATCGCGATTGGCAGAAGCCTCGGCGTTTCTGTTTGCGAGAGATCCAGCATCTATTATTTTAGCATTTCCTAATATTTGCTTAGGATTCGTATGGTTGTAGAGACTTCGGCGCCTCTATGACATACGCATCCTAGATCGATCGCGATTGGCAGAAGCCTCAGCGTTTTTGTTTGCGAGAGATCCAGCATATATTATTTTAGCACTTCCTAATATTTGCTTAGGATTCGTATGATTGAACAGACTTCGGCGCCTCTATGACATACGCATCCTAGATCGATCACGATTGGCAGAAGCCTCGGCGTTTCTGTTTGCGAGAGATCCAGCATATATTATTTTAGCACTTCCTAATATTTGCTTAGGATTCGTATGGTTGTAGAGACTTCGGCGCCTCTATGACATACGCATCCTAGATCGATCGCGATTGGCAGAAGCCTCGGCATTTCTGTTTGCGAGAGATCCAGCAAATATTATTTTAGCACTTCCTAATATTTGCTTAGGATTCGTATGATTGAAGAGACTTCGGCGCCTCTATGACATACGCATCCTAGATCGATCGCGATTGGCAGAAGCCTCGGCGTTTCTGTTTGCGAGAGATCCAGCATCTATTATTTTAGCATTTCCTAATATTTGCTTAGGATTCGTATGGTTGTAGAGACTTCGGCGCCTCTATGACATACGCATCCTAGATCGATCGCGATTGGCAGAAGCCTCGGCGTTTCTATTTGCAAGAGATCCAGCATCTATTATTTTAGCATTTCCTAATATTTGCTTAGGATTCGTATGGTTGTAGAGACTTTGGCGCCTCTATGACATACGCATCCTAGATCGATTGTGATTGGCAGAAGCCTCGGCGTTTCTGTTTGCGAGAGATCCAGCATCTATTATTAGGATTCGTATGGTTGTAGAGACTTCGACGCCTCTATGACATACGTATCCTAGATCGATCGTGATTGGCAGAAGCCTCGGCATTTCTGTTTGCAAGAGATCCAACATCTATTATTAGGATTCTTATGGTTGTAGAGACTTCGGCGCCTTTATGACATACGTATCCTAGATCGATCGTGATTGGCAGAAGCCTCGGCGTTTCTATTTGCGAGAGATCCAGCATCTATTATTTTAGCATTTCCTAATATTTGCTTAGGATTCGTATGGTTGTAGATACTTCGGCGCCTCTATGACATACGTATCCTAGATCTATTGTGACTGGCAGAAGCCTCGGTGTTTCTGTTTGCGAAAGATCCAGCATCCATTATTTTAGCGTGATCGGTAGAAACCCGGGCGTTTCTGTCTGCGCTTACCTTAGCGTTTATTACTCCACCTCAGGATTATTTAGACAACGTAGTCTTTATTGTCCCATTATCCCTCTTGCTTCAAATGATTTCATTTCCTAACGAATGTTCGTTCTTCATACAGGATAGTGCCCATAGGTTTACTATCCCTATCAGAAGTCCGATGTCTCGTTTTATCCCCAGTCGCTCAGAACTACGACCGGCTTGATTCCTCCGAGGATACGTAGGAAACCTGAAAAGGTTCAGCCATCCGATCGACGTGGTCATCTATCATCCCCAGCAGATGCACTTTCCCCAGCAGAAGACGTTGCTCCCCATCAGAGGACAATCATTCTCAATTTCCCCATCAGATTTGAACTACGTTTGGCTTGATTCCCCCACGGATACGTAGGTCGCCTTTCAAGGTTCAGCCGTTCCTTTACCTTTCATCTGTTTTGAAACTCATGTTTCAGACGGATCCTTATTTTATCGCCGACCCCACATTGCCTTGCAAGAAGCGTCGCCGAGGGGCTACTGTTAGTACCCGACCTGAAAATGAGTTTATTAGGATTTTCCCAAAAATACAAGGACTTTATAGGAATTAGAAACCTTGCAAAGACTTGTCCCGGATTCTCGAAATATCTCATTTATGACAAAATCTATCAAAATAGGTAGTAAATGGTTTCCTTAAAACCATGCAGAAACCCTAGCTTAAGAATCAAGTCAGCCAGCAGAATTGGCCACGCGGCCAACCTTGCTACGCGTCGACCTTGGCCACTCTTGTCGCCGGCTTCAATCATGGCCAGGCGGCCGCCTTTGTCCCAGATGATCTCAGCCGTCATATCTTCCCCTTAGTTTACTATATAAACCAATCCCATGCTATTGGTTTAGGGTCCGATTTTGAGAGCTCTATGTCCGAATTTTGGAGTTCTTAAACACAATTTTCTCCCTAATTAAGCATTCAAACACTCAAGAAGATCCAAGGTTTATTTCTTGCCAACATAGGTAAGTTTTCTAACTTTTTCTTCACGTTCTTGCATTATTTTTAATGTAGATCTTTTATATTCATGTTCTTGCATGTTTATTCATAGTTTCTTCATATGCTTTGCATGTTCATTCATATGTTCATAATATGTTCTTCGCATGTTCTTCGTGTTCATAGATTAAAACCTTATTTATGCTATATTTAGGGTTGCGATCTTCATAATTACATGTTATTTCATAGCCGATGATGATCTAGGGTTCATCAACCCGAGGATGATCTAGGAACTACTTCTAAACCCTAATCTTTAGGTAATTCCTCCCTCGTTATGCATGATCCCTATTCTTCTGCCTATTCTAATTCTCTGTGAACTACGCTGACTTGAGCTTCTCACATTGAGAGGAACGTAGGCAATCTTCGGATCCGGTCTCAATCACTAACACACTACTAACACATTCATCATGATAGAAAGACCGATCAATTCGGGCATAGGAGTGATAACGTTCAATATTCTTCTCTTGTTGTAATTGACCCCCGAACCCATTAAACATGCTTTTTCTCAAAGTTTTGGCTATAATTAAAACGGCGTGGTGACTCTCATATTTTAATGTTGCTATGAATATCCCAAATTCAAACACACGTATTCACACTAGGGCATAAATCCTTGGCTGTTCAGCAAAAGGCACCTTTATGGCCTAAACAGCTAAGCTATCCTCTTGACTCATCAGCTCCCTCAATGTAAATGGCCTCAAAACCTGATTTCCCTCAACAGCTTTCCTTCCAATGTCCTTCTCATGGACCTTTAAACCTCCCTTCATAATTAAGTCCCCAAGGGAATGGACCCTTTGGACTTCAATTTGTGCCGCATTTGCTTTACTGCTCTCTCCTTTCCCTACTCTCATATTTTGTCCAAACAACTTAATACTATCCCTCTCCTCTCCCTATTTTTATTTTCCCTTTCCCTCAACCTTCCTTATTTGAGCCAACCTCTCCCTTTCAAACCTCTCTATAGCTTCTTTTTCACACTCCCAATCCCTTTTTCTCTTCTCTTTCTCTTTCACCTCTCTATACTTCAAAGGGTGATCTAGAGGAAGCTATTCAAACTTCTCCCTCTCTGTCTCCTCTCCTGCAGGAATTGTAATAATCAATTTTTTAGCAGTTTATGCCATTTTCTTGGGACTAAACTTAGATGAAAGCCTTCCCATTTGTTTTTCAAAGAAGTGATCTGAGTATATGTTCTACAGGTAAGAACAAAAAGAACAAATTGAGTGTGATTATTCAGCTAAGTGCATATTTCTTTTATACACAAAGAATTTATGCTGGTCCATAATAGGGTATGGATATAGACTTAGCTGTTGAACAAATTTTATGTCCAAAATATCAACTGATTTGACCACCAAATCTGAACTATTGGTACAAAGGTGTGGCAATTATGATAAAGTGATGGTCAATATTAAATTTGTAATGTGTTATGTTATATTTAGCACCTTACCTTCCTTAAATAGCCGCCCGCTATTTCTGGAAATAAGTGATATAACATTTACTTCTATTCTATTTACTGTTCACTTAAACAGTAAAAGAAGATAACTGTCATATCACACAACGGCTATCTTTAAATACCCATGTCGCCTCTCTCTCACAAAATATAACCATTGTCCCCACCTTCTACACCACAATCCTTCCATAATTCCTCACCATTTTAAAAGAAATCCACAGTAAATCCCCTTAAAAAATTCTCAAGTTCTCAAAAACTTTGTTTTCAAACCCTAATCCTCTGTTTCTTTCTCACCCATTTATTTAAAATCAATGGCTCTCCCTGAAGAATCTCATGGATACTACATCGAAAATGCTTTCTTTAAAGGTGAAGTAGGAACCTATGTCAAAGAAATACTAGAAAACAATGGCCTTCTCAATATGATAACTGCTCAAAATCCAATTCTTGAGAATGCTTGTTCGGAGGTATATCGAATTGGAACTAGGATAAAAGATAGCTCTATTCGATGTGTCTTCCAAAATGTCATATGATCATCAAACCTGAAGATGTGCATACAACTTATGCCATCTCAAATCACAAGAGCCTTCTAACCAACATTTGAAGCAAAGACTTGGATACAACATTCAGTGTTCTCTACAAGCAATTCACCAATCAAGAAGATATTGACTATGAGTCTGTAAAGAACAAATCCATCTTGAAGAAGAATCTCTCCATCAATAATTCAGCCCTCAGTGATGTGGTCATCAAAGGAATGTGTGGGAAACAGTCTTCCTTAGACCAGTTGAGCTCTGCAGAATGGAAAATTTCTCTTGGTCTTATTAGAAGGAAAGTGAATTGGTGCATAGTGATGCTTGAAAATTTCAATCTTGCCACCTCTCTATCTCTCCACAAACCCTATGTGAGATCCACCAAACCAAACCTGTTCAGATTCATGAGTGGGATTCTAGCAAAGAAGCTCAAAGACCTCCCAGCCATTCTCAACACTAGGTGGCTTGAGCTAGTTCCCCTTAGTATCTCCAAAAAGTTTGACAAGAAAACTATCCCTCTCAAAGGTTCTAAAGAGAGAACATCTAAGTCTTCCAAAGCCAAACCCTTAACAGCTAAGACAACCAAGAAGGTCCCAACAGCTAAGCCTGGACCTGATGAAGCTCCAGCAACAAGAATGGCAACTAGAGGAACAGCCAAGACCATTCCAAGAAGGAAATCCATAGCTGTCAAAGGCAAAGGCAAGAAGAACAAGAATGATGAACTACCCTCCTCCTCCACCTCATCCACATTAAGTGAATCAACAAAATCAACCTCCCAAACCTCCTCCCTACCTGTTGACAGTAATGAGAAAACCACTGCCAGTGGAGAAAGAGTTACGGCTGCTGATAGCAAGGCCAATCAGATTTATGTTGATGATAAAGCCACAGCAAGTGAAGGAGAGTCTGAGGTTCAGAAGTCAAGCAACTCTAGTGCTGTAATGGAGATTGATGAAGAAGAATTTGGAGTCCATTTATCTCTACAAAAATAAATTGAGGAAATCAGAAAAGCCAAGCAGGGTACAGGACCTCCTGAGCCAGTTGTCCCAACAGCTGAGACTGACTCTCCAACAGCTAAGGGTTTACCAATCAATATGGATAAGGTAACCTCCTCTTCTTCTTCTACTGATCATTTTGTGGTTAAAAGAAGGGCTGTTAGATCCTCTTCCCCCTCTCCCAAAAGATTCAGGCACTCATCTCTCTCCTCTCCTAAAAATACTTCCAGTTCTGAACATGCTTCTGCCATTCAAGGCATTCTCCATTTAAAATCTCATACCCTCTCATCTGTTGAACCCTTAAGGGGGAACTCACCTATACCAGACAACCCTGTCAGGTCAAGGGGGAACTCTCCTGTTCTTGAGTCTGTTCCAACAGTTGAGACTATAATTCCTTCTGTACTTCCTCCTTCACCTCCTACTCATATTCCTCTCCCTACAAGATCTCCTATTCACTCACCTGTCCTTCCAATTCTTAACCTAAACCTCATTGAGGTTATAAAGGACAAATCTGTTTCAAATCTCTTTGAGGAAGAAAGAACCTCTCTTTTTGAACAGCTATCCTCCAAATTCTCTCTAGATGAGGCTGTTAAAGATTTTGATTTTATGAGGATTAGAGAAGCTAGGCAATCTCAAGGTCAAGGTGGATCCTATACTCCCCAGCCTGTCTCAATAGCTAACCCTCCCTCTAAATCCACTCTTCAGTCTCAAATTGACCTTGAAACTTCCATGCCTACTCCTAGCTTCTGGGCTCTTGATTGTGACATTGATTTCTCTATCCCAACAGTTCTAAAAGCTCACAATAATCTCAAGTTTATTCCCATTCTCCCTCCTCTTCTTAACCCTCACAATCTCCCCAATCCTTGGGAAATGACCAAAACCCATATGAGTGTTCATGCAAGGAACATTGGGGGCCAACTATTTTAAGCTTATGAAGAGTGGAAGAAAATCAGAATCACCACTCAATATTGTTTCCTCTTCTCTGCTCCAAAACTGCCCAATCCCCTTAACTTTTCAAACCTTGCTGAATGGGAACTTGTCTTCTCCCATCTCATTTCTAATAATCTTCAGGAATGCCTCTACACTCCTTCCTCCCTTGTGTATGCCCTTTGCATTCAATATGCTCAGTCCATCTTTTGGACTCTATTATCCAAGAAGAGTTGCATAATCGGGTTAATTATCAAAAATCTCTTTCCCATCTCTGATATTTATCCTCATCACCTTCCTCCACCTCCTCCTGCATTCCATAAAAATTCCAGATCAAATCTTGATAACCTTCCCTCAAACTTTGATCCTTTCAAATTCAGTCCTCAATATCACCTCACCTATACTGACTTCAACCAATTCTCAGCCACCCTCATCAGACAACTCAAATCCTCTTTTCTTAGAAAGCTTGATAACATTTCTGATTTCATTATTTAAAGAGGTGATAATCCCATCCCCCCATCTCTTGAACAACCAACCCAAACAGGTTTCCCTCCTCCTCCTCCCAGCAGCCAACTGTAGATACCCCGGGAAACCACGGCTTTAGGCTCGAGCGGTGAATTATCCTAGGATGTCTAACTTGTTTTAGATTGTTTAGAGTCGCCACCTATGTTTTGAGGAACATAAGAAAAACCTATTGATTATAGCCTAAGTTTGATTACGAAAACAGAGATTCTTTGTTTTGAGGTTCGGGGGTTAGATTACGAGATGGGAAGTACCGAAACACCCATCTCGCCCAACTAAATTTGGTCTTGCTTGGTCAAAATCTACATGAATAATAACGTTCTTCTTCTTCTTCTTTAAGTCATAAAAAGAGGGGTTTAAAATAGAGTTTGGAATGTAGGAGATAACTCCTTAACCAACCTCAATGAGATGAGGTGATCATTAGAGTCATGTCCCAAAATGATTTGGGTGATTGCACATTTGATTAGAGTAAAAAGAGAGAGAGGAGATGAAGTAGAAAAGAAAGGAAAAGATGGACTTTTACCTACAATTTGAAGAACTTCAAATATTGCTTGATGAGATCCTTGGAGAACCTTTAGAAAGTGATTTTGGTATAGTTTTTGTAAGTTCAATTTTCCAGTCCTTAAAAATGGAGGTAAAGGGAGGTTTTTATAGGTGAAAGAGGGGTGTTTTTGGTGCCAAAACTCAGTCACCAAGAAAAATCCTTCCCTGGAAAAATCCTGTAAATTGAGCAAGGGAGAGAATCCTGGCCAGAAATCTGTAACTGACGCCCAGAGGCGCGCGCTTCCTGCTTTGGGGGCGGGAGGCGCGCGACTCAGAGAAGGCAATTTTGACAGAATGGACTAGAAAGTCAGCCCTGTCATTCAGTTTAGTCCCTGGACTTAACGAAGTCAGTCAGGAACTTAACGGAAGTGACAGAAACTAACGAGAAACACTTAAAACAGGGAGAAACACAAGATCAAATGTGCAATCGGGGTGAGCAGTCCAAGGCGGGGTGTCTACAGAGCCCCTCGGCGACGTGGATTGCAAAGCAAAACGCATCGATGAAAGTTAAAAACACCCGCCGAGGACATCACCAAGAAAAAGGCAAAGACTCGATGAAAGCAAGAATTTAAAGCTGCGAGAGAGAGTGGTGCGCTCCCTGTGTGAGCGGCTTTTGTTGATAGAGGGGGTGGCATGATTCGTTAGGTGAACCTGCCGGCTGAATATCTTGAATGTGGCCGTTAGTGAACCATTTGAACGAGGCCGTTAGTGAACCTTTGAGGGCGAATCCGTTAGTGAAATCCGTTGATGAGGCCGTTAGTGAACCTTTGAGGACGAATCCGTTAGTGAAATCCGTTGATGAGGCCGTTAGTGAACCTTTGAGGACGAATCCGTTAGTGAAATCCGTTGATGAGGCCGTTAGTGAACCTTTGAGGACGAACCCGTTAGTGAAATCCGTAGATGAGGCCGTTAGTGAACCTTTGAGGACGAATCCGTTAGTGAAATTCGTTGATGAGGCCGTTAGTGAACCTTTGAGGACGAATCCGTTAGTGAAATTCGTTGATGAGGCCGTTAGTGAACCTTTGAGGACGAATCCGTTAGTGAAATTCGTTGATGAGGCCGTTAGTGAACCTTTGAGGACGAACCCGTTAGTGAAATCCGTTGATGAGGCCGTTAGTGAACCTTTGAGGACGAATCCGTTAGTGAAATCCGTTGATGAGGCCGTTAGTGAACCTTTGAGGACGAATCCGTTAGTGAAATTCGTTGATGAGGCCGTTATTGAACCTTTGAGGACGAATCCGTTAGTGAAATTCGTTGATGAGGCCGTTAGTGAACCTTTGGAGACGAATCCGTTAGTGAAATCCGTTGATGAAATATTGCTTTGGAGTCTCGTGGAACTTGGAGTCACACTTGACTTCTTTTTTGAATTGTGGGGTGCGGGTACAGTTGACCGCGACCAGAAAAATGTTCTGCTGGGGATGAAATGTTGAGATTGACTCTTGAGGGGGGCATGGCACCCGTGATAGAACTTAGGGAATTCGGAATCCGTGGGAGGACAGCCTACTTTTGAGTGGGAGTTTCTATCCTATTTCCAATTTTTGACATGCCTTAAGGGCGGACCAGAAGAAGGTGTGCCCAACTGGGTGTCCGAGGACAGGGACTGCGTCTTGATTTAGGCCGGAGATCTCTGACAAGACCCTTTTCTAAAGTGATCTAGACTTAGGAGGCGCGCGCTTTCCTTTGTGGGCTTGGGACGCGCGCGCATTTGAGACCGCTGGCGGGTGGCGCGCGCGTCTGGGAGGCGAAATTCCGGGCTTGACATTTGCTGGCCAAAAGAAACCCCAACAGCTATAATATCATCTTCTGTTCGACCACTTGACTCTCACAGCTCCTTTCTACCATTTTTGAACATCATATTATTGCTCAACTTTGCTTGTGATCAACATTTTCCATGGCTTCCAATTCTTTTGTTCTTGATGCCAAGGTTGTTGGTGGTTATGAAAAGGACTTGGGCACTTTCGTGTATTCCTTCAAGACCCATCCCAAGAAGGCCTTTATCAAAGACTTCGGGTTCCGAATTCTTTTCACTTTGCGGACGTTGAAGCTGGATTGGAATTTGTTGAGAGCTGCCGCGGCTTTCTGGGATTGTGACAGCCATACCTTCAACTTTTCGGCTAATGAAATGGTGCCGACTGTTGATGATTTCGGGGCCATCCTCGGCATGCCTTTGGCCGGTCGGATTGCCGTCCCTAAATATCACCGTGGTGCCATTGACTCTTGGGTTGAGTTACTGAATCTCCCTGTTGAGGACGTGAGGAAGATATTGCACAGTACTGTGGTTGACATAACTGAGTTGCCGATGTTCTTCAGTTTACACTCGGAGGATCCGGTGGTTCAATCTTTCAAGAGGAATGCCATGGCCGCTTGTCTCTTTAGTGAAGTACTGTTTGTTGCACCCTTCGGGACTGCGGATGCGCATTTGGCTGAGATTATTTTGCAAGCCAAGGAGCAACAATTTAGTATAATCCCTCTTATCATAGGGGAGACGTTGCACGGCCTTGATGAGTTACATGGGACGGGCAAGATGTGTCGGGGAAGCCCTTTGCTCTTGACCATATGGCTCCGGGAACACTTCAAGATTTATTCCCCGGATGGTGATTTGTCTCCCTTTGCAGTTCATAGGAGGAAGCTGTTGATCCGGGATTTATCTGAAGATGGTTGGAAGAAGTTCTTTGCCTCTCGGGTGACCGTTGATATTGAGTGGTGTCCTCCTTCTTGGGGTCTTCGTCCTTTTGTGGAATGGACTCTTGGTTTTCAGCACGTGGTTGTACCCGGCTTGAGAGATTCTTCATTTTACCAGCCAGAGCGGGTTCTGCGGCAGTTTAGTCGCCAACAGATGATTCCTTTTCCGAGGGGCGGAGTGCTTCGTCCAGTTGCTTACATGGGTCCTGACTTTTCGAGTGAGCTTCAGTTGGCTTGGGGAGATGACCGCAACCGTTGGGATTTTGCTCCTCTGAGAGCTACTTGGATTATTTATTTGGCACCCTTTACCGTGGCATCACTTGGGTTGATGTGCTTCGCGCCGAGTTGTTGGGAAAGGGTTTTGAGCCTAGCAGCACTTTGAGATATAGGGAGGCTGCTGCTGATTCGAGTAACATTCTGGCTGACCCTTTCGGTACTCCTTTGGATGATTTTTATGCTAGGAGACGTGCCGCAACACAGAAGGTTTCGGTGCGTATTAGTTCTCCTCCGTTACCCAAGAAGAAAAGATTGAGAGACGATCGGGTGGTCCTTTGAAGGCTAAGAGAAAATTAGACTTTTCTTAGTACCCTAAGAGATTGCAATTTAGACCACTTTGTTTTAGGATTTAATGTTTTGATGTATTTTGTTGCTCAATAAATCCGTTGTAATGGTTTGAATAATTCATTGAATGAATAAAAATTGCATTTTGTTATTTGAAGTGAATTGTGTATTTTTAATATGTTTTAGACCGCACCCGAAGGTTGTCTACGTTCCTCCAGTTGGGAGGCTCAGGTCTCCGTAGTTCAAACAAACAAAGACCATTTTTTTTTTTTTGTGTGCACCCTGTTTTTTGCCTAGACCGCCCTTTTGGGTTTTCAATCTAGCGGGCTTCTTTTTTGCACGTGCTCTAATTTTTGCCTAGGCCGCCCTTGCGGGTTTTCAACCTAGCGAGCGATTTTTTTTTATTTTTTTTAATGGTCTTTGTTTATTAAGCATAGAACCTCTTGAGCTTGTCGAGGTTGACCTCCTTTGGCAGCTGGTCACCATCCAAATCCACGAGCCAGACTGCACCGCCGCTTAGTATCTTTTTGACCACGTACGGACCGATCCATCGGGGTCCCCATTTCCCCAGGGGATTCATGTCATTAGGAGGATGTTGTCTTAAGATCAAATCTCCCACATTGATGTTTCGAGGATTCACCTTTTTGTTGAAAGCTCTTGCCATCCTTTGCTGATATGCCCTCGTGCGTTCGAGTGCTCTTAACCTTTTCTTGTCGAGCAAGGCTAGCTGTTCATATCGACTTTGCATCCAGTCGACCTCGTTGACTTGATTCTCGAGGAGGACCCGTAGAGATGGGACTTGGAGTTCGATTGGGAGTACGGCTTCAGAACCATAGACTAATGCATACGGAGTTTCTCCTGTCGCTGACCGTATTGATGTGCGGTAGCCCCACAATGCTAAAGGTAGCTTCTCGGATCAATCCCTTCCTGTTGAGGCCATTTTCTTGACGATGGTCTCGATGGTCTTATTTGCTGCTTCAACCGCGCCATTTGCTTGGGGACGGTAAGGAGATGATTTGTGTTTGGTGATCTTGTATTCTACCAAAAGTGCATCCATTTCCTTCTCAAAGTGAGAGCCGTTGTCGGAAATGATTTCATGAGGCACGCCGTATCGGCACATGATATTAATCTTTACAAATTCGGCCACTTTCTTTGCGTTGAGGGTCCGATAGGCTTGTGCTTCGACCCACTTTGTGAAGTAGTCGACCGCCACTAGGACGAATGACTTCCCATTGCTCCCGGCAGGATGAACTTTACCGATGATGTCTATCCCCCAACAAGAGAAAGGCCAAGGTGTGACCATGTTGTAAAGTTGTGAGGGTGGAGCATGTTGCAGATTAGCGTGGAATTGGCACTTAGCACACCTTTTGACTTTCTCGATACAGTCTCGTTCCATAGTGCTCCAATAGTAACCAATGCGGAGTATCTTCTTGACTAGCATAAACCCATTCATGTGGGGTCCACACTCTCTTTCATGCACTTCGCACATTATCTCTTGAGCTTCGGCCTCATTGGCGCATAAGAGATTGATTCCGTCGTGGTGCCTTTCTAGACTCGGTCCCCAATCAGTACGTACCGAGAGGCTAGCCTTTGCAGAGCTGTTTGAGACTTCTTGTTGATATTCTCGGGATAAGTGCCATCTTTGAGGAAATTCATGATATCCAAATATCACGGAGGGTTTGTTTGAACCTCGTTGATCTCGATACTCATGCAATATGCCGGACTGTTCTTTCGGGCAATTTTGAAAGGCTTCACCATTTTCCCTTTGGGCATTTCAACTAATGAAGCTATGGTGGCCAGTGCATCGGCGAAGCGATTTTTATCCCTTGGCAGGTAGTTGAAAGTGATCTCTTGGAATTTTTCAACCAATTCTTCAAGGTGCTGACCATACTGTTGGAGAGTCGGGTCTTGGGTTCGCCATTTACCCGATTGCTGATTGATAAGGAGCAAAGAGTCGCCGAATACTTCTAGTTCCGTGACGTTTCTTTCGAGAGCTGCTTCGAGCCCTGCTATACATGCTTCGTACTCGGCAATGTTGTTGGTAGCTTCGAATTCCAGACGGATGGCAATGGGAGTGTAGATGTCTTGTGGATCAACAAGCAATATCCCTATACCAAAGCCGTGTTTATTGGCGGCGCCATCGAAAAAAAGTTGCCACTTAATTTCCTCGGTTGCAGTACAAATTAAATGCTCGTCGGGGAACTGTACGTCTTCCCCCTTCACTTCGTCACACGGGAATTCGGCAAGCTGGTCACTGAACACTTTCCCCCTGACGGATTTTAGTGTGACGTAAGTGATATCGTAGCCGGCGAGCATGAAGTACCATTTGGCTATTCTTGTTGACATGAAAGGCTTCTCAAAGATGTAGCGGAGCGGGTCCACCTTTGCTACTAGCTTGATCGGAAAAGTTTCCATGTAGTGTTTGAGCTTTTGAGTGACCCAAACCAATGCTGAACATGACTTCTCTAGGACAGAGTAGTAATTTTCGCCTCCTTGGAATCGGCGACTGACAAAATAGATGGCATTCTCCTTTGTGGACTCTCGTTGCTCTTGTGCTAACATAGCCCCTAGGGCCTCATCATTGACAGTGAGATAGAGCAAAAGAGGCTTCTCTTTGTGCGGCGGAACTAGAACAGGAGGGCATGTCAAGTAATGCTTCACTTGGTCGAAAGCTTCTTGGCACGCGTCGGTCCATTCTAGAGCCACATTCTTCTTGAGTAGCTTGAAGATTGGCTCGCACATGGAAGTGAGTTGGTGCACAAACCGACTGATGTACTGCAGTCTGCCCATGAAACCTTTGATCTCTTTCTGCGTCTTTGGAGGAGGCATGTCAATGATTGCCTTGATTTTGGAGGGGTCTACTTCAATTCCCCTTTCAGTGACCATGTAACCAAGGACTTTGCCTCGGATAACCCCGAATGTGCATTTTGCAGGGTTGAGCCTCATCTTGTGTTGACGAAGCCTTTCGAAGAACTTGCGGAGATCGATTAAATGTTGACCATTGGTCCCTTTGGAGTGAATGATCATGTCGTCCACATAGACCTCGATTTCTTTGTGAATCATATCGTGGAACAAGTCTGTCACGGCTCTTTGGTAGGAAGCCCCAGCATTTCTTAACCCAAATGGCATGACTGTGTAGCAAAAGGTACCCCACGGTGTTGTGAAAGCTGTCTTATGTTGATCTTCCTCGGCCATGAGAATCTGATTGTACCCAGCGAACCCATCCACGAATGAGCGAACCTCGTAGGCAGCAGTGGAGTCGACTAGCATGTCGATGTTGGGGAGTGGAAAATCATCCTTTGGGGAAGCTTTGTTCAAATCCCGGAAGTCCACGCAAACTCGAACCTTGCCGTTTGTCTTTCTGACTGTCACGATGTTGTCTAACCATGTCGGATACTCGATAATCTTGATGAAACCCACACTGAGGAGCTTCTCAATCTCTTCTTTGACTTGCAGAGACCATTCTGGCTTGATCTTTCCGAGCTTCTGCTTTACTGGCTTGGCATCTTCTCTGATCGGAATCCTGTGCTCCGCTACCTTTCTGTCCAAACCCGGCATGTCTTTGTATGACCATGCGAACACATCCACGAACTCCCGTAGTAATGTAGTCAATCTGTCTCTGTCGTCCCCTTTGAAGAAGCTTCCAATCTTAGTTTCTTTTGGCTCTTCTTCGGTACCCAGATTAACAACATGCAATTCTTCGTCAGCCTTTGGAACATTCTCACCACGACTACGGACTTGTTGAGCAAGTTCATTTAAGTATGTTATGTTTTCGTGGTCTATTTCATCATAATTTGAATCGTTATTAACTTGTTCGTTAAGTTCATTATTAGTTAATTCATCATTTATGATGTTTGCAATCTCAGGGTACTCAGAAATATCAAATTTTTCATTAGCAAAGAAAGGAAACACACGCTCGGCTATGGCTTCCAAATCCTCTTGGGTAGGGTATTAGAGACACTCTCGGACTCGAAAGTAAGTGTGAGCCGCTCTTCCTTTGTTGCTGTGCGGGGTATTCAACCCATTTCTTGGACTAAGAATTCTTCGGATACCACGGGCCCTTTCGTTGAATACCAATTGTTGATCGGCTCGGAGCTTGGCGGGATCTCACTGATAGTCTCGTTCATGATGACGGTGTCATGGATGGCGTTGACTTGGCATTCATTCATTACGGCAAGCTCTTCGAACATGGAGGCTAAATCTGTCAGTTCTTCCCCCACGGTGATTTCTGTCTCGGACTCTATAGTCACCTTCCTTCCCCACCATTCACGGGGCGACATGGGAGTTTGTTCCCTTTCGGATTTCTGGATCTCATAATCGGAGAAGATTTCGAGACCGGGCTTTTTGACACCCTTATTGTTAACCCACGGCTCGGGAAAGATCATGTATGGAACGTCTTCCCCTTGGCGGACGAAATAACCATTCAACGTCTTGCGGTAAGGCCTTAGATTAGGGACCTCATAACGACGGCCTTCTTTACGAGCTCGGGCCTTTCGTTCTTGATTGCTTGCTCTTGTTTCAAGTCTTCTTGGAAGGCTCGTACCCCAAACCGAATGTGTTCTTGACAAATGGGACTTGCACGGGATGTAGGATTCCTTGTTGATATTTCCCTAGGCCTAAGCCAGGGAAGTAGTCCATATTCCTCATCATGCGGAGGACTTTGTGATTGCTGGGGGTCCATGATCCGTTTCCCCCTTCTTTGTCAATGGCGTTGATTGAGACGCCGGAGAGAGTGGAGTCTGGTAAACCATGCTGAACTTGGTGGACGGGCTCACCTTTTCTGTGGATAGTGACGTTTTCAGCCATGACGGTCACTATTTCATCACCATTTCGGATCTTGACACATTGGTGGAGAGTTGACGGTACGGCATTAGCACTGTGAATCCATGTCGACCCAAAAGTAAGTTGAACAAGGCCGGGATGTCAAGCACTTGGAATGGAACGGACATGATCATGCTCCCAAACTCAATGTCTATTTCAATCATGCCCATGACTGTACGGGCGGTGCTGTCATAACCTCGGATTACTTGAGTAGAAGGCTTCAAATCGGAATCCTTAAGCCCCAGTATGCCCATGATTCTGCCAGGCATGAGATTGAGTGCGGAACCACCGTCCACTAAGACTCTTGAGATGGGCCTCCCCCTTGCTCGTACCTTGAGGTAAATAGCCTCGTTGTGATCGGAACCAAAGGGTGGGAGGTCCATATCGGCAAAGGTGATGACGTTGCCAAAATGAATGTGACCGATCATTGCCGTGAGGTCCTCGGGAGTAGTATCGGGAGAAACTGATGTATCATCGAGATTGCGGATGACAAGATCTCGGTGTTTCTTTGAGGATGCGATGAGGTCCCAAATAGAGATGCTTGCTTGAGTTTTCTTTAGTTGGACAAGTAGAGGGTCTTCGGGAGTGTCGCGAGCTTGCGGCCTTTGAGAAGAGGAGCTCGGTGCGGAAGTGGAAGGGTTGCTTGCTATGACTCGACCGGATCGAGTTAGCATGTTGACGTTCCCATTTTGCTTCTTTTTCCTATTCTCTAGTACTTCCCTCATTACCTCATCGTAAGTCACTACATAACAAGAATTGTCAAGTTTATTCATAACATTGGGGCCCCCATTCACAATTGGGATTGAATGGGTGGTCCCCTCGAGTTCTCCTATCTCTATTACATTGACATGTTCACCATTAGCCACTACAAATTCTTTCTTATCTATGAGATCTTGAATGACATTGCGGAGAACGAAGCAATCCTCGGTGGTGTGGCCACTATATTGGTGGTAGCCACAATATTTATGGTGAGCATGATTGGGGTGGACCGTCTTGGGTTGGTACCCTTGCACGGGTGTGACTTGACCCTTTGCTTTGAGGACTTCGAACACTTCGGTTTGAGTCATGCCTTGGAGAGGCGTATAGACACGGTCATTTCGGGACTTCTTCCTTGGGGTGGAGGAACCTTTTTGTAATTCCCCTTGTCAATAGTGACGGCGTTGACCGAGGCCTCTTTTGTAGAGTTGGAAGCGGCCTTGTATCGGTAAGTAGGAGTGGTCTTCTTAATCTCCTTGAGCAAGTCATCCATGCGTACCCCCGCCTCATACATTTGGGAGAAGTCGGAGTAGCAAGCCCCACTTAGGTGGGTGCGGAGATCAATCTTGAGACACTTGAGAAAGATGTCCATTTGCTCTTTTGTGTTTGGCCTCTCAACAATTTCGGAGAGTTTGTCATTCCATCTCCTTGTGAAGTCAATGAAGGACTCGTTGTCTCTTTGGGTGGTATTCTCGAGCTCTTTCCTTGTGGGCCGGTGAGTGGTGTTTCCTTGGTATTGGTTCTTGAAGGCAAGCATGGCGGAGTCCCAATCGAGACAGACAGTGAGCGGGAGAGTAGCATACCAATCTTTTGCCGCCCCCTCGAGAGTGAGAGGAAAGCATTGAGCCATTACCTTGGGGGAGACCTTCTTCGGAACCATTGCCCAAATATAAGTCTCAATGTGAGCCATGGGACAAGAGTTGCCCTTGAATTTGCTTATGTCGGGCATTTTGAACTTGTCGGGAAGAGCGGCCATAGTACTCATGAGGATGGATGATTGATAAAGGCTTGTGTCGGAGCCTTTCCCCATGTTGAGCCCATTGAATTTTTGGTCGATGTAGGCCATGATAGAATCCACCATTTTGGGCTCATTGTTCTCGAAACTTGGTTCTCCCATTTTCTTGGTGCGGGTGTTGACATAAGGACTTTTGAACAAACCCTCGGTCCACTCGGATTCATCATCATTATTCTTGTTCTTTCCCTTGGCAAGGTTAGTGAGCTTTTCTTTCATTAGCTCCATCTCGGCCTCGTGGGCCTCCCTTTGGCTGTCAAGGTGGGATTGCCAAATGTCGTCTTTGCTTTGTGCCTCCTTATTAAGGGTGGAGACTTGCTCTTGGAGGAGTTGGACCATGGTTGAAAGCTGCTCGAGAGACATGGTGTTGCTGTTGCCGGTCATGGTTGCTGTTGGAGCTGTTGGAGCGATCTCTTCACGGACTAACCGATTTGCTGAATCCCGGTAGACTCTGTAAGTACCAATTGAACCTATATTGCAGAAGAGGCCCTTGTCAGTCTTGAGTAACACTTGCGGTCCATGAAGAGGCTTAGAACACACAGTTGGGCACACGACTCGAACCATATAAGAAAAGACTCTTTTTTTTATTTTATAAGTCGGAGGAATGGATCCCTTTTGGGGTTTCTAAGAAAATAATGGAATCGTCACACTAGTATATAGACCATCTCGCGGTCCCATATACTTATCGGATTCCATCACGCTTGTGAATCCTACATGTATCGGGATTAAACTAAATTAATGTAGTAAAGCATACATGCGGGGACGGATTTTTATTTTCGTCCAAAATAACCACTTTTGGGGACGGATTTTTATTGCGTCCGTTTCAACAAGTAGGCATGTATGATTTGAAGACATTAGTTTAGGGAAATCTCGGTACATGGAAACCGACTTGAGTCACGGAGTGTTAGACCCTAACTAGAATTGTGTGGCTTGTGCTCGGCTTGAATATGAGGCTCAAAGGTCACCCCCGGCATGTAGTCTTGAACTACGCCACGGGCTGAGGTTTACCGCTTCGAAAGAGCCAAGGTCGAGTGGAGCTTGAAACTTTCTAGGACGGGCCTCGACGGGTTTGGGGTTGGACTTGTGCGACTCGATAGTGAGCAGTTCATAGGAATATGTGCATGTAGTGTGAGGTCTAACAAGTGACAAAAATTTTATATATATATATTTTTTTTTTTTTGAAAAGAAAGAAAAAACAAACAAAACACATAAGCCATAAATTACAACTCCCGAATCACCCGTGTGACCGGTAAATAAAACACAAAATTAAAACAGTCCGAGGGTTCAATTCTGTTTTGATGCAGGCAACTGTGCCCACACCCCATTGTTCTGCTCAGTCACTGAAACCTGTTTCTGTTCTGGGAACCAACCCAGAAGCGTGCGCCTCTGAGTGCTGATGTGAGACGCGCGCGCATGGCGCAATGCTATGAGGAGGCGCGCGCTTCTGGGCCACACCTGTCAGAATGTCATATTTTGGACTCAGGGGATTGCCCTGTCCTATGTTCATATTGTAACCCCTGCAGAAATGATTAGTGCAGAATGGCAGAAGAAGAAGATGAAGAACATGAAGAAGTGGTCGATTCTGGTCCTTGATACAGGATGCGCGCGCCTTAGGCTGAGAATGC
>JAOWBW010001340.1:0-118744 GCA_026119855.1 Campanula takesimana
GTGTGGTGATGTGTGGTGTGGTGTTCTTGTTGAGAGAAATGAGAGTGGAGATGGTAGGGTTTTTTTTTCTTTTTGTTTTTTGTGTCTCCTTTTGAAATGGATGAGAGTGGTGTATATAGGAGGAGGGAGGTGGTAAATTGGTTGTAACTTGGAGGGGGGAGGTTGTAAATTGGTGGATTCATCATCTATCCTTCTTGACTAAGGCTTAAAGTCATCTTCCTATCTCTGTTCCGGCTTTCCGCTCCGCAACTGCTCCGTTGTGCGCGTCTCCGGTGTCCCGGTTGTCCGCGAGTCCAACATGAAAGTTACTCGGAATATTTTTTCGGTCAGGCCGTATATCTGAAATATTTTTATGAGCAAGGAACGACAATAATATATTTTTTTCTCTTCTTGACCAATTGATAAGATATTTTGAGTTATTTTCCAATTTGGATAACCATCTTTCCGGCTCCGGCTTTTCGCTCCGTAACTGCTCCGTTGTGCGCGCCTCCGGTGTCCCGGTTGTCCGCGAGTCCAACATGAAAGTGCTCGGAATATTTTTCTGGTCAGGCCGGTATATCTGAAATATTTTTATGAGCAAGGAACGACAATAATATATTTTTTGCTCTTCTTGACCAGTTGATAAGATATTTTGAGATATTTTCCAATTTGGATAACCATCTTTCCGGCTCCGGCTTTCCGCTCCGTCGTGCGCGTCCGGTGTCCGGTTGTCCGCGGGCCCAACATGAAAGTTGCTTGGAATAATTTTGTGGTCACGCCGGTATATTTGAAATATGTCAATTAGCAAGGAAAGGTAATAATATATTTTTAATGCACAGAATGGATAACAGCGAGCAGTTCGGGGGGTTGCGGGCCCCGTTTTCGGTCCCGCACCTCGAAAAAACGAAATTTTTGCCTGTTTGCTCGTTTTTTCGCTCTGATCATGAATTTGAAGTCCGTTTATCCATTCGATGCACCGATAAGGCTCACGCAGTCCGCACAGCCAAATCGAGGGTTTTAGGTCAATTTTCGGGTTTAGACCGATTCAAGGTGGGTTTTTAGGGGTGCGAGATCAGGGTATCTACAGAGCCCCTCGTCGAATCTCCTGGTTAAAGGGGATTCTACGATTCACTAAGAGACACTCGATCTCGTCTAGGGTGTAACGGCTGGGTCCAAGGTAGGACTTCCTACGTATCTCTTTCGAGAATCAAGCCTCCGTAGTTCTAACTCAAACTATCAATCAAACACAGACAATGGTCGGTTCCGGTTTCCCGGTTTACCTACGTATCTCTCTCGAGAATCAGACCAAACGTAGTTCAGGTTTATTAAAATTTAAAGCAGGGGGTAGCATTGAGATGCGATATCTCTTTGCTGGGGATGGGGGTTGGCATTGAGACATGGTTATGAGAATGGGCGACTGAGCTCACCAAGGTAAGCTGCCTACGTATCCCTTGCGGGAATCAAATCGCGGCGTAGTTCTGGGGAGGTACAACTCGGGCCCCCGAGATGACCAAGGTGGAATAACATAACTTCAACTGGGGAACGTACGACGTTGCGCAGTTCGGGGGAGGTAATCTCGGGCGCCCGAGAAGACCAGGGTGGAACAACATAGCATTGCTGGGGAGTTGCATTGAGAAGCGAAGTCTCTTTGCTGGGGGGTTGGTATTTGACCAACAAATTGCGAGAATTGGCGACTGAGTCCAACGTTGAACTGCCTACGTATCCCGCCGTGGGAATCAAGTCGAGTCGTAGTTCTGATTAGAACCGACTCGAACAATTAAGAGAAGGTTTAAGACCAACACGACTCAAGGGTTGACGCAAGGTACAATCCGAGTAAAGGGTGCATTGAGATTTGATCTCTCTTTGCAAAGGGATGGAAATCATGAAGGGAGAACGTACGACGTTGCGCATTTCGGGGAGGTAATCTCGGCGCCGGAGAAGACCAAGCTGGAACAACATATCTTTTCAAAAGGGGGACCTACGACGTTGCGCAGTTCGGGGGAAGTAATCCCGATCTTTCGAGAAAACTGAGGGCAATAAACAACTGAAGCCATTTATGTACACAAACTAAAATCAAGGATACGCTGCATTCTGCGCCGTCCAGATTCTTCTCCTTTGTTTTTGCTGTGTGATGAGATTTTTGTACTTTTTTAAGCGAGAGACCACCGCTTTGTGTGATCCACTGGTGCTGTTTTAACCCCGACTGATTCTTTTTTGCTATTGGGAGGGATAACAGGATCGGCTTCGTCCGTTGATCTGCAAGTTAGCTTTGCATGCAGTGGCAGATGTGATTCACACAGATAAAAATTGGATTATTCTGACCGAACACAATCTTTCTTTTATTCTGAAATTTCGGATACTCTTTTTTTTTTTTTTAAATGACACCGACTCGCGATTAATGACCAACACTGAATCAAGCCCGGATTTCAGAGGGCGGCTGCGGTTATATTCATGATAAAGGGACAAGGTTCAATGCCTAGGGATGAGGACAAGGAAAATGTCAGCTTTTCTAAGAGCCGCCGTACGGACGACTGACACCTTCTGCTGGGTTTTTGACTTTTCGAACCTTGCTTTTGGCTAGGGGGGACGGGGAGACAACCCCTTTTGGAATACTGATGATTTAGGCCGAGTTTTGGGAGGTTATAAAAGGGGAGGGGAGCTCTTCTTATTTCTCACACCAACCAACTTCTCCTTCTTTCCTGCTTTGCATCCTTTAGCTCATTTCCCTTCTAAAATGGCTAATCTTGGCCAAACCCTGGTTAACATCGAAGAATACCGGGTAGGACTCGACTGCTGGGTGAATTCATACCCAAATAATGTACGAGCGGTGCTAGAAGAAAACTATCATTTCAAGTTGCTCTTTACTCTGAGGAAGCTTCCCATTCAGTGGGAGATGATCCGCGGTGCTTCTGTTTTCTGGTCAACCCGGACCCACTTGTTCAATTTCAATCAAGACGAACTGTGTCCCACCTTTGAGGAATTCTGCGCCATTACAGGCAATACCATTTACGGCGAGGCCATGGTGCCCACTTCCCGCAGGACACCTGCTCGGTGGCTCATTGAAACCTTCGGCTTTGATATTGACTTCTCAAGGGTTCTCCTTCATGGGACCCACCTTGACATTACTTGCTTCCCCGAACTCTTTGGCGAGGCTGACCCTCATAACCCGGTGTACTCCGACCGTAGGGACTTTGCCTTGGTTATGTGCCTATTTGCAGAGATGTTTTTCGTTTCTTACGATGGCTTCATCGACTCAAGGATGGTGGACATCGTTGATTCTTGCAAGCGTGGTGCCGGCAACGTGATGACTGTCCTCTTGGCTGAGACTTTGCATGGGCTGGACGGCTACTATCCCAGAGGTGATGCTTTCACGTCGGGCAGCCCCATTCTATTGCAGATCTGGCTTCAGGAGCATCTCAAGATCATTCGGCCGGTGTCGAATCCAGACTATACCCCTTCTATGCTTCCAAGGCGAGGTTTATACAGGCAAAACTGCACTACCGTCAAGGAGTGGGTTGGACACTTTTGGCGGATCACATCGGCAGACATCACGTGGGTGCCTCCGCATTGGGGTTTGAGCAGGTATCTCATTACGAGTGCGGGTCATTCCTTCATCTGGCTGGCTGGGCTTCGCTCCACCACTTTCTACTTGGGCCAACGGGTGGCTCGCCAGTTCGGACAAGTCCAAGGGATCCCTTTTCTGACCTTCCCATCACAGATAATTTGCCGGTGAGTACCAACATATGCAACTTGATCAAAGAGGTTTGGTATCAGAATGGTGCACACATTGGTCGAGGCAGGCGCCGGGGTGAAGGGGACACATTTTATGAACCCACTTTGGAATATCTTGAGTGGTTGGGCCCTCAAATTGCTGAAGAAACCGCTACCATTGTAGCTTTGGTACTGGAGCTCGTAGGTCCAGAAATTCTGTCTGGGGATTACTATTCCCAGATAACAGGGCCGACAGTTTTCCAGAATCAGATTGGCGGGAGTCAACCACGCAGCGGTCATCGATCCGGACGCCGCAGAAATGATCGGGGCTCAACTTCAAGGAACACCCAGCCTGATGCAACGAACTCTGAGAATCAAAGGGGAGAAAGCTCGACGGGTCCTTATCCGAACGTGTTCGATCGTCTCAGTCCCTGAATAAAGTTTCAGTTATTTTCGCTTTAATCCTTGGTTGCCACGCCAAGATGATGTGTTTTTATTTCAAAGTTTGTTGTGTTTGTTTTTCCTTTTGAATGTAATGTTTGCAAGTTCAACGTGGGAAATAAAAAGCTTTCTTTACTTTTAATGACCGGACCCGAAGGTTGCCTACGTTCCTCTTTTGAGGCTCAGGTCAACGTAGTTCGACACAGTTACATGAAATTTTGCGCGCCTCCTGTTTTTTTACCTAGAACTGCCCTTTCGGGTTTTCACCTCTAGTGGGGCTGTCTTTTGCTTCTTTTTTTTTTTTTTTTTTTTTTTTTTCCAGACTCGATAGGAAACACAAATCTCTGCGTCTTCTACGCATAATACTTCTTCAATTTGTTGAGGTTGCAGGGCTGAACAAGGTCTTCTCCAAATTCAGTTTGCAGGAACACGGCTCCACCAGACTGTATCTTCTTGACAATGTAGGGGCCCAACCACGGAGACTTCCATTTCCCTCGGGGGTCGACATAACTTGGTGGCTTTTCTCGCAGCACAAGATCTCCCATTTTGATATTGCGGTCTTTCACTTTCTTGTTAAATGCTCTGGCAATTCTGCGCTGGTACGCACGATTGTGCTCAAGGGCCAACAACCGCTTTTCATCGAGCAATGCTAACTCTTCATGGCGACTTTGTAACCAATCAACTTCAGACACTTGATTCTCAAGTAGCACTCTCATAGAGGGGATTTCAAGCTCAATCGGGAGAACTGCTTCCATGCCATATGCAAGTGAATAAGGAGTAGCCCCAGTCGGTGTTCGAACAGATGTGCGGTATCCCCACAAGGCTAAAGGCAGCTTCTCGGACCAATCTTTTCCAGTGATAGCCATCTTTCTAATGATGTTCTCCAGGGTTTTGTTCGCCGCTTCTACCGCTCCATTGGCTTGGGGTCGATAGGGGGATGACTTGTGTCTGACCACCCGGAAATCGTCAAGCAATCGGTTGACTTCCCCTTCAAAGTGAGTTCCATTATCTGAGATCATCTCATAAGGGACCCCATATCTGTAGAAAATGTTGGTACGAATGAACTCGGCTACCTTCTTGGCATTCAAAACTTTGTAAGCAGCGGCCTCAACCCACTTGGTGAAGTAATCGATAGCTACGAGCACGTATTCTTGCCCACCCGAACCTTTCGGTTTGACCTGACCAATAACATCTATCCCCCATGTGGAGAAAGGCCAAGGAGCAGTTGATTGATAAAGAACGTGTGGCGGCAGATGTTGTAGACTAGCGTACCGCTGACACTGATCACAGGTTCGCACTTTCATCATACAATCCTTTTCCATCGTGGTCCAGTAGTACCCTTGCCTCACTATCTTCTTAGCGAGCATGTGCCCATTCATGTGGGGTCCACACAGTCCCCCATGGATTTCATCCATGATTCTATTCGCCTCAGTCTTATCTACACAGAGCAAATTTGGTCCGTGATGATACCTTTTGTACAACTGATCTCCGGAAATCACAAATTGGGAGGCCCATCTGCGCATTGCAATCCTTGCCCTTTTGTCCCTTTCTGGAGGGTAGGTCCCATTCCTGAGCACATTCCATACGTCTGTATACCACGGCTCTTCATTCTCTTCGCTTTCTAGCTCAATATCCAGGCAGTAGGCTGGGATTGATCTCTTACTAACCACAAACGGCTTTACCATAACATCTACAGGGAATTCCATGATGGAGGCTAGGGTAGCCAATGCATCTGCGAATCTGTTTCGGTCCCTTGGGAGATAATGGAATGAGATATCTGAGAAGCGTTCTGTGAGCGCTACCAGTCGAATATGATACTGCTGTAGTCTTGGATCCAGGATTTTCCATTTTCCCTCGACCTGATTGATGATCAAGGCGGAGTCCCCGAACACTTCAATTTCTTTGACCCCTCGATTTAATGCTTCTCCCAGGCCGGCGATGCAAGCCTCATACTCTGCTGTGTTATTCGAACAGTCGAAGTCTAACCGGATAGCAATGGGCGTGTGCGCATCACTTGGATCAATGAGCAAGATTCCAATTCCGAAACCTCTCTTGTTGGCAGCCCCATCAAAGAAGAGTTTCCACTTATTCTCCGAACAATCAACAGTGTAGATCCCTTCATCGGGAAACTGAGCTTCTGGTCCGGGCTCAAGATCAAGAGCCAAATCTGCAAGCTGGTCTGCTATCACCCTTCCTTTAATGGACTTAGGCGTTGCGTAAGTCATATCAAACTCGCTTAAGAGAAAAACCCACTTGGCCACTCGATTGGACATGGTTGGCCTTTCGAGGATGTACTTCACTGGATCCATTCGGGATATAATCTGGACAGGTAAGGATTGCAGATAAATTTTTAATCGCTGCGAGACCCAAACCAAACCGGTACATGCCTTTTCCAACGCTGAGTAGTTCAATTCACTCCCTTGTAGCTTTCTGCTAACAAAATAGATGGCACTTTCCACCCAGGAGTCCTCTTTTTCTTGTGCAAGCATTGCTCCTACTGCAGTATCAGTAACTGTTAGGTACAGTCGTAAGGGTTTGTACGAATGAGGTGGCGCCAAGACCGGTGGGCTTGTCAAGTATTCTTTGACCTTTTCAAAAGCAATCTGGCATTCTTCATCCCATGATCGATCGGTGTCCTTTTTTAGGAGCTTAAAGAGCGGTTCACACATCATGGTTAACTGCCGTATGAATCTGCTAATGTATTGAATCCTTCCCAAGAAACCTTTCACCTCTTTTTGAGTTCGAGGTTGAGGCATTTCTGTGATGGCCTTTATTTTGTCGGGGTCGACTTCAATCCCTTTTTCAGTTACCAAGAAACCTAAGACTTTGCCTCGGACAGTACCGAATGTGCATTTAGCAGGATTCAATTTCATGTGGTACTTCCGCAACCTTTCGAAGAACTTTCTGAGGTCAATCAGATGCTGAGCGCCTTCTTCAACTGAGTGCACAATCATGTCATCCACGTAGATTTCAAGCTCTTTGTGGATCATGTCATGAAAAAGGGTCGTAGCACCTCTTTGATAAGTGGTTCCGGCATTTTTAAGACCGAAAGGCATCACAGTATAGCAGAACGTCCCCCACGGGGTGATGAAGGAAGTTTTCTCTTGATCTTCTACTGCCATCTTAATTTGGTTATAACCCGCCATTCCATCAACGAACGACTTCACTTTGTGCATTGCAACCGAGTCCACCAAAATGTCAATATTTGGTAACGGAAATCATCCTTCGGGCAAGCCTTGTTGAGGTCTCTGAAATCAACACATATCCGGACTTTGCCGTTCGCCTTTTCAACTGTGACCATATTGGACAACCATTGGGGATACTCCACAACTCGGATGAAGCCTACTTGTAGCAGCCTCTCGATCTCCTCTTTAACCTGAAGGGCCCACTGCGGCTTGATTCTGCGTAGTTTCTGCTTGACCGGTTTGGCGTCAGGAAAGGTAGGAATTCGGTGTTCCACGATCGTCGGATCTAACCCTGGCATGTCTTCATACGACCAGGCAAACACATCAACAAATTCTTTGAGTAAACTGATCAGCTGTTCCCTGTCAGCCCCTTGCATGAAGCTCCCGATCTTCATTTCTTTGACTTCTTCATTCAGCCCCAGATTGATGGTAGACAAATTTTCCCCACAGGCTTCTAATTTTCGTTCCCCACGCTGTTTTGCTAACCTGTTTAACTCGATTAAATAGTCTTTTTCATCTTGACTTATGTTTTTTAAAGATTCATGATTAACTTTAGTTGTTGTTAAATTTTCATTTGTTAAATCATTTTTTAAAATATTGGCAACCGAGGAGTAAGCGGAAATAGAGGAAACTTCATTCACAAAAGAGGGGAGTACAAGCTCGGCGACCGCGTCGAGGTCCTCGACAGTGAGGTCCTCTTCGGGAGTCCCGGAAACAACATTAGATAGCACAAAGGGTTCAAAAGCGGGGCCATCAGGGCGAACATAACCAAACTGCTCCACCAGAGTGTCAGTAGTAGCGAGCGGGCCAGTGGTTCTGGACCAGTTATTAAGTGGTGCCACTGCCGGCTTGAGGTGCTTCACCGGGTCATAAGCTTCACCATTACCATTTTCGATCATAACCACATATCCGTCTTCAAGACCAATTCCTTCAAACAACCCGAAGACATCATCTTCTTCATCAATATTCCACGGAATAATCGGGTCCAGTTGCTTATAGGAACTGCCCACATCAAAGTTTTCATCGACCATCTTGATATTCTCAAATACTTCCCATCCAGCATGAGGCTTTTCATTAATGCCAATAACTGGCTCAAAAGGCATAACATACGCGACATCTTCAACTTTGCAAACAAAATATCCCTTCCAGGACTTTTCATAAGGACGGAGTGGGGGGAGCTTATAGGTCCTTCCACTTTTGATAGCAGTCTGTCTCTCCCTTTTCTGACGTACAGCTTCGGCGATTTCGGCAGGAGTCGGTTTGTAGCCAAGCCCAAAAGGAAGGAAGAAAAATGGAACATCATCCTTGATAGGTTCAATACACCCTTGTTGCTCTTTTCCAAGCCCCATCATAGGCAGGAACTTCATCTTCTTGACCATATTCAAGGCCATTGCGTCTCCATACCTGGTCGCTTTCTACCAATTAGATCGGTCTCCTTGACATATTCAATAGCATGGATCCGAGCTTGTGGGATCACTTCAAAACCACTCAAGAAGATGCCAGTATCTTTGTGCTCAATTCCCAAAATCGGGAGGTCATGAACTTGCGTATCATCTTGGGCATGAACTACCACTACATGATTGTCGTGGATGAACTTGATGCACTGATGGTAGGAGGAAGCTACCCCTCTTACTCCATGGATCCAAGGGCGTCCCAAGAGTAGACTGAATGAGGACTTGATATCAATCACTTGAAATTCAATCGGCATGACAAGAGGGCCAATGGTGAGAGTGAGAAGGACAACACCCAGAACACAGCGACTGGTGCTATCGTAAGCACGAACCACTTGAGAAGATGGGGCCAAATCAGTTATCTTGATTCCCAAATCTGCGAGAACATGCACGGGGCATACATTTACTGAGGAGCCATTATCGATCAAAACACGAGCTAAGTGCTCACCTCCGACCCCAACTGTGATGTGCAGAGCCTCGACATGATTAAGACCAATTTTTGGTGCATCGAGATCGGTAAAAGTGATGATATTCCCAAAATGAATGTTGCCGATCATGTGGACAAGGTCATTGGGAGAAGTCTCGATCGGGATGACAGCTTGAGCAAGAGCTTTAACCAACACGTCTCGGTGCTCCTGTGAAGACGAGAGCAAACCCCAAATGGATATATTAGCCTGGGTTTTCTTTAACTGGGTCAAGACCGGGTTCTCGGCGACCTTCTCTTTCTGAGCGGGGACTTCTTCTTTATCCTTTCCCAATTCACTTGCCTCGGGATTTGGAGGCTGATAGGCTCTTCCCGAGCGAGTGAGGTGATTCACATTTCCGCCAACCCAAGTGGCCTTTTTAACAGGGGCCTTTTGCTCTTTAACAGCTTTAGCACTAGACAAAATCGAATCCCAAGAGATCATATGGCATTCAAAATCTTCGGAGATAACAGGAGTTACAGTGTAATTCAAAGCTTTCTTCGGAACGATGAAACTAGTCCTTGAGTAGTTTCCTTCAAACTCGATCACATGGATCCCTGGCAAGGGATTAGTCACCACATTTGGTTGGGGCGGCTTTGAATGAGTCCATCGTCTATCATGTCTTGCAGAGTGTGTCTCAAACTCCAACATTCATTTGTCGCATGACCAGGTGATACGTGGTATGCACAATATTTACTTGCATCCCAATTCTTAGGAGGCGGATTAGTCGGGCGGTATCCTTCTATCGGCTTTAGTACTCCTTGGGCGACCAATTCCTTGAAAGATAGTAGACAATGGAGCGCTGAATTTATCAAAATGGCGATCTCTCCGATTTCCACCATTCCTTCGCTGATCGGTGACAGAGTTCACAGACCCGTCTTGATTATAACACGGAGGTGCCCTATTGTAGCTGCTCCGGCTTGGTCCCACATTGCTGTTCCAAAAAGGAGCAGGGGTCATGGCAACATTGTTCACAACTGGTGCCGGGGCTTTTGCAGCGGATCAGAATCTGTAGGAGCTAGGAGAAGAATCTAGCTTGATCACCCCAGTTCGGACATCTTCGTCAATACGAGAACCCACATCAAGAATAGAAGCAAAATCTGGAAACGGGAGATATTTCATCTTATCTGCATACACCGGCTGAAGATTCTTAAGGAAAATACGAGTTTGCTCGGCACTGTCAGGCCTCTCCAGAGTTTGAGCAACTTTCTTCCTCCACCTACTTGCAAATTCAGAAAAGGATTCCTTCTCACGCTGAGCACACGAATCGAGCTCACGACGGCTCTTCTCCCAGTTGGAGTTATCTTTGTATCGCTTCTGGAATTCATCCACGAGTTTCCCCAATTATCAACCAGATTGGCATCCACAGTCATAAACCACTGCTTAGCGGCTCCTACCAAAGTCAGATGGAAGTTGGAGGCCATCGCACCAACATTAGCCCCACGAGACTGCATTGCATGAGCGTAAGATTTCAGGTTGGCCATTGGGCAACCTGTACCGTCAAATTTCTCCACATCGGGCATTTTGAATTTAGGAGGCAGAACAGCAAATGGAGATAATTTCAAGGAATCTGCAGAAAACTCCCCTTTATTCATGACCTTTCTCAACATTTCTTTCATTTCGCTCATTTCAATCTCAGCTTTAGTAAGGGGTACATATGGGACACCCTTGTAGAACGCTTCCATTTGGCGGACTAGGTTAGGATCTTGCCCCTGGGAAGTTCTTGATTAATCTGAGAGGCACCGCTAGCAAACGCACCATAAGCGTTGGGCTGCTGATTCGGATACAGAGTCTGCATATACTGAGCAAAGGCATTATGACCAGGCGGATACTGAGACGGATGCACAGCAAAATTTGCTGGATTCGGGATGAAGGGCTGGTGAGTGCCACTGAAGTCTGGATGAGCCACATTACCCTGAGGAGGGATGTTCTGGTGATGACTCTGGCCGATGGTGTTGCTACCAATAGGATTCAAGTTGATGGTAGGGATGCCACTTCCATTGGGACCTGTATTGCCATTGGGATTAGGATTGGGAACCCCATTTCCGGTCTGATTAACGTTCGGATCGCCATTGGGATTTCTGTTGGGGTTGCCATTGGGAGCCCCATTACTATTCTGATTCTGCATCTGCACAAGTGTAGCCAGTAGCTCATCTTGCTGAATCCTCATCTGACCCAACACATTCTGCTCCAACCATGCTTGAAGACCTGGTGGCGGCACATAGGCTTCCTCATTTCCTTCCTGGGCCATTGCAATAGCTTCTTCGGTTACAGGCACTGTCTCGGCAACTCGGATCAACCTCCCCTTACTGTTTCTATCTCCCCCTTTCCAAGTAGATGCCAGGCTTAGAGTATCTGAAAGGGATGGTGTTTAGGGCTGATTAGAGAGTGAAAAGGATCGAGATTTTCCGAGTTTGATTCAAAAGGAGTTCAAAAATCAAAATCAATCCTAGAATGCCGGATAAGCACTTGCTTTATTTTGACATGTTTTTGCATGAATCTTGGAATAGTGGATACCATCTCCAAAGTATAGGACCAACGTTTTTCACCTGTACTGTACTATTGGCCGTCCGAGCCCCTAGCGAAGGGCCTATACTCTTTCTGGGATCCACCATTCGGTTACGGTCTATGTGAGGGTCTTGACAATTTCAAGTCAATCCAAGAATTTCAACATGATATCCACAATTGAGGTCGATTATAACCTTTGGGAATTCATAGGATTGAAGTAAAATTGTTTAGACAAAAACCGACATGAAGTCTGTGACGTGTTATTTTCGAAAGAATATGGACATCGCATTTCGGCTTTTGAAGCTTGGCTTACACCCATCACAGCGACCGTAGGCGCTGCTAAGGGGGAAACAGTATACCGTTGACCCTATGGGGAAGTCAAGTGAGCTCCCTTATGCCCCAGGTTTACCGTCTCGGGTTTGAGATTCTAAGACGCTTTTCAAAAAACGTGCATGTGTGTGAGGTATCTATGATTTCGAAAAATCATTTTGAAAGCACGTAAAGAAAACAAGAAAATCATTTTTTTCCTTTTTTACTTGTTTTACCCCTTTTTTGGGGAATCACTCACCACGCAATGCATATATATATATACAAATAAGATAAGCGAAAAAACGCCCCTGCAAAACAGAGGTTAGGGCACAGATATATACACCCCAAGTAAGGCACATAAAGCATGGCACACACAAAGATTTAGAGTCTAGCCCACTTTAAAACAACTCCCTAGCAGAGTCGCCACTGTGAGAGCCCGCGCCCGAGATGATCGGATCACCGCGAAATGACCGCCCATGAAAGCGGTTCGCGCCCGTCTCGTGCTGATGCGCTTTTGGAAATGCGCTCGGTTCTCACACAATGGTTTCTCTTGATGCTGTTTTTGATTGCAAGAGTCGCCACCTCATTTTATTTTAGGGAAAATGAAGATAAAACCTTTTTCAGAGAAAGTGGGTTCGGGGGCTAAGTTACGAGAAGAGAAGGGGTTAGGCACTCTTCTTGCCCATGATGGTCTCTATATTCATGCCACGTAAGTTCTTTTAATGCCTTTTGCCTTGGTTTTATGCCCTAACAAAATGGTGATTTAATAAATGGGGAGTCTTCCTATTCTAGGAAGGTTTGTTTTAATTCACAAATGAGAGTCGGTTTGAGTGGACTCACACTTGGTTTTGAAAATGGTTTTAATCATTTATGTACATCAAATTAAACACATAAAGGGGTGGGGGATTAATATTTACATTTTGTACAAAAAAGGGAAACAATTCCCAAATGAATAAATGTCCAAAACTCCGTCCCCAAGCATTTTCAGGGACTGCTGCTCACTCTTCTTTGTGTACCTGTTCTTGTACTCATCCAATCTGGAAAGTAAAGGTCAAGAAAACTTTCTAACACATTAAACATCTACCCTGATTTTTCCCTTGATTTTAGGGGCATGTTATGGTGTCCAAACAAAGCATGCAAGGCAATTCTTTTCACATCCCAGTCTGACAGAATTTCATACATCCCTAAAGTATCCACTTTTTTCATCATGAAAACAAAGGAATCAGGGAAAAAACAAAACATGAAAGTTTTTCCTAACATGTTAAAGTTATGATCTGGAGAGTTTCAAGTCCATAAAAAAAGTTTAGGTCACCCAAATCACTTCTGACATTTTCATGTCCAAACAAGAATATGCTGATTCTGAGAACAGAGAGCTTAAACAAAAAATAGAAAGAGCCTCTTACACTGAGGTTAAAAATATGATATTTACATTTTATTCTTAATTGTTCTGTGTAGAACAAGTTCTATTTTGTGGTCTAAGACCAAAACCCACGTTTTCTAGGAGTAAAAATAGCAACAAGGCAGTAAGGTACCATATGGACAGATTATTGGCATCTCACTCATGTCATGAAAACACCTATCAAAACTAACTCAAATGAAAAGCTATGAACATGAAACTTTGTACATGAATATATATACATGTTAAAAACATGAAACAACAACCATCCAAGCATTTAGATATGGTTTCATGATGTTCTATGCTAAGATAAAACAAAGCATGGCAGATTCAAGGTTTATAAGATAAAACAAGTTTGTTCTTTGGAAAACTTCTTGAATCCACCACAAACAAAGATATGACACTCATACATACATGATATATATACACAAGATCAAAAGCTTAGCATGATCAAGAGCTCAAAACATCATTATATATCATCATTTAATAAGAAGAACAACAAGAGTAACAATATTGTATTATTGAATATAAAATGGAGGTTTAGCCTAACAAGGTGGCTAAACCCTCAAGAAATTACATAAACATTACATCTTACCCTTTTAGATGATTACAAGGGGAAAATGATGCCTAGGTTGTGCTCCCTTTGCTTCCAAGGGAAGACTTTTTTTGGGTTGTTTTCTCAAGGTTTTGGCCTTGTGTTGAAAGAGTTTGAGTTTGTGTTTAGTGTTTGTGTGGTGGTTTTATGGTGGTGTGGTGATGGTGTGGTGGTGGTGTTCTTGTTGAGAGAGAATGAGAGTGGAGGATGGTAGGGTTTTTCTTTCTTTTTGTTTTTGTGTCTCCCTTTTTGAAATGGATGAGAGTGGTCTATATAGGAGGAGGGAGGTGGTAAATTGGTTGTAACTTGGAGGGGGGAGGTTGTAAATTGGTGGATTCATCATCTATCCTTCTTGACTAAGGCTTAAAGTCATCTTCCTTATCTCTGTTCCGGCTTTCCGCTCTGCAACTGCTCCGTTGTGCGCGTCTCCGGTGTCCCGGTTGTCCGCGAGTCCAACATGAAAGTTGCTCGGAATATTTTTCTGGTCAGGCCGGTATATCTGAAATATTTTTATGAGCAAGGAACGACAATAATATATTTTTTCCTCTTCTTGATCAATTGATAAGATATTTTGAGATATTTTCCAATTTGGATAACAATCTTTCCGGCTCCGGCTTTTCGCTCCGTAACTGCTCCGTTGTGCCGCCTCCGGTGTCCCGGTTGTCCGCGAGTTCAACATGAAAGTTACTCGGAATATTTTTCTGGTCAGGCCGGTATATCTGAAATATTTTTATGAGCAAGGAACGACAATAATATATTTTTTGCTTTTCTTGACCAGTTGATAAGATATTTTGAGATATTTTCCAATTTGGATAACCATCTTTCCGGCTCCGTCGTGCGCGCTCCGGTGTCCCGGTTGTCCGCGGGCCCAACATGAAAGTTGCTTGGAATAATTTTGTGGTCACGCCGGTATATCTGAAATATGTCAATTAGCAAGGAAAGGTAATAATATATTTTTAATGCACAAAATGGATAACAGCGAGCAGTTCAGGGGGTTGCGGGCCCCGTTTCCGGTCCCGCACCTCGAAAAACGAAATTTTTGCATGTTTGCTCGTTTTTTCGCTTTGATCATGAATTTGAAGTCCGTTTATCCATTCGATGCACCGATAAGGCTCACGGCAGTCCCGCACAGCCAAATCGAGGGTTTTAGGTCAATTTTCGGGTTTAGACCGATTCAAGGTGGGTTTTTAGGGGTGCGAGATCATGGTATCTACAGGAGCGCACCTCTATCTATCGCAATTTCAAATTCCTACTTTTATCGAGTCTTTGTTTTCTTTTCTTCCTTTTCTTTCTTTGTCGATGTCCTCGGCGGGTGTTTTTACATTCGTCGATGCGTTTTGCTTTGCAATCCACGTCGCCGAGGGGCTCTGTAGACACCCCGCCTTGGACCTCTCATGTCCTGATTGCATACACATTCTCTATCTTCCTCTCTTCTGTTATGTTCTGTTACTTTCCGTTAACTTTTGTTACTTTCCATTAAGTTCTTGACTTACTCCGTTAGTCTTGGATTTGACTAAGTGACAAAGTCAACCTTGAGTCTTCGTTTACTTTGTTTTTGTTGACCTTCGTGGTGTTCGTTAAGTTTCTAACTGATCTCGTTAGTTTTGGGACTTAACTGCATAACGGGGTTAACTTTTGGGCTAAAATATGGATTTCCTGAAGGTGGGACGAGCGCGCCTTTGGCCTTCTTTGTGGGACAAGCGCGTCTCCCATAGGGGGGTGGGACGTGCGCGCTTCCCACCACCAGGATCCCAGATTTTGCCAAATTTCCCTCCTCTTCTGATTTGTAACCCCCAAAGCCATTATGTCTTGGCTTGATCCGAGGAAGGGCCATCTTTGTGACCACAAACACTTCCCTAACACCTATAAATACCTCTTCATTCCACCATGGAAAAGAGGAGGAATTCTGGAATCAAAAACACTTTAAAACACATAAAATCCATTTTCAAAGGGTGGTCACTATAGACAATTTGGTTCTTCCCCATTCAAGCACAAGGTACAACTCTCACTTTCTCCTTCTAAACTCTTTTAATTCTCTTTGTCAAAACTCTTTACTTGTTTTCTTCATCTCTCACTTCTCTAATGAGTATGCAATCTCCATAAAAAGTGATACAACCAAAAGGCCACTTCACTATTGAAGTTTGGCCAAGGTTACATCCCAACATTCCAATCTCTATTTCAATCATTGATCATTTCTTAATGTAATGATTTAGCAATAATTCAACATGTAATTTTTAGCATAAATCAATAAATAAAACAATTCTCTTTTTATTTCCTTTTTCTTTCCCTTGTAATCGTTAGCACATTTTCATATTAATAAATAGAAGAACTTTTTAGCATTAGAACACCAATTGTAGCAAGACCCGTGTAAGCGGGGTGGAGTGGGTGTTTAAGTACTTCCCACTCCATCACCTAACCCCCGAACCCTTCTCTTCCCGAATCTTTGGTTTCGTAACATTAAAAAATAGGCTATTTCTAGGTTTTTCTTATGTTCCTTTAAAACATAGGTGGCGACTCTACAAAATAAAATCAATTAGACATCCTAGGATCCTTCCACCGCTCTAGCCAAGCCGTGGGCTCTCCCAGGGTATCTACAGGAAGCTAGAGTTGCAAGGGCGTCAGCGAATCTGTTGCGGTCTCTCGGTAAGTAATGGAAGGTGACTTCTTTGAATTGGGCTACCATTTCTTCCATGTAGGCTTGATACTGTTGCAAGTAAGGATCGATCGCGGTCTGATTGATGATTAGGGCAGAGTCTCCGTACACTTCCAACTCCTTCACATTACGCTCCAGTCCGGCTTCCAATCCGGCTATGCATGCCTCGTACTCGGTGGTGTTATTAGTTGTCGAGAAGTTCTACTTGATGGATATGGGGGTATGCTCATCCCTTGGGTCAATGAGTAAGATTCCAACTCCATTCCATCGTCTGTTTGCAGCTCCATCAAAGAATAACTGCCACTTCTCTTCAACTGTTATGGCGAAAATGTCATCGTCCGGAAACTCGGGGTCCGGGCCTCTTGCTTCGGTGCTCGGGGAGTCAGCGAGTTGGTCGGCCATCGCCATCGCTCTTCCTTTAATTGCTTTCCTCGGCATGTAAGTGATGTCAAATTCTCCCAAGAACACCGACCACTTAGCAAGTCTCATGGAGAGGGAGGGTTTGTCGAACAAGTACTTGATGGGATCCATTTTCGAGACCAACCAGATAGGGTGAGGGACCATGTAGTATTTGAGTTTCGTTACTACCCACACCAGCCCTACACAAGTTTTCTCGAGCACAGAGTAATTGAGTTTGCTGCCTTGTAACTTCCGACTAACAAAGTAAACCGCGTTCTTAATCCGAGAATCCTTGGCCTCTTGCGCTAGCATGGCTCCGACAGCAGTGTCTGTCACATTCAAGTATAGTAGCAACGGTTTCTCCTTATGAGGCGGACGCAGGATCGGGGTATTCACCAAATACTATTTGACTCTTTCGAAGGCCATTTGACAATCGTAATCCCATTCTACACTGGTGGTCTTCTTCATTAGTTTGAAGATCGGCTCACAGATTGTGGTCAACTGGTTGATGAAACGGCTAATGTACTGCAGGCGTCCCATGAATCCTTTCACCTCGGTCTCGGTACGAGGAGGTTGCATCTCCAAGATGGCTTGAATCTTTCTTGGGTTGGCCTCTATACCACGCTCAGTAACCATGTAACCCAATACTTTCCCTCTACGAACTCCAAAAGTACACTTTGCAGGGTTCAATCTTATGGCGTGTTCCCTCAATCTGTTGAAGAACTTCCTCAAGTCTATCAGGTGTTGGCCGTCGGAGCCCTTTGAGTGTATGATCATGTCATCCACGTACACCTCAATCTCCTTGTGGATCATATCATGAAAAAGTGCCGTGACTGCCCGTTGGTAAGTAGCCCCGGCGTTCCTCAAACCAAACGGCATGACGGTGTAGCAGAAAGTACCCATGGAGTGGTGAATGCTGTCTTATCTTGATCCTCCTCGGCCATCTTGATTTGGTTATAGCCGGCAAACCCATCTACAAAGGACTTGACTTCATAGTTAGCAGTCGCATCCACCAACATGTCATTATTGGGCAAGGGAAAGTTGTCTTTCGGAGTAGCCTTGTTGAGATCTCGGAAATCTACACACACTCTGACCTTGCCATTGGACTTCTTGACAGTGACAATGTTTGACAACCAAGTTGGGTACTTGTTCACGCCACGATCGTTTTGTGTTTTGTTTTACCTTTTTATTGATTTGAGAGTCGCCATCATGTTTAACGGAACATGAACCGAAAGATTTGGATTCGGAGGTTAAGTTATAGATTGAGAAGGTCATGGAGCACTCAATCTACCCAATCTAGGATTGGTCTTGCTAATAAACTCATCATCATCATCGTCAATTTTAAACAATTAATATGCAAATAAACAAATAAACAAATAAATAATTTCTTATTTATTTGGGATGTCGGATCATATGCTTTGAGACCATCTCCATGATTTGGAGAGGCTCTAGGCTGATTCTTTGATGGGATCACACAACTTCGAAAGCAAAGAAGGAGATGAGAAACAGAAAAACAAGGTTTTTACCTAAGCGTTCTTCAAGAATCCAATGGATGGCCTTGACTAAGGCCTTGAAATACTTCAAGTTTATGCTCCAAATTCATGGTTGATGTTAAAGTACTGATTATGAAGGTGTTTGAGCGGCCTTGGGGCTGTCAAGTGATAAAGTCCCTCTCTTTTGTTATGAAAGAACCCTCTTATTTATAGAGGTTTTTAGGTTTGATTAGGGTTAGAAATCAAAGACTTGATCTCTAAGGAGTTGTTTTGGACTCTAGAATCGGCCTAGGGTTTACATCTGATTGCTGGAGTGTTTACCAAGAAACGGGATTCTGATCAGATAAGGAAACTGAAGAAATCCGACTGTCAGAGGGAGATGTCTCGTGCGAGACATCAATGTCTCGTGCGAGACATCAATGTCTCGTGCGAGACATCCTGATGCACTGGAATTACATTTTTGACCTCTGTGCAGTTTTCCACGTTCAGTTTGATCCCTAACTAACAGAGTCAGTCAGAAACTTAACGAAACATGTCCAACTTAATGGATTTCGATCCAAATCAAAGGCGAGACACAGAAGAAGTGTGATCATGAATGAATGTTCAAAATGGGATGTCTACAGAGCCCCTCGGCGGCGATACTTATGAAAGAAGTAACGTCGTCGATAGAAAAGACACCATTTAGAACTGATGGGATGGTCGTGCAATAAAGCTGCCTACGTATTCCTCGGAAGGAAATCAGACCAAACGGATGCTTAAGGTATTTTGAAAATATTTTTGAAAGCAATAAGAATACCCATACTGAGGAATCAACGTCATTGACCCAATTCTGAATATACCCTTGTGCCAATGCTGGACTTCTTGGTTTGTTGGAGACATCAGGTACCTGGACTCCCTTTTTCCTTGGACAGGCGTGTGAACCCTATGTTGTTAGCAGACGCCTTGACAACAATCGCGAGATTCTGAAGTTGTTTAAATCCTTATATCACTAACATACATCTTGATGACAATCGTGAGGCTTTGAGGCTCCTTGGCTCCTATGTTATTAACATACGTCTTGATAACAATTGTGGGACTCCAAGGTTGGAAATATGAATCCCTATGTCATTAATATATATCTTGATGACAATGGTGGGACTCCGGGTGATCTTAATCCTATGTCATTAACTTACGTCTTGATGACAATTGTTGGATCCCTAAAGATCTGAATCCTGTGTTATTAGCATACGCCTTGATAACAGTTGTAAGATTCCAAATAGTTTGAATCCTGTGTCATTAACTTACGTCTTGATGACAGTTATGGGATTCTGAATCCTGTGTCACTAACTTACGTCTTGGTAACAGTTGTTGGATTCCAAAAGATTCCTATGTCATTAGCTTACACCTTGATGATAATTGTAGGATTCTAAGCTGTGTGAACCTCTCGTCATTAACATACGTCTTGATGACGGTCGCCGGTATCACGGTAAAATTCTGTGCCAGTAACATACGTCTTGATGACATCAGACTGATTTGTTGATATAGAAATTGTGTTGCTCACCCATGATCTTGGATGAGCGGTGAGAATAAATTCGTACAGAGAAGCAGGGCTATCTACTCCAATTCTGAAAATATTCTGTTTTGTTGACGACTCAATGTTCCATCTTGAACCGGGTTCAGATTTGATCTCTTAGTCAAAGCAGGGCTTTTTATGACCTTTCTGATTAAAATCATGGCTTTTTAGGGATTTTCCATCAGAAGCAGGGCTTTTCTGGAATTTTCTGAAAATTTTAAAGAGATGCCTCGTACGAGACATTGGATGTCTCGTACGAGACATCCCCAAGTCAGCAATATCAGGCGCGACAGAAGGGTTTCAAAATCATTCTGTTTATTTCTTCTCCGAGAATTCTCTCTTCTTAGGTGATTTCTCCCCCAAATTTTCTCCTCTTTGTTGATTTTGAGTGCATCCTACCCTAATCCCATGGCCGGAGCGAATCAAACACAATGAGAGCACACATTCAGGCGTCATTTGAAGGGAAAAAGGTGGGCGACGGATGACTTGTGCCCGTTCCCGATAAACACATTTCTCACGCCGTTCAGACTAGAATGGTAAGGAATTCTCCTCTCAACTGAATTCTCATGTTGATTTCATTGTTGTATGACCCAATTTTGTGCCTTCGTAATGGGTTTTATTCAATTTTTGTCGATTTTTCGCCTAAACCGCTGCTGCTAGGGTTTGATATGCATGGATGATTTCTCTGTAGGATTTCACCCTTGTTGATGTCGATAATCATTGTAGTATAGTAGTACATGATTCTGATTGTGATTGTAGGCAATTTCATGCCTTTTCGGTGTAACTGTTGATTTTACCCATTTTGTGACATTCGTCTCTTTCGATTTTTGCTTGTTGCAGGCGTTCAGGGTGATCGACAACTGCAGGGGCAGTTCCAGGATGGTCGCCTCTAAATGGGCTTCTCTGAATGATCACATGAAAGTGGAGATCGAGAATATGGGTCTCGGGACCTTCTTCAGTGGCATTGTGGGTGAGAGGAGAATGTCCACCTTTTGCAGGCCATTCTGGAGCGTTGGTGGGACAGTACGCATACCATGCACATGCGGTGGGGGGAGGTCACCATGACTCCTACCGATTTTTATGCTATCACCGGGCTTTCGATCACCGGGGATCCGCTCGAGATCGATTATGGATTTGCTCCGAACGTTGCTGAGATGAGGCATTTGCTAGGTTTTGAGCTGCACAAGTCTGGTAAGGGTGTCCCCATCGCCCAGCTGAGAGAGAGAGTGAACACCTATTTGGCGGCTAATGCGGGTCAGATGAAGTCCCCCGGCACCCGTCTGGTAGCAGTTAGAGGCTTTCTGTGGTGGGCCTTTTCTGAGACGCTATTCGCGAACCACGCGTCGACGGCCCTGTTCAGCCTGCTGAGCTGTTTGAGGGATACTCAGCAAATCACTACTGCCAACTGGGGTCTGGCTGGTTTGGCCCACTGTTATGTGGCTATGGACGAGAGTTCCCGCAACAGGAAGAGCGCTGATTTGGCTGGGTATAGCCATGCTTGGGAGGTATGACGTCCGTATTTTCATTCTCTTTTATTTCATTTCAGCCCCAGTTTATATCTAGGATATATATATGCCTCTGCTATTGACATTTTCTACATCTGCTTTGTTTTCCAGGCTTAGGGTTATGCCATGTTTGGTCTCCACAATTTCGATCTGAGGGAGAATGCTTCAGTGTTTCCTAACACTCTGAGGTGGCATAGGCCTAACCGGGATACCAGTGGGGAGCAAGCCGAAGGAGCTGACATGTCCGTGGCACGGATGCGCGAGTACTTTGATGGATGGGATGTCCTCCCTAATTCTGACATGGCTCTCTTTCCTTGGAGGGCGTTGGGCATTCCCCAGATGTATGGGATGGCAGGTCGCTGTTTGCTGATGATTGGCCTCGGCGGAAGGAGCTTTTACTTGGGGGAGAGAGTCTCTCGCCAGCATAACGGCGGCAGACAGGATGCTATCGTCCCGGTGGACCCACCAGAGCTTATGCACAGATCTTACGAGCTTGAGCCTGCGGACAGGGAGGAGGTTCTTATTGGCATTGCCGCTCCTGACCTCTTCAATTTTGAAGGTGACTACTTGGAGTTCACGGGTCGTCTCATGCCCCGACTGTTGGTGGAGGTTGATCAGGCACAGGCTCAGGCCCAGGAGATTGTTCACGTCCCGTTTCATCCACATTTGGGATCGGCCTCGTTCACATATAGCATGGCTGATGATCTTGAGGGTACCAAGTATCTCCCTGCTGACTATGACATGCCTCAGGGGCTGGTACCTCCCGCCGATGCGACCATGGTATGATTATGAATCATTTTTCTTTTCCATTCAGTCATTTATATCTCTGTTTATATCTCTGTCCATATTTCTGAGGGAACTTAATGTTTCTTTTGTTTCCCTTTCAATAGGTGCCCATTGCTGAATATAGAGAGGTCGCTGGATGGTTGTCCCAGTTCATGGCGTACGCCAAGAGGATGAAGAGGGAGACAGCAGGGCTGCTCGGTAGGTTGGCTCAGCAGACGGCGGAGCTAGCTACTTGCGGGAAGGGACGAGGACCAGTGACTGATGACGCGGCGTGGCGACGTCTCCACTTTTTTGGCATAATGTAGGCTCAGGATAGGATCCCCCGTCCTCATTTGATTTGCTGATGACGTTTGTACTTATTGCCTCGGCGTAAGCGAAGACAATTTTTCTGTTTTTGTTGGATTTTTCTTTTGGGATTTGTACCTGTGCAACACATAACTCCTATTCTAGCACACAAAATTTGGTTAATTTTAGTTTATATTTATCTGACTGTATATGAATTTGTCGTGCCCGATTGGTCAAACGAAGGGTAATTTTATGAGATGGATTTGTGTTGGGTCATTTGTAGGTGATGACAAACTGCTTAGAATGGGTTTTCTGAAGAGATTGGTGAGTGTTTTGACTTGTTGGACAGCCTGATTCTGAGCAGAACTGAATCTGTTCTGACTGGAGGGATGTCTCGTATGAGACATTGAGATGTCTCATACGAGACATCGATGCTTTCTGCGACAGTCTCCTTATTCCTCGAGGATTCTGGATTCAAACTTGTATATAATGACCTCTAGTCCGTCCCAGAATACCATGCAGCATCAGATTAGTTCTGGGAACAATCTTTTGGAGTAAAATTCTCAACCTTTTCACTCCTAATGGCTCCAAACAAATCCGTCCCTTCGTCCGTGATCGTTGACGAGTTCTCTCTAGACCCAAAATTGGTGGAGCGCTACAACCGGGAGTTGGCTGCGTTCTACCGCTCGTTCGACAAGGTACGTCAAGAGAGATTCATAGAGATGTTCGGGTTCAAGATCCTTTTCACTTTGAAGAACCTAAAACCGGATTGGGAGCTTTTGAAGGGAGTAGCACGTTTTTGGGATCCATCGGCCCATGTTTTAAACTTTTCTCTCAATGAGATGGTCCCTACTGTGGAGGAGATCGTGGCTATCCTGGATATGCCATTGACCGGTGAAATTGCGGTTCCTAGATTTGACAAGATTCCGGCACGGTCTCTTCGGGATTTGTTGAGTATACCCTTTTATGAGGCGGAGAGTTATATCCATAACCGTCATGTTGATCTACATGCTTTGCCCAAGAGGTTTATGAACCGTGTGACACGGGGCAATGGTGTGGACTCTTAATGTTGCCTCTTGGCCTTGTGCTTATTTCGGGATGTGCTTTTTGTGAGCAAGTGCGGCATGGCGAACACGGAGCTCGTAGATGTTGTTTTGCAAGCTAGAGGACGGGCCTTTAACGTGGTCCCACTGATCTTGGGAGAGACACTGCATGGTCTTGATGAATTGCACCGAACCGGCTCCATGACTCGAGGAAGTCCACTCTTGCTGACTATATGGCTTAGGGAGCATTTTAAATTGTTACACCCTCCAGTTGAGTATTCTCCATATGATCTTCATAGGTAAAGATTATTAGTGAAGAATCTTAGTGTTGAGGAGTAGGCCAGTCTCTTTGCGAAAGCTGAGACTAATGACATCATTTGGTGCCCACCTTTCTGGAGAGTAAGAAGATTTGTAGCTAACACTCTTGGGTATGACAGGATCGGTCTTCCGGGTTTGAGGGATTTCTCTTTTTACTTTGCTCGTAGAGTGATGAGACAGTTCGGTCAGCAGCAGGACTCTTTCGTGCTAGGGGGGCAGTCTAGGGACGTCTCCTTTATGGACTCGGATTTTTGCTACGAGCCTGGCTCGTGATTGGGGACAAGGCAACAAGATGGACCGTTGGACCAATCTTCGTCATGAAAGGGAAGCATCTATCTGTCTGAGAAATATCTGGATTGGTTCATTTCAGAACTCCGTCCCAATGTTGAAGGTATTGATGAGATCCGACGTATCCTGATGGGGGACCTTTTCGAGCCTAGCTTGAGTTTGAAGAGGAAGGAAGCCAAGGGGGATCCTTCTAATATCAGTGTCGATCCTACCCAAGACTATCTGGATAGTGACTTTTATGAGAAGCGGGCAAATGGGCTACCTGGCAAACTGCAAGCTTTAGATAGGCCTCATGTGTTCTCGCGACTGACTCCTTCGGTTTTCAACAGATTGGATGTGCCTCCCGGTTTTGAGATACCATGGTATAATAGGAAGAGAGATGACACAACGGGTCGTGGTCAAGCCCCTACTAAGTCAAGGAAGAAATAGATCCTTAGGAGTATCGAGAGATTGCATTAGATAGACCAATGTTTTAGATTTTAGTATTTTATTTATTTTCTTTTGCAAGTTGGCTTTCATTTTAGGAATTTTCCCATTGTTTTCTAGAAATGCATTCAATTAATAAAAGAACAAGATTTTGATTTTTATTGAATAGACCGGACCAAAAGGCTGCCTACGTTCTCCTTTTACATCAATTAAATAAGGAGCTCAGGTCATCGTAGTTCTTGTTCAAGAAAGAGAAAATATAGCTGATTCTGATTGAAATATCTCGTACGAGACAGAGGTGTCTCATACGAGGCTCCTCCTAAGTTCCTTTTTTTTTTTAAATGCACACCCTGGTTTTTGCCTAGAATGCCCTTTCAGGTTTTCAATCTAGCGGGCTTCTTTTCTCGTGCTCTTTTTTTTTGAACTTTGGGGACGGAGCTATGAGTAGTACTTCTTCAGCTTGTCCATGTTGATGGGCTTTGGCAGTTGATCTCCATCTAGGTCTGCGAGTTGTACCGCTCCTCCGGAGAATATCTTCTTGACTATGTAGGGACCTATCCATCTCGGTCCCCACTTTCCCATAGGGTTAAATGGTCCAGGACTATGCTCGCGTAGGACAAGGTCCCCTTCTCTAATGTTTCTGGTTTTGACCTTCTTGTTGAACGCTCGGGCCATTCTGCGTTGATATGCTTGGATATGCTCGGCGGCTCGGAGTCGACGCTCATCTAGCAGGGCTAGCTGTTCATAGCGGATGTCTAACCATTCGATTTCATTCACTTGGTTTTCTAGGAGAACCCTAAGTGATGGCACTTCTAACTCGATGGGCAATACTGCTTCCATCCCATAGGCTAGGGCATATGGAGTTTCACCGGTGGCTGTACAAATCGAAGTAGGGTAGCCCCAGAGTGCAAATGGTAATTTCTAGGGCCAGTCTCTACCAGTCTTAGCCATTTTTCTGATGATGGTCTCTATAGTTTTGTTAGCGGCTTCGACTGCCCCATTGGTTTGTGGTCGGTATGGAGACGACTGATGTCTCTCTATTTTGTACTCCGCAAGTAGTTGGTCACATTCCTTCTCGAAGTGTGAGCCATTGTCCGAAATCATTTCATGAGGTACACCATATCGGCATATGATGTTGGTCTTAATAAACTCTGCCACTTTCTTGGGGTTTAAGACTTTGTAGGACTGAGCTTCAACCCATTTGGTGAAGTAGTCTATGGCAACTAGTACGAATACGTGTCCATTATGACCTATCGGTGAGACCTTGCCAATGACATCAATTCCCCATGTACAGAATGTCCAGGGGATGTCATGGGGTATAGCACGGATGGTGGTTCGTGTTGTAAGTTGGCATGAATCTGACATTTGTGGCATTTCTTGACCATGTCGGTGCAGTCGGCTTCCATTGTAGTACCCTAGTCAGATGATTTTCTTTGCTAGCATATTTCCGCTCATGTGGGTTCCACAGACTCCCTGATGGGCTTGGTCCATAACCTCCGCGGCTTCGTGCACATCGGCACAGAGTAGACACTGCTCGTGATGCTTCTTATATAGACGATCACCTATGATCACGAATTGGGCAGCGAACTTTCTAAGAGCTATCTTTGCCTTAGGTGACACGTCTGATGGGAATGTTCCATCTAGGAGGAAACGCCATACATCATAATACCAAGGTTTATTGTCCAAGATGTTAACGTAGGCAGAGTCATGCAGATCTATGAGTGAGCAGTAAGCTGGTGTTGTGCGTCTCGTGACTTTAAATGTTTTGACCTCAGTCCATTCGGGGATCTTTATGAGTGATGCTAGCATGGCTAGCGAATCTGCCAAGCGGTTCTTATCTCTAGGTATTTCTGGAGTGTGGGATCCAGGATCTTCCACTTTTTGAGTGACTGATAGATTATGAGTTGTGAATCTCCGTACACATCCAGTTCGGTCACGTTTCTGTCTAAGGCTGCTTCAAGCCCCGCTATGCAAGCTTCATACTCAGCGGTATTATTGGTGGCATCAAAGTCAAGGCGTATTGCAAGTGGAGTGTAGTAGTTTGCGGGACTTACTAGCAACATGCCTATGCCGTATCCCTGTTTGTTGGCTGCGCCATCGAAAAATAATTGCCACTTATTTTTTGTTATGGTCATGATGTCCTCATCAGGGAATCGCGGGTCCTCCCCCTTCGCTTCATCACATGGGAATTCGGCTAACTGATCCGCGAAGAATCTTCCTCTCAAGGATTTTTGTGTGATGTAAGTGATATCGTACCCCGCGAGCATGAGGTACCACTTGGCTATTCTGGATGAGACATGTGACTTCTCAAGGATGTACTTGATGGGGTCCGTTCGGGCGATGAGTTGAACCGGGAACGCCTCCATATATGGCTTAAGTCTCTCAGCCACCCATACTAATGCAGCACACGACTTCTCTAGTGCAGAGTAGTTCAGTTCAGCCCCTTGGAAACGACGACTGACTAAGTAAATGGTGTTTTCTTTTCTTGAGTTGGGCTGCTCTTACGCGACCATAGCCCCTAGTGCAGTGTCATTGACTGTGAGGTATAAATTTAAGGGTTTCTCCTTATGTGGTGGAACCAGCACAGGCGGGTTGACCAGATACTCCTTGACTTGCTCGAAAGCTCTTTGGCACTCTTCGGTCCATTCTAGAGATGCATTTTTCTTAAGGAGTTTGAAGATGGGTTCACACATTGTCGTAAGTTGATTAACGAAGCGACTAATGAATTGGAGGTGACCCATGAACCCTTTGACCCGTTTTTGTGTCTTAGGAGGCGGCATGTCAATGATGGCTTTGATTTTTGTGGGGTCTGCTTCTATACCACGCTCAGTGACCATGTACCCCAAGACCTTTCCTTTCACGACCCCAAATGTGCATTTGGCAGGATTCAGTCTCATCTTATAGTGTCTTAACCGTTCGAAGAACTTTCTCAGGTCGATAAAGTGCTGCCCATCGGAGCCCTTAGAGTGTATTATCATGTCATCTACATACACTTCCATTTCTTTATGAATCATATCATGGAAAAGTGTAGTAACCTCCCTTTGGTAAGTGGCTCCGGCATTCTTGAGTCGGAAAGGCATGATTGGGTAACAAAACGTCCCCCACGGCATTGTGAAGGCCGTTTTATGCTGATCCTCTTCTGCCATAAGGATTTGATTTTAATCGGCAAACCCATCTACGAATGAACGGACCTCATACTTTGCCGTGTTGTCGACAAGCATGTCTATGTTAGGGAGAGGAAAGTCATCCTTCGGAGATGCTCTGTTTAGATCACAGAAGTCAACGCAAACGCGGACTTTTCCATTTGATTATGAGATGCACAGTATTAGCCAACCAGGTTGGATACTCTATCACTTTGATGAAACCGACACTCAGGAGTTTTTCTATCTCTTGTTTGACTTGCACCGACCACTCAGGTTTAATTCTGTAGAGTTTTTGCTTGACTGGCTTCGAATCGGGAAGCAGCAATATTTGTGCTCCACGATCGAGGTGGCGAGCCCCGGCATATCTTTGTTGGACCATACGAACACATCTACGAATTCTCGGAGAAGCGCTATGAGGGCTTGTCTGTCTTCCTCCTTGAAGAAACTGCCAATCTTGGTCTCTTTCGGATCATCATCCGTCCCCAAATTAACTGTCTGCATTTCTTCAGCATCAATAGGACCATTCCCGCCATGGCGACCCACTTGCTTATTAATCTCTTTTAGTATTTGTTCATTTTCTTGGTCTATCTCGTCATATGACTCATTATTATCTAATTCGTTATAGTTATTATTTAATTCATCATTCACGATGTTTGCAATCTCAGGGTACTCGGAAAGATCAACTTTTTCATTAAGAAAGTAAGGGAATACACATTCCGCGATGGCATCGAAGTCCTCTTGGGTGAGCTCATCGGTAGCGGTATCCGATTCTAGTGTAAGAGTTACAAGATTTTTCCTCCTATGGGGATGGGGAGTACAGCCTAGTTCTAAAGTCAAGAACGCTTCGCTTGCGATGGGTCCCCCAGTTTTGAACCAGTTGTTGATGGGCTCGTCACTTTTTTCGATGACCTTTGAGTAGTCTTGTTGCGGAGCGTCCCCCTTGTCTATGGCATTTATCTGAGTGTCCTCTAGCTTGCAAAGGTTGAGAAACTGGCTTAGTAGGTCTTTTCCCAACACAAAGTCCCATTCACTGGATGCCTCTGCTTTGGTACCCCCTAAATCTCGGGGTGGCCGCGAGAAATTACTCTGTTCCGCGTAAGGGTCACAGTCATTGAAGATCTCAAAGCCCGGTTGGTGATTCCCTTTATAGTCGATCCACGATTCGGGGAACATGAAGTAGGGCAAGTCCTCCCCCTCGCGTACAAAGTAGCCATTAAGTGTCTTGCGGTATGGAGGCGCAAGAGGTACTACATATGAGGTCCAATCCCTTTCCTCTTGAGGGATGTAATTGAGTGGGGATTCGTACCCTAGACCATATTCAGATGGGTATAGAACGATGGGTGGTGGTTTTGTGACCCCTTGCAAGTTCTTGCCAAGTCCGAGACCGGGAAAGTATCCTTCCTTCGAGATCTACATAAAAGAGCATAAAAGCATAATAAGGCGAGAAGGTAGAAAAATCTTGAAATAGCCATTAATGAAAGAAGTCTCAAAAACTTGAAATGAGGGTATGCTCTCACCCACAATGAGTTTTAGGTGAGTAGGACCCTTTTATTGTCAACTAGTCTAGAAAACTGGAAAATAACTAGCTATTCTAATAAAGCAGGAAAAATAGATGTCCTTTGTCCTTCACTTCCTTATGACGAACCCGGTGCCATTGCTGACGATGGTGAGGGTGCCTTTCTCGATGAGGTCTTGGACCTTGTCCCTTAGGTTGTTGCACCTATCAGTGTGATGTCCACGGCATTGGTGGTAGTAGCAATACTGGTTCAGGGCTCTACCGGCGCCCTCATACTTTGGCTTGTACCCATGCATAGGTGCCAACTTACCATCTCTTTGGAGCTCAAAGAAAACCTCCCCAAGCCTAATTTGGCTTAAGTCTGCGTAGGTTCTAGGAGGCTTAGGTTGGAGGCGTTGAATGATGCCTTGATAGTGCTTGGTCATGACATCGAGTTGATGGCGATGTTCTTCCTCCATTTGTTCCTTGAGGTCTTGGTATAATATGCCGAGACAATGGCTAACTTCTTCATTGATGACCTTGTCCTTGGTTTCTTCTAAGGTCCTAACTTGTCGGAGAGCGGCGCTATACCATATGTTCATCCTGTCATATTCGGCTTGCAATGGCCCCTCTTTGCTTTTCTCCATTAGTTCTTCAACCGCGGCCCATTTGTTGTCATTTTTACGCTTTTTGACTGGGTCGTGAGCGTTTGGGTTTTGTGCGACACGGGATGCACGGTTAAGCCCACTGAAACAGAGTTCTGAAATGATGTTAAACTCCGGGGCTTCTTGATTAGGCAAGGCCTCTTTCCACCCTCCGTTAGCTTCCATCTTGAAGCGAAGGCGTTGCGTGATTTCTCGGAGGCTCATTTCTTCGTTGTTGGACATTGTGCTGGGAGAAACGGAGCTACTTTGCTGCACGGGACGGACCAAAAGTTCAGAAGTTGTGTCAGAACTAGGCTGGGGTCCCAACAAGTCGGCTTTTAAGGGAAAGGCTGACTAGAAACTGACCAACACAGAAAAAGGGAGAAGTCTAGTACGAGACATTGGATGTCTCGTACGAGACATCCTCCCTGACAGTCATATTGTAGATTATCCTATAGGTCGGATGGAATTTAATCCATTTTAGCATGTTACTACTCTAGTTCGTCCTGGAACAGTGGATTCTGTCACCCTAGGATATGAGCCCCTTGTTTTTCACCTGTATTGCACTCTCCCAAACGGACAATTTGGGCAAAGGTCCCATATCCTCATCGGAATCCACCATTCGATTAAGCCAAATATAAGTGATTCCGTAGTTGTTTTGTGCTTTGTTAAACAACGCCTTAATGCAATCAAACCTCGTATAATTATGAGAGATGACCAAAGGAAACATGTTAAACGGTGCGGTCGAAACTAAGCCAAAAGGCAACCACAATCCCGTACAGAACAGTGAAAGTAGGAAAACGCAAGCTCGGATTCCCATAGAAAGGCTCTCTATTCTTTCATAATTCCTTGTTCAATACATTACCAAAGGGACATTCGTCACAATTCACAAGGGAGGATTACAGATTGTAGGAAAGTGTTATTTTATGCAAAGGTTAAAACAACCCTAAGAATCGAACCGACCGGTCTCGAGGAGTGTCTTATTAACTAGTATGTATGCATGAGGCTGATGCAGGGCTTACGGATAAGGCTCCCTATGAACACAGTCAAGGAGCGCGTCACGGAGTGGGTGCGCCATCTTTGGAGAGACCGGCGAGTGCCACTTTTTAGGGTGGTGTGCTGACCGACATCCGTCCTCTGATTGGGACCCGGGTTAGAGGGTATGTAGTGCAACTATGCTACATGTGTGCACGTGTGTGAGAGTCAAGATCTAGGTGTCAAGGTAAAATAGAAAGTTTTTTTTTTTTGAAAATAAAAGAAAAACAAACAATGGCTGGGCCAAGTGGCTGCCTACGTTTCCCTCTTGTGGAGGAATTCAGGCCTTCGTAGTTTACACATAAAGCATAACACAGAGTAAAACAGATAAAGCACATTGTTCAAGTACTCCTGCAAAACAGAGGTTAGCTTAATACAAACGGGACGTTTCTTTGTCCATAGGAGGGTCCTAGGAGTCAGAAACAGAGGGGGGTGGTCAGAACTGACGATCTGTTACACATCTGAACTGATCGAGGATCCACTTTCAGATCAGAAAGCCAGTCTGACAGGTCAGAGGAGATGTCTAGTACGAGTCATCTACTCCGGGACAAAAACTGCATAAAAATTGTAAAAAAATTGATGATGGTGACGATTTATTCGATGCAAGTCTAACCTACTGGAATTACATTTTTGACCTCTGTGCAGTTTTCCACGTTCAGTTTGATCCCTAACTAACAGAGTCAGTCAGAAACTTAATGAAACATGTCCAACTTAACGGATTTCGATCCAAATCAAAGGCGAGACACAGAAGAAGTGTGATCATGAATGAATGTTCAAAATGGGATGTCTACAGTACTCAATCACTCTGATGAAACCTACGTGGAGTAGCTTCTCAATCTTTTCCTTCACTTGTAAGGACCATTCCGGCTTAATACGGCGTAGTTTCTGTTTGACGGGCTTGGTGCCTGGTGCAGTCGGGATTCTGTGCTCTACGATCGAGTTGTCTAGCCCCGGCATGTCTTTGTAAGACCATGCAAACACGTCTACATACTCCTTGAGCAACTCAATCAGTGCTTCCCTCTCGGCTCCGCTGAAGAAGCTTCCAATTTGCGTTTCCTTTGGCTCGGCTTCGGTTCCCAAATTCACGCACGTTAGCACCTCATCGGCAGCTTGGGCTCGAGATTCTTTTTGATTAATAACCTGTTCCTATATTTCTTTTATGTATTCATCATTTAGTGTGTCTGTATCTACCTCTTCTAATGAATCATTATTAACTAAGTGTATGTCATTAGGTTGATTATTAGCCAATTTATCATTCAAAAGAGTGAATATGGAGGGATACTCGGAAAGGTCGAGGGCTTCATTCATAGTAAAAGGAAATATAGCGTTTGCAACAAGATCATAGTCTTCAGACGTAAGGTCGTCAGACTTAGAGGAAGACTCAAACTCAAACTCTAAGACACTAGACTTGGGGGAAGGGGGTTTTGAGGAAATGACATGCGGTTCTGCAGCTTCTTCTGTCGGTTTGTCAAGAGAAACGGCTTCAAGCTGTCCGGCTAAGTCACTTGTGGCTTTGGCGGCTTCCTCGGGCTTGATGGTTCGGATTCTGCCGGTGGCTTCGTCACGCTCCATGTAAATTAGATTCAGGTTGGACCGGTCAAACTCCACATCTCTGAAGATCTTAAACCCTTTCTGCAACTTGCCGTTGTGGTCAAACCATGGTTCTGCGAACTCAAAGCATGAATGCTCCTCACCCTCCTTTACGAAGTAACTGTTAAGAGAGAGGCGGTATGGCCGCATGTCCGGTTTCTTGTAGGGTAGCTTCACTTTCTTAAGGAACTCGATCCTCTTCTGCTCTTCTCTGTCTTCGGGAGTGAGGGTATATCCTAAGCCAACCAACCCTCGATGATCAACTTCTTCAATCAAATGCGTAGGACCTTGCAAGTTTTTACCTAACCCCATCCGCGGTATGAAGCCCATATTTTGTAGTATCTTGACAATGGGTACCACTCTATCTGACGTCTTGGTGAGATCAACCATGCAGACCTCAGCTTGAGCGACTATATCGAAACCATTAAAGAGCCTACACTCTTCATCATGTTGAATCTGTAGAACATGAATACCGTTGGTGTCCATCCCTTGGGAAGTTACTAAGTCACTGTAGACGACGGTCACTTCATTACCAAACTGGAACTTCACACATTGATGCAAGGAGGAGGGGACTGCGCCCGACTGATGTAACCACGATCGACCCAAGAGGAGGGAGAAGGTGCAGGGAATGTCTATGACATGGAGCTCAGTAGGCAAAACCTTCATCCCGATTGTAATGGGAAAAGTAACCTCTCCTATCACCGCTCGACAAGTAGAATCATAAACTTTGATGGTTTGCTTGGACGGGCATAAATCAACACCATGAACACCAACCACGTCCATCATCCTTAAAGGGAGGATATTAATAGCAGAACCATTGTCGAGGAACACACGGGGAATCTTCTTGCCATCCACCTTGACAGTGATATACAAAGGCTCATTGTGATCAACTCCGAACACCAGCTTGTCCAATTCTTAGAACGTGATGATGTTCCGATAATGGATATTACCAATCATGTGCGTGACATTCTCCGAGGTAGTATTTGATGGTACCATTGTAGCGGCGAGGTTTTGCGCAAGCATGAGACGGTGGGTGAGGGAAGAGGTGAGTAGGTACCATAGCGAAATGTGGGCTTGGGTTTTCTTGAGTTGAGTGAGGATAGGGTCTTCCTCCTCGAGATCGGCTTGCTCGGGCTCTTTCCCAAAGATTTTCTTCGCACCCATCGCATCTGATTGGTAGACATGACCGGACCTTTTTAGTAAACACACCTCCGCGCGGAGCTCATCTAGGGACAATGGTGCCTCATGTTGAGGGCTAGGCATCTCGGTTTTCTCGGCTTCCTCAAAGATTTCGGCCCAAGACAAAGGTTGGTCGGATTCGTGACCTTCCTTACCCATAGACTCGACTTCACTAGCTAATTCATCTAGAGACAACAAGTAGCAAGAAGTTCTTTATTATCATTCATTTGAGTACAATTCATTACATCACAGTCCGTCACAACAGGCTTGGTCGGATCAGTGATCTCCCTAAGCTCTACCATGAGTACATCACTAGCTATAGAAATTCTAGGGTCTTCAACAACACCAGCGTGGATGAGCCCTTGCACGGCTTCAAAGCAAAACATTCCTCGGTAGTATGACCGGTACATTTGTGGTAGTGGCAGAACTTCGACAAATCACAACCGGGACGAGGGGCATACCCTTCTAGCGGTATAATGACTCTCTTCTTCACAAGCACCTTGAGTACCATGACCATTGTCGCCCCTATTTTGGCGAAGGCATCCATGAGCTTTAAAATACTAATCTCACTCGTTTGCACCATATGAACCCCACCATTGTTGGGAAGAGGATTGTTCACCACATTCGGACCCTTGGGCTTCTCAATCTTCTTGTCATTGATCAAAGCTTGCACCGCCCTCTTCAATTGAATGCACCCATCCGTCGTGTGCCCAATGTACTTGTGATACTTGCAGAACTTGTTCGCATCTAAATTGGCCCTTGGATTGGCGGGTTGGTAATTTTCTAGCGGCTTGATGAGGTTCCTCTTGATTAACACATCAAAGACCTTTCCCATCAGCATACCAAAGTCATCAAAATGCTCCCTTTGCGGCGGAGCTCCACCCCTTGCAATACCTTGAACATCCAACGGAACATCATTTTGGACCATGTTTACTTGTCCAACGGTTTCTTTTCCACTCTTAGGCGGCTCAGAAGTAGCGGGAGCCTTGTAGCGGAAGGAATTGTTGTTGTTGCTCTTCGGGCTTTCCTTTAGTGGCACGACCCCAGTAATTCCGGCCTCATATCTCACTCCGGCATCAACCATCTCTCGCAGATCGGGAAAATAACCATTACCTATGGCCGCCTTTGTTTCGGGAAGTAAACATTTGTAGAAAATCTGTTTCTACTCCTTCGCCTTAGGTGGATATTGGACCTCACACAACCGATGGTTCCACCTCTTGTAGAAATCATAGATAGACTCTCCGGGACTTTGCATAGTATTCTCAAGGTTAGTTCGATTCACATGTGAATCCAAATTGGCTTGGTACTTCTCGCAGAAAACGGCACTGATTTGGTCCCAAGTTTGCCTCTCACTCAGATCCATCCCTAGAAACCATCGCAAAGCAATCCCATCCAAAGTGCTATGGAACACACGGGCCATTTGTTTATTAGTGCAATCACGGGACCTCATGGCCAACACATAGCTATCTAAGTGAGTCTTAGGGCAAGAATCACCATGAAATGTCGCCACCTTAGGCATCTTGAAGTCTTTAGGAAGGGCACCTACTTGACTAGGGTTAATGGGTTTGGTAGTCGGTGAACTTTGCTTATCCACGGTTGCCATCAATTTATGCATTTGCTCTTGCATGGCCATGACCACGGGGTGGTTGGAGATGTCAGGCACGGTTTCTGGTAAAGTGACAGGAGGAGTGGTGGAGATAGTCGGAGTAACCATTCCGACGCAGAAGGGCAATGATGGCGGGGGAAGTTTGCTGGCGGAGAGGTAGCCACTAAGCATCTCGGGAGAAGGCTCATACATGTCTTGGTTCTTACTCATGGTGGTGAAGCTTCTTTGGGCATGGAAAACCAGAGGTGGGACACTTCGGTAATTCTGGAAGGTAGTGGTATTGGGTTTGGCGGGGTAGTTGGCCTCTTCATTCTCAACATAAATGAAATGCTCACCATCGGACACAACCGTAGTACCCTTTTGTTGAATGTGGCTCTTCAGTTGTTGGTTCTGACTCTCCAAACTTTTGTTGTTATCCTCAAGGCTCTTGATCTTAGCCTCGAGACTGGTAAGGAAATTCTGGAGACTCGGGGGAAGAGAGTGAAGAGAGGAATCATTGGCAATCTCGGCGGCACTAACAGCGGGAGCGGTGGAGGCCGGGCTTGAGTTTGTCATTGTTGATGCAGAGACTGAGAACGTGGACGGAGTAGAAGCTTCGCGTTGTAGTCGACCACCCGAACAGATCCAAACTCGATTTACTAAAAGTTTGAAGGAGACGGTCTTTTAGGAGAGGGGAAAGGCTTATGCAAAGTATATTTTAATTTACAATAAACATACATTACTTACTGTAGACACCCCGCCTTGGACCACTCACCCCGATTGCACCTTTGTTTGTGTCTTTCTCCTCTTTTCTAAATGTTTTTGTTAGTTTCGGTTACTTCGGTTAGGTTCTTGACTAACTCCGTTAAGTTCGGGGGCTAAACTGAATGACAGGACTAACTTTTTGGTCCATTCTGTCAATAGGGTCATGTCTGAGTCGCGCGCCTCCCGCTGCCCCTGCCAGAGTCGCGCGCCTTCCGCCCCAAAGGTGGGATGCGCGCGCTTCTGGGTGCGACTGTTACAGATTTTGATCCTAGAATCTCTCCCTAGCTTTTTTCTTAAACGATTTTGCCCGGGAAATCTCTGTGGATGACCCCGTTTTGGCACCAAAAACACCCTCCATTCCACTATAAAAACCCCTCTCAATCTCCATTGAGAAGGGGACCAATTTTTGGAGAGGAATTTTTAAGACAATTTCACCTTCCAAGAACACCACTTTGATCACAACTTGACACCAAAAAACTCCATTGTGCTAGGAAGAGTCTTCACCAACTTTGAAGCCAACATACACTTTGAAGTTTAGGTAACAATTCTCTTTCTCTCTCTCTCTCTCTTTCATCTTCATTTTCATCCTCTTCTCCTTTCTTAAACAAAGGTGCAATCAAACCCAACCAACTTGGGACATAATCTTAAAGACTTCTTCATTCCATTGAAGATAGTCAAGGATTATCTCCTACATTCTTAACATTTTAAAACCCCCTTTTTAGACAACATTTGAAGAATAGGAAGAATAAACATGTAGGACATTAAATTAAAAGATGAACAAGCAAGACCGACTTAGCTCGGGCGAAATGGGTGTTTAAGTACTTCCCATTTCGTAACCTAACCCCCGAACCCATCACTTCAAGAATCTCTGTTTTCGTAACTAAAACTCTTCTCTCAAGGTTTTCTCGCGTTCCATTAAAAACATGGGTGGCGACTCTAACTAACACTAAACAAACCAAAAAGGCAGGGCACCTACAGTGGCGACTCCGCTGGGGATGTACTTTGAGGGTTACACTTGCGTTTCTGTTCATCTTTTAATTTTTTATGGGCACTCTGGTTCTTGATGGGGGAACGCGCGCCTTTGGATTTATTAGCCGAAAGCGCGCGCGGTCCACACCAAGAGCCAGAGTCGCCCGCGTCCTACGTTAATTCCTCCCGTTCTTTCTTCTTTTCTGTGCTAATATTTCATGCAGGGGTCTCCAATCTATAGGACCAGGGCAATCCCCTGAGTCCTCACTTTTGGTATTCTGACAGGTACGCCCAGATGCGCGCGCCTCCCATAATCTTTACGCGACCCGCGCGCCTTCCATCGCTTCACTAAGAGGCGCGCGCTTCTGGGCTCATTCTCCAGAACAGAACAGTTCCCAGAACAGAACAGAACAGTGGGGTGTGGGCACAGTTGCCTGCATCAGAACCGACTTGGACTAAAAACCTTTCTTTTTTCATTTGTGTTTAATTTACCGGTCACACGGATGACTCGGGATTTGTAATTATGTGCTATGTGTTTCTTTTCTTTCAAAAAAAAATATAAAAAAAATAAATTTGTCACGTGAAAGACCTCACACTACTTGCACTTATTCCTATGAATTGCTCACTAATCGACTCGCACAAGTTCAACCCCAAACCCGTCGAGGCCCGTCCTAGGAAGTTTCAAGCTCCACTCGACCTTGACTCTTTCAAAGCGGTAAACCTCAGCCCGTGGCGTAGTTCATGACTACATGCCGGGGGTGACCTTTAGCCTCATGATTAGTCGAGCACAAGCCAACACAACTCTAGTTAAGGTCTAACACTCCGTGACTCAAGTCGGTTTTGTGTGATGAGATTTCCCTAAACTAATGTCTTCAAATCATACATGCCACGTTGTCATTATGGACGAAATAAAAATCCGTCCCACATGTATGCTTTATGACATTAATTTAGTTTAATCCCGATACATGTAGGAATTCACAAGCTTGATGGAATCCGATGAGTATATGGGACCGCGAGATGGTCTATATACTAGTGTGACGATTCCATTATTTTTTCTAGAAACCCTAAAAGGGACTCCGTCCCTCCGACTTATAAAAATAAAAAAGAGTCTTTTCTTATGTGGTTTGAGTCGTGTGCCCAATGTGTGTCCCCAACCTCTCCATGGACCGAAAAGTGAATCAAGACTGACAAGGGCCCTTTCTCCGTTTTAGGTCCAATTGCTACTTTCCGGATCTACAGAGACAGCACCAACCGGTTAGTTCGTGAGCCGATCACTCCGACAACTTCAGCATCCTCAATGGCTGGTGACTCTAACTCCAACAACACAGCAATGACTCTTGAACAACTTGCCGCCACTGTCCAAGCTCTCCAACAGCAAGTCTCTACTCTCAACCAAGAGGCTCATACAAAGGAACAATTGTGGCAATCCCACGTGGACAATCAGCAAGCGGCCCACGAGGCCGAAGTCGAGCAACTCAAAGCTAAACTCCTCAAGCTCTCCAAAAACAAAGGGTTAGCAATGATGACGAGGAGGAAGAATCTGAATGGGTCAAGGGCCTTTTCAAAAGCCCTTATGTGTCGACCCGAGCCAAGAAAGTTGGAGAGACAAGCAATGAAAGTAATGACCCGAAAATGGTTGATTCCATCATGACCTACATCGACCAAAAGTTCAATGGGCTCAACATGAAAGGCTCCGACACGAGCCTCTATCAGTCCTCCATACTCCTAAGCACCATGGCGGCCTTGCCCGACAAGTTCAAGATGCCCGACATCAGCAAATTCAAAGGCAACACATGCCCAATGGCCCACATCGAGACTTACATATGGGCAATGGTTCCAAAGAAGGTCTCCCCAAAGGTCATGGCACAATGCTTCCCTCTTACTCTTGAGGGGGCAAGCAAAAGATTGGTATGCTACTCTCCCGCTTGCAACCCGTCTTGATTGGGATGCCGCAATGCTTGCCTTCAAAAGTCAATACCAAGGCAACACAACTCACCGTCCTACAAGGAAGGAGCTTGAAAATACGACTCAACGTGACAACGAGTCCTTCATTGACTTCACAAGGAGATGGATGAGAAGCTCTCCGAGATTGTGGAGAGGCCAAGCACCAAAGAGCAAATGGACATCTTCCTCAAGTGTCTAAAGATTGATCTCCGTACCCATCTAAGTGGGTCTTGCTACTCCGACTTCTCCCAAATGTACGAAGCGGGGATACGCATAGATGATTTTCTCAAAGAGATCAAAAAGAGTAAAGGCCACCTCCAATGCAACAAAGGAGGCCTCCATAAATGCCGTGACAACCGACAAGGGGGGCTACACAAAGTGCCTCAACCACAAGGCAAGCGGTTCCAAAACGACCGCGTCTGCACCCCTCTCAATGGCATGACCGTCAATGAGGTCTATGAGGCTCTAAAGGCTAAGGGTTAGATTTCTCCACTACAAGGGTACAAGCAACCACAACCTCTACGTGCTTATCATGCCAACCACAAGTGGTGTAATTACCATCAATGCACCGGCCATCTCACCAACGATTGCTTCTTCGTCCGCAATGCAATTCAAGACCTCATAGATAAAAAGAAATTTATAGTCCTAGTGGTGAGGAAGTCAATGTAATAGAAATAGGAGAATTTGAGGAGACCACTCATTCAATTCCAATTGTGAATGAGGGCTCCAATGGTATGAATTAAAGTGAAAATTCTTGTTATGTTGTGACTTATGACGAGATTCTAAGGGAAGTCTTAGAGAATAGGAAAAAGAAGCTACAAGGGACCGTGAACGTGCTTACTCGCAGCGGCCGAGTCGTATCAAGTACAATCCCTCCCAATGCAGCAACCAACTCCTCTCCTCAAAGATCGCTGGTACGCGACATCCCGGAAGATCCTTTATTATTACAACTCAAGAAGACTCAAGCAAACATATCCATTTGGGACCTCATCGCATCTTCAAAGAAACACCGAGATCTTGTCATCAAGAACTTGGATGATACCTCCATCTCTCCCGAGACAACTCCTGAAGACCTCACGGCAATGATTGGCCACATTAACTTTGGCAATGTCATCACTTTCGCCGACATGGATCTACCATCTTTTGGATCCAATCACAATGAGGCAATCTATCTCAAGGTTAAAGCTAGGGGGAGACCTATCTCAAGAGTCTTAGTGGACGGTGGCTCCGCTTTTAACCTAATGCCTAGCCGAGTCATGGGCATATTGGGGCTAAAAAACTCCTACCTCCGGCCTTCTACACAAGTCATTAGAGGGTATGACAGCACCGCCCGTACAGTCATGGGAATGATAGAAATAGACATCGAGTTCGGAACCATAATCATGTCCGTTCCATTTCAAGTGCTCGAAGTGTCCTCCTCATTCAACTTGCTCTTGGGCCGGCCATGCATCCACAGTTCTAATGCCGTTCCATCCACCCACCATCAATGTATCAAAATCAGAAACAGAGACGAAATAGTCACCATCATGGCCGAAAATGTCACCATTCAAGGGGGACAACCCATCCATCAAATATAACATGGGTTAGAAGACTCTACTCTCTCCGGAGTATCAATCAATGCCATTGACAAAGTTGGAGGAAGCGGACAATGGTTCCACGGCAACCCAAATATCCTCCGTATGATGAGGAGCATGGATTATTTTCCCGGACTTGGCCTCGGGAAGCACTAGCAAGGGACAATGCAACCTGTCGAGGTTCCCTTTGTCATAAATAAATTCGGATTGGGGTACAAACCTTCGAAGATGACTTGAAATATGAGCAAGCAGTCAAGAATCAAAAGACTCGAGCTCGCAAAGAGGGACGATACTACGAGATCCCCGATTTAAGGCCGTACCGCAAAACACTAAACGGCTATTTTGTTCGCCAAGGGGAGGACATTCCATACATGATCTTTCCCGAACCATGGGTTACTAGCAAGGGCGTCAGAAAGCCCGGTCTCGAAGTATTCACCGATTGCGACATCGCACCACCAGAAAGGGATCCCACCCCGACGACATCCCAGTGGAGAGTAACGGTCGAATGCGAGACGGAAATATATGGAGAGGATGAATTGCCTGACTTGTCCTCCATGTTCGAAGAGCTCACTGTCACAGACGACTGCCAAGTCAACGTCATCTCCGACAACACGGATACAAGGGGGATGCCTACCGATGAGATCCCACCAAGCTCAGAGCCTCTCAATAACTGGTATTCCACGAAGGGGCCAATAGTATCCGAAGAGTTCTTGATTCACAAAATGGCTGCAGACCCCGCCAAACAGCAAAGGAAGAACATCTCAAATTCACTTTCGAGTCCGAGAGTGTTTCCAATGTCCTCTCCCAAGAGGATATGGAGGCCATTGCCAAGCGTGTGTTCCCTTTCTTTGCTAATGAAAAGTTTGATATTTCTGAGTACCCCGAGATTGCAAACATCATAAATGATGAATTAACTAATAATGAATTTAATGAACTAGTTAATAACGATTCAAATTATGATGAAATAGACCACGAAAACATAACATACTTCAAAGAGCTAGCTCAACAAGTCCGTTGTCGTAGTGAAAATGGTCCAGGGGCTGACGAAGAATTGCATACCATTAATCTGGGTACTACCGAAGAGCCGAAGGAAACAAAGATTGGCAGCTTCTTCAACGGGGAAGACAGAGACAGATTAACTGCACTGCTCAAAGTATTTGTGGATGTGTTCGCATGGTCGTACAAAGACATGCCGGGTTTGGACAGAAAGGTCGCAGAGCATAAGATTCCGATCCGAGAAGATGCCAAGCCAGTCAAGCAAAAGCTCAGAAAGATCACGCCAGAATGGTCCCTACAAGTAAAAGAGGAAATCGAGAAGCTTCTCAGTGTGGGATTCATCAAGGTCATCGAGTATCCAGCATGGCTAGCCAACATCGTGACAATCAGAAAATCTAATGGAAAAGTTCGATTTTGCGTGGACTTTCGGGATTTGAATAAAGCTTCCCCGAAGGATGATTTCCCATTTCCAAACATCGACATGCTCGTCGATTCTACTGCCAACTATGAAGTCCGCTCATTCGTGGACAGTTTTGCTGGTTATAATCAGATTCTCATGTCTGAAGAAGATCAACACAAGACGGCTTTCACTACGCTGTGGGAGACCTTCTGCTACACAGTCATGACGTTTGGGCTAAGGAACGCTGGGGCTACTTACCAAAGGTCCGTGACTGATTTGTTCCATGACATGATCCACAAAGAAATTGAAGTTTACGTGGACGACATGATCATCCACTCTAAAGGAGCCGACGGTCAACACCTGATCAATCTCTGCAAGTTCTTTGAACGGCTCCAGCAACACAACATGAGGCTTAATCCTACAAAGTGCACTTTTGGGGTCGTCCGAGGCAAAGTTCTTGGGTACATGGTCACCGAAAGGGGAATTAAAACCGACCCCTAAAAAATAAAGGCAATCATTGACATGCCTCCTCCAAAGACACAGAAAGAAATCAAAGGTTTCATGGGCAGATTACAGTACATCAGTCGGTTCGTGCACTACCTCACTTCCATGTGTGAGCCAATTTTCAAGCTACTCAAGAAAAATGTGGCCTTAGAATGGACCGACGCCTGCCAAGAGGCTTTCGACCAAGTGAAGCACTACTTGACTTGCCCTCCAGTTCTGGTGCCCCCGCACAAAGAAAAGCCTTTCTTGCTTTACCTCACTATGAATGATGAAGCCCTAGGGGCTATGCTAGCCCAAGAGCAGAAAGACTCTACGAAAGAAAATGCCATCTACTTTGTCAGTCGGTGGTTTCAAGGGGCTGAAAGAAATTACTCTGTCCTAGAGAAATCATGTGCAGCATTAGTTTGGGTCACTCAAAAGCTCAAACATTACATGGAAGCCTTTCCAATCAAGCTAGTAGCAAAGGTGGACCCACTCCGCTACATCTTCGAGAAGCCTTTCATGTCCACAAGGATAGCCAAGTGGTACTTCATGCTCGCCGGCTACGATATCACTTACGTCACACTGAAATCCATCAGGGGGAAAGTTTTCAATGATCATCTTGCTGAATTCCCGTGCGACGAAGTGAAGGGGGATGATGTAGAGTTCCCCGACGAGCATCTAGTCTGCACCACAACGGAAGAAAATAAGTGGCAACTTTTTTTCGATGGCGCAGCCAATAAGCATGGCTACGGCATAGGAATGCTGCTTGTCAATCCTAATGACATCTACACTCCGATTGCCATTCGCCTCAAATTTGACGCCACCAACAATGTAGCCGAATACGAAGCTTGCATAGCGGGGCTCGAGGCAGCCCTCGAAAGAAATGTAACAAGTCTGGAAGTATTTGGTGATTCTCTACTCATCATCAATCAGACATCCGACAAATGGAAAATTCAAGACTCAACTCTACAACGGTATGGATAGTATCTCGAGGAATTAGTAGAACAGTTCCAAGAGATCACTTTCAATTATCTCCCAAGAGACAAAAACACGTTTCGCTGATGCGCTAGCCACCATCGCTTCATTGGTCGAAATACCCGAGGGTAAAATGGTGAAGCCCTTCAAAATTTCGAGAAGGAACACTCCGGCCTATTGCATGAGCATTGAAATCAATGAGGTCCAGACGTCACCTCCTTGGTACACAGACATCGAAAATTTTCTCAGAAATGGTGCCTACCCCGAAAACAGTCACAAGAAGGCTCAGATAGCACTACAAAGGCTAGCCTCCAGATATGTACTCATCGGAGACCGAGTCTACAAAAGGCACCATAAGGGATTAATCTCCTATGTGCCAATGAAACTGAAGCTCAAATCCATAATGTGCGAAGTTCATGAAGGCGAATGTGGGCCACACATGAATGGGTTCATGCTTGCCAAAAAGATACTCCGCATTGGGTATTACTGGAGCACTATGGAACGAGACTGCATCGAGAAAGTCAGAAAATGCGCCAAGTGCCAGTTCCATGCCAACCTCCAACATGCTCCACCATCACAACTTTATAACATGACCACGCCATGGCCCTTCTCTTGTTGGGGCATAGACATCATCGGCAAAGTTAATCCCACTGGAAGCAACAGACAGTCATTCGTTCTAGTGGCCGTAGACTACTTCAGTAAATGGGTAGAAGCTCAAGCTTACCGAGTTCTCAACGCCAAAAAAGTGGAAGAATTCGTAAAAACCCACATCATGTGCCGGTATGGCGTCCCTCACAAGATCATCTCCGACAATGGATCTCACTTCGAGAAAGAAATGGACGCGCTTTTGGTTGAATACAAGATCACCAAACACAAGTCATCCCTATACCGCCCTCAAGCAAATGGTGCGGTCGAAGCAGCAAACAAAATAATTGAGACCATAGTCAAGAAAATGGCCTCCACAGGTCGAGATTGGCCAGAAAAGCTTCCCCTAGCATTGTGGGGCTACCGCACGTCAATAAGGACAGCAACGGGAGAAACTCCCTATGCACTGGTTTATGGTTCCGAAGCCGCGCTCCCAATAGAACTTGAAGTTCCCTCTCTACGGGTCCTGCTAGAAAACAAGTCAACGAAATCGACTGGATGCAAAGTCGATATGAGCAGTTAGCCCTACTCGATGAAAAGAGGTTGAGAGCACTGGAAAGCACAAGAGCGTATCAACAACGAATGGCGAGAGCTTTCAACAAGAAGGTAAAACCCCGAAACATCAATGTAGGGGACCTAGTTCTACGACAACATCCCCCCAATTCCATGAACCCCCTCGGAAAATGGGGACCTCGATGGATCGGTCCTTACGTGGTCAAAAAGATATCAAGCGGCGGTGCAGTGCGACTAGCAGACTTGGATGGAGATCAACTGCCGAAGGAAGTCAACCTCAACAAGTTGAAAAGATTCTACGTCTAATAAACAAAGACCATTCAAAAAAAAAAAAGAGCTCGCTAGGTTGAAAACCCGAAAGGGCGGCCTAGGCAAAAATTAGAGCACGTGCAAAAAAGTAGCCCGCTAGATTGAAAACCCGAAAGGGCGGTCTAGGCAAAAAACAGGGTGCACACAAAAAAAAAAAAAAAAAAAAAAAAAAGATCTTTGTTTGTTCGAACTACGGTGACCTGAGCCTCTACACTGGAGGAACGTAGGCAACCTTCGGGTGCGGTCTAAAAACATATCAAAAATTCCCAAGTCATTCAAAAGATAACGAGATGCAATTTTATTCAGTCAATGAATCACTTTTAGCCATTACAACGGAATGTTGAGCTTTAAAAGACATAAAACATTAAAATTCCTAACAAGTGGTCTAATTAAATGCAATCTCGGGTTACAAAGAAAAATCTACTCCTTCTTAGAGTTGGGAACCCATTGCTTCTTGATATGACCTTTAGTCTTTTGGACAAGGACGGAGCACTCCCGTGACCACCGAGACGGGAAAAGACGCTTGGACGGGACGGAGCCTCATCCGCAACCTCCTCTTTCCCCTCGCTTGAAGAAACCTCCATCGGAACAACCGAAGGGCGCTTCCACACACGAGAAGGATGGCCTCTCCCTTCTTCTTCTTGGGAAAATTACGGGGCCTATAGTCCCGCACGTACCGCATCGGCTTCGACGGCTCAACAACCGCTACATCTTCATTCGGCTTCCCCAAACGATCAAAGACACTTGGTCGAGCCTTCACCGCTGAAACAACAGGGAAGGGATTCTCACCCTCAGGAACGGAGACCTTGACTTCGAACAAAAAAGTCATTGGAGCCATTGCTATGACAATTTGGAGAAATAGGTGGTGAGAAATGATTGCTGAATATTGTTGTGTGAAGAAAATGGTCGAAATGGTTTCAAATTTATAGCTGTTAGAGTGTTTGATCAGAAAGGGAAAGGGGCTGTAATTCAGCAATCCAGAAGCGCGCGCCTCCGGCCTATGGCGCGTGTCACGCGCGTATCCCACAACACATACGGGACTCGCGCGCATTTGACAGCAAACCAGAAACAGAAAAGGCCTTGTCAGTTCAGCAACTGTGCCCAAATGCACTCAACGTCTTCAACCTGCAACAGAATCAAGTCCCAGTGACAAAAAGGAGTCTGATCATCAACAACAAACACACATTCGGGCATACAATTGTTTGAAAAAGTGTCAAAACATAGGATCGAGTCTAGAAAATACATAAAAAACAAAATAAGGTAGAATTACATACATAAAATTGTTTTTGTTCCAAAAAATCCCTCAAGCCTCAAAAACAAGCAGAGGCATCATCAACGCTGTGCCCACACCTCACTCGGTGTCCTCACCATCGTCATCATCATCGTCATCTCTCATCTCAGCAGAAAAACGGTCCGCAGTCAACCGGGCTCGCACCCCCACAAAGTCAAAGTCAATGGTCAACATATGACCCACTAAGACAATCAAAGCTCCAACAAAGCCGCTCACAACAGAGAGCGCCACAAGCAGAATGGGTCTCAGCCACAGGCAGAACGGATCCCAGCTCCAACAAAGCCGCTCACAACAGAGAGCGCCACAAGCAAAACGGATCTCAGTGTTAGTGTTGGTGCCCTAGGCACATTTGTAAAACGTTATAAATGTTATCACTTTATTCATATCAATAAAGAGATGTTTTGATTATTATTGTTGTTCATGTTTACTTATAATAATCCGTCCCTATTACTTGTTTGGTTTTAGTATAAAGTCTAAATGATCATGGGATGATCATATTAGTTTTATAGGTACTTGGGAAGTACTGGACATGCCCCATTTATGAGATTTATGTCATGGTCTATGTCATCTATAAATCTCATATTAGTTGTGTCACTTGAATCCTTAGACACGAAGTTATTATCATCTTTCACATGATGATCATTATGTTTGACATATTCAAACGCTATCTTTAAACGGGTAGTTATAAAGGGTATGATTGGCATGATCGGATTCATGTAGGAAAGAATAATAAGCTGAGTGGATTTATCCCTCTACGGAGAGATGTCAAGCTTGGGCCCCTCGTAGGAATGATGTTGATGAAATGTTTGGCCAAACTCAAATGGATTGATTGGATCATTGTCATTTGTATTATCAACATATTCGGAAACGAGAAAGTATTGAACCAAAAAAAGTTGACCCTTGACCATGACTTGTGTTCAATGACATCCTTGACCATGGGATTGTGACATGTTCTACAAAGGATTGGAACTATCATATTGTGACATGTTCTAAAAGGATTGCGAACTATCATATAGTTATACTATTTGGGTAAGTATGACGGTTTTCTAGAACCTAATCATATCTTATAGATTCGTGTTCGAATCCATTGCCAACTTAGTATAATCCTAGAGGGTCACAAACATTAGAACGAATTCAAATGGAATCAAATGGAATTAAAGGACAAAGGTCTTTACAAGGATTTTGGAAATTCGAGGAGCAAGAAAAGAAATCAAGAATTCGCCTAAGATCCGGTCGGACCTTTGGAAGGACCCGGCCGGACCAAGGACAGATCCGGGCGGACCTTCTGAAGGACCCGGCTGGATTTTTGGCTCTGTAAAGGCAGTTTCCTAATTCCGATTTCATGCGGGTTTGGACACAATTTTCCTAATTGGACTAGGTCTAACTTGTATTTAAACAGCCTCTATGGTCCCTAATCAGTCCCTAGACATTGTGTAAGATCTCAAAGAGTTTGAAAGTCAATATTCTTGTTCCAAGATCCAAAAGGTGAAGAACAAGAAATCAATATTCCATATAGTTCATATTTGTGAAAGAGTTTTTCACAAGGTGGTCTAGCAACCAAGATCAAGAAGCCTTCTTGATATTCGTTCATCGTGTGGATACCGCTAGAGGTGGAATCTCATCACCTCCAAGTTCTGGTTCTTGATCGTGATCCGTTCACCTCCAAGTTCGTGGTTCTTGATCGTGATCCGTTCGTGTTCAAGATTCGATTTCTCCACCAAGAACGCAAGGTTGCTTATCATAGTCATCAAAGGTTAGTAAATCTCATATTCATCTTGTAGTATTTGATTTAATCATATGAATGGATCTATGGGCTTTGGGTTTCATAAAATTTTAATGCTTAATTCCGCTGCGCATGTATCATCGAAACCCAACACTCAGCCACAGGCAGAACGGATCCCAGCTCCAACAAAGCCGCTCACAACAGACAGCGCCACAAGCAGAATGGATCTCAGCCACAGGCAGAACGGATCCCAGCTCCAACAAAGCCGCTCACAACAGAGAGCGCCACAAGCAGAACGGATCTCAGCCATAGGCAGAACGGATCCCAGCTCCAACAAAGCCGCTCACAACAGAGAGCGCCACAAGCAGAACGGATCTCAGCCACAGGCAGAACGGATCCCAGCTCCAACAAAGCCGCTCACAACAGAGAGCGCCACAAGCAGAACGGATCTCAGCCACAGGCAGAGCGGATCCCAGCTCCAACAAAGCCGCTCACAACAGAGAGCGCCACAAGCAGAACGGATCTCAGCCACAGGCAGAGCGGATCCCAGCTCCAACAAAGCCGCTCACAACAGAGAGCGCCACAAGCAGAAACGGATCTCAGCCACAGGAAGAACGGATCCCAGCTCCAACAAAGCCGCTCACAACAGAGAGCGCCACAAGCAGAATGGATCTCAGCCACAGGCAGAACGGATCCCAGCTTCAACAAAGCCGCTCACAACAGAGAGCGCCATAGCAGAACGAATCTCAGCCACACGCCGGACAGATTCCAGCTATCTTCTAAGCCGCTCACACAGGGAGCGCACCTCTATCTCAAGCATTTCCATTTCCCCGCTTTTATCGAGTCTTTGTCTTTTCTTGGTGATGTCCTCGGCGGATGTTCTTTCTTTCGTCGGCGCGTTTTGCCTTGCAATTCACGCCGCTGAGGGGCTCTGTAGACAACCCATCCTTGGACCACTCACCCCGATTGAACCTTTGTTTGTGTCTTTCTCCTCTTCTCTAAATGTTTTTGTTAGTTTCGGTTACTTCGGTTAAGTTCTTGACTAACTCCGTTAAGTTCGGGGGCTAAACTGAATAACAGGACTAACTTTCTGGTCCATTCTGTCAATAGGGTCATGTCTGAGTCGCGCGCCTCCCGCTGCCCCTGCCAGAGTCGCGCGCCTTCCGCCCCAAAGGTGGGATGCGCGCGCTTCTGGGTGCGACTGTTACAGATTTTGATCCTAGAATCTCTCCCTTGCTTTTCTTAAACGATTTTGCCCGAGAAATCTCTGTGGATGACCCCGTTTTGGCACCAAAAACACCCTCCATTCCACTATAAAAACCCCTCTCAATCTCCATTGAGAAGGGGACCAATTTTTGGAGAGGAATTTTTAAGAGGACAATTTCACCTTCCAAGAACACCACTTTGATCACAACTTGACACCAAAAAACTCCATTGTGCAAGGAAGAGTCTTCACCAACTTTGAAGTCAACATACACTTTGAAGTTTAGATAACAATTCTCTTTCTCTCTCTCTCTCTCTTTCATCTTCATTTTCATCCTCTTCTCCTTTCTTAAACAAAAGTGCAATCAAACCTAACCAACTTGGGACATAATCTTAACGACTTCTTCATTCCATTGAAGATAGTCAAGGATTATCTCCTACATTCTTAACATTTTAAAAACCCCTTTTTAGACAACATTTGAAGAATAGGAAGAATAAACATTAGGACATTAAATTAAAAGATGAACAAGCAAGACCGACTTAGCTCGGGCAAAATGGGTGTTTAAGTACTTCCCATTTCGTAACCTAACCCCCGAACCCATCACTTCAAGAATTTCTGTTTTCGTAACTAAAACTCTTCTCTCAAGGTTTTCTCGCGTTCCATTAAAAACGTGGGTGGCGACTCTAACTAACATTAAACAAACTGAAAAGGCAGGGCACCTACAGTGGCGACTCCGCTGGGCACTGTCACGACCCGAAAACTAGGCTCTATTTTATTAGTAATAAATAATTATTATTTATTTATTTGGTTAATTATTTATTTAAATTATTATTTAATTAATAATTTATGTGTGCATTTTATGTGTTATAATAAATTATGACTAGCATTTTATTTGGGTCATTTGTGCTAGTGTAGAAGTGTTGAGTCTTAGTTGTTAGTGGGGAGTATAAGATTATTGTGTTAGTGTGTAGGGAGGGGGTCTATGTGTAAATTCTAATTTATCATCCTACTTACTCTCTCTTTTCCCCTCCTTCTCCCTCACTTTCATCCTCCCTTCCACTCCCAGCTCATTTCTCTCTCTCTCTTCCATTGTCAAGAAAGGGATCGTATGAAGCCAAAAATATTCGAGTTTCGGCAACTTTGAGAAAATTCAAGTAAGTTGCTTTTCCCCCATTTTTATGCTAAAATGTTCATATTATGTTTACATAATGCTTGATGTGTTATATTTGAAGTTTGGTTGAGTTTAGAATTTATTTGGAATTTATTTTGGGTTTTGATTAAAAATGGTGATTTTGTTGAATGTTGAGATTTGATCTTAGTTTTGGTTGATGGATGGTGTTATTAAGGTCCCCTTTTTGGTTAGTTGTCGTTTGGGTACTTTGGGGTTCATGTGGGAAGTATTGATTTTGAGAATGTGTGAAATGGGTATGAGAAATGGGAGAACCCAGTTCATCCCTCCCGATTTCCGGCAGACCAGAGGGTTGGGCGACCGCCCAAAATATGGTGGGCGACCGCACATCTATCTGAAAGGTTTTGTTCTTGTTTGATGGATTTTTGTGCGACCGCACAGACTCGAGTGGGCGGCCGCACATAACCTCTGAAGGCTTTCATTTGTTATTTTGTGTGATTGAAGAATGCGTTTTAGTCTAAGTCTTGGGTGTCCTTCTAGTCAACCTTAGTGAACATTGTAGTGCACTCTAGTGATAGAATTGGGTCCCTTGTGATTAAGTTTGTGATGTGAAATTTAGTTTTATGTTCTTTCATAATTTTGGGGTTATTTGGGTTTTAGAGGCACATGAATTGAGTTTTCTTGTCTTTAAATGTTAGGATAGAAGTATATATAGGTACTCTAAGTTTTGGAACGAAAGGAGTGAAATTCGGAGCTAAAACAGGATTTTTTCTTAATGTCCGGCCGAACACTTTATAAAATTGTCCGTTTACGTTCAATCTTCCGGAGACCATAACTTCTTCGTCCGGACTCCGTTTTGGATGTGTAAACTATCGTTGGAAAGATCTTTTCGAGTACTACGCAATGGTTCTATTGGACGCATGGTTCTAAATAAGAATGGTTGTCTTTTCGTTGAGGTTTAAGATCAAGGTGTAGTTTCGGTCTAGGTTCCGTAGTACTATTCTAGTTGACTTAGTTGGGCACCGTGGAACACTTTAGTAATTAAAATTGGTTCCTTTGTGAACAATGGTGTTATGTAATTTGATCAAGTATTGTTTGGGAATGTTTGGGCATCTTATGATGTGTTCGTGATTGTTCAACGAATTGATTTTCGAGTAAGACTTGGTCTAGGTTTTAGGCGATGTACTATAGTACCTAGAGGTTGTTATTGGACACTAAAGTGTAGAGTTTAGTCCGGTCGTGTCATGTTCTAATAAGGGTAACCTTTTGGATTCGTTGGGGTGTTTGAATTGGTTCGTTATGTACTATAGTACCTAGAGGGTTGTTATGGACACTAAAGTGTAGAGTTTAGTCCGGTCGTGATCATGTTCTAATAAGGGTAACCTTTTGGATTCGTTTGGGGGTTTAGAATTGGTTCGTTATGAACGGAGGTAAAGCGTGAATTGGCAATTGGGTACTTACGGTTTGATTAACCTTAAGGTGTATTCATTCTGATTTCCTACTTTGGAATTCCAGGTGTGATGAGATGGTTGAGTTCATAGTCCTAGTATATCTTTATGAGTAAATGTTTAGGGTCATTTTGGTAATAGTCATTGTGCTATTTGCGAGCTACCGTTTGGGTTTGCTCTTTATGATTAACTTGTGGGTATCATATTTAGGATGTATTTGGTACATGCCTTATCTTGGGAATTATATGTTTTAATGGTCAATGTTGTTGGACTTTTTATGAGAAACTCCTTGTGCTTTGTTGTTGAACTCTTCTTGAGTTATCGTTTGCATCTTTTATGGTGATTAATGGTATGATTCCCTACTTTGGAATCAATGGTTGTTTATTGTGCTAGTATTTTATTACTTAGCCTTTACTTGAAAGTCCAGCTGGTATTTTGTGTGTGTTTGGGCGATGCAAAACATTATGATGGCACAGCCAAGTCCATTGTGATGTTGACCATTGTTTTGCCCCATTATTACCCTCCTCCAGATTGGCCTTGGATGTGAGAAGAGCTAGCTCCTTTGTGTGCATTTTAGCTTTACTTGGAGCATGACTTTGTGGCATGTCTCTCGTCCCTTGTGACACTTCATTTGGTTATTGGTTCGGTACCGGGGGTTTTCTCTTCAGCTTTTATGCTACTATGAAGATGGCTTTTGAGGTTGATTGATTGATTGGTCGGTTCTGACCGGGGTTCTCTTCAGTTGTTATACTGCTATTGTTGATTGGTTGATCGGTTGAAGCTGCGCAGCGATTGTTCTATCAGTTTGGTGAAACCTTGGCTAAGTATCCTTTGTTACGTGTTTATTTCAGTCTTATGTGCTGCATGATGAGTTAGTCGTTATTTCCAACTGGTATGGGACAGTTGGCGATAGGGAGCTTTCTCATTTGTTGTTATGTGATTTACTTGTTCAGTTATATCGTTGATTTGCATGATATTATGCAATGTAGATGCATTTAGTAACTTACTGAGATTTTATCTCACCCCGTTTCTTGTTTCAAATTGTTTTTTCCTTAACCCCCCTAGGAAAGCAAGTGGTAGTGTTGTGAGGCCCATTGTAGCGGGAATCTTCTGAGCAGGTGATCGTAATTGGGATAGTTGCTCTTCGGAGCCTTTATGTATTTATTGTGGGTTCGTAGTCGTTCAGTGTTTGTATATACGGTTGTACTTTGGGTATTTTGTTATAATAGTGTTCTTGCTTCCGCATTTGTTTTCTAGTCTCCGAGTTATAATCTCGTTGAGGTGTTGTTTGATGGTATTGGTTTATAGTTTGAATTCACGCGCCCGGTTTGGTATATTACATTTTGGAGATGTATATTATGTAAATTTTATATTTATGGATTTTTAAGATTTCCGGGGCGTGACAGGCACTCTGGTTCCTGATGGGGGAAGCGCGCGCCTTTGGCTTTATTAGCCGAAAGCGCGCGCGGCCCACACTAAGAGCCAGAGTCGCCCGCGTCCTACGTTAATTCCTCCCGTTCTTTCTTCTTTTCTGTGCTAATATTTCATGCAGGGGTCTCCAATCTATAGGACCAGGGCAATCCCCTGAGTCCTCACTTTCTGGTATTCTGACAGGTACGCCCAGATGCGCGCGCCTCCCACAATCTTTACGCGACCCGCGCACCTTCCATCGCTTCACTAAGAGGCGCGCGCTTCTGGGCTTATTCTCCAGAACAGAACAGTTCCCAGAACAGAACAGTGGGGTGTGGGCACAGTTGCCTGCATCAGAACAGACTTGGACTGAAAACCTTTCTTTTTTCATTTGTGTTTAATTTACCGATCGCACGGATGACTCGGGATTTGTAATTATGTGCTATATGTTTCTTTTCTTTCAAAAAAAAATATAAAAAAAAAATTGTCACATGAAAGACCTCACACCACTTGCACTTATTCCTATGAATTGCTCACTAATCGACTCGCACAAGTTCAACCCCAAACCCGTCGAGGCCCGTCCTAGGAAGTTTCAAGCTCCACTCGACCTTGACTCTTTCGAAGCGGTAAACCTCAGCCCGTGGCGTAGTTCATGACTACATGCCGGGGGTGACCTTTAGCCTCATGATTAGCCGAGCACAAGCCAACACAACTCTAGTTAAGGTCTAACACTCCGTGACTCAAGTCGGTTTCGTGTGCCGAGATTTCCCTAAACTAATGTCTTCAAATCATACATGCCACCTTGTTATATGGACGAAATAAAAATCCGTCCCCGCATGTATGCTTTATGACATTAATTTAGTTTAATCCCAATACATGTAGGAATTCACAAGCTTGATGGAATCCGATGAGTATATGGGACCGCGAGATGGTCTTTATACTAGTGTGACGATTCCATTATTTTTTCTAGAAACCCCAAAAGGGACTCCGTCCCTCCGACTTATAAAAAAAAAAAAAGTCTTTTCTTATGTGGTTTGAGTCGTGTGCCCAATGTGTGTCCCCAACCTTTCCATGGACCGAAAAGTGAATCAAGACTGACAAGGGCCCTTTCTCCGTTTTAGGTCCAATTGCTACTTTCCGGATCTACAGAGACAGCACCAACCGGTTAGTTCGTGAGCCGATCACTCCGACAACTTCAGCATCCTTAATGGCCGGTGACTCTAACTCCAACAACACAGCAATGACTCTTGAACAACTTGCCGCCACTGTCCAAGCTCTCCAACAGTGAGTCTCTACTCTCAACCAAGAGGCTCATACAAAGGAACAATTGTGGCAATCCCACGTGGACAATCAGCAAGCGGCCCACGAGGCCGAAGTCGAGCAACTCAAAGCTAAACTCCTCAAGCTCTCCAAAAACAAAGGGGTTAGCAATGATGACGAGGAGGAAGAATCTGAATGGGTCAAGGGCCTTTTCAAAAGCCCTTATGTGTCGACCCGAGCCAAGAAAGTTGGAGAGACAAGCAATGAAAGTAATGACCCGAAAATGGTTGATTCCATCATGACCTACATCGACCAAAGTTCAATGGGCTCAACATGAAAGGCTCCGACACGAGCCTCTATCAGTCCTCCATACTCCTAAGCACCATGGCGGCCTTGCCCGACAAGTTCAAGATGCCCGACATCAGCAAATTCAAAGGCAACACATGCCCAATGGCCCACATCGAGACTTACATATGGGCAATGGTTCCAAAGAAGGTCTCCCCAAAGGTCAAGGCACAATGATTCCCTCTTACTCTTGAGGGGCGGTAAAAGATTGGTATGCTACTCTCCCGCTTGCAAACCGTCTTGATTGGGATGCCTCAATGGTTGCATTCAAAAGTCAATACCAAGGCAACACAACTCACCGTCCTACAAGGAAGGAGCTTGAAAATACGACTCAACGTGACAACGAGTCCTTCATTGACTTCACAAGGAGATGGAATGACAAGCTCTCCGAGATTGTGGAGAGGCCAAGCACCAAAGAGCAAATGGACATCTTCCTCAAGTGTCTAAAGATTGATCTCCGTACCCATCTAAGTGGGTCTTGCTACTCCGACTTCTCCCAAATGTACGAAGCGGGGATACGCATAGATGATTTGCTCAAAGAGATCAAAAAGAGTGCTCCCACATTCAACTACAAGGCCACCTCCAATGCAACAAAGGAGGCCTCCGTAAATGCCGTGACAACCGACAAGGGGGGCTACAACAAAGTGCCTCCACCACAAGGCAAGCGGTTCCAAAATGACCGCTTCTACACCCCTCTCAATGGCATGACCGTCAATGAGGTCTATGAGGCTCTAAAGGCCAAGGGTTAGATTTATCCACTATAAGGGTACAAGCAACCACAACCGCTGCGTGCTCATCATGCCCACCACAAGTGGTGTGATTACCATCAATGCACCGGCCATCTCACCAACGAGTCATGGGCATATTGGGGCTCAAAAACTCTGACCTCCGGCCTTCTACACAAGTCATTAGAGGGTATGACAGCACCGCCCGTACAGTCATGGGAATGATAGAAATAGACATCGAGTTCGGAAGCATAATCATGTCCGTTCCATTTCAAGTGCTCGACGTGTCCTCCTCATTCAACTTGCTCTTGGGCCGGCCATGGATCCACAGTTCTAATGCCGTTCCATCCACCCTCCATCAATGTATCAAAATCAGAAACAGAGACAAAATAGTCACCGTCATGGCCAAAAATGTCACCATTCACGGGGGAAAACCCATCCATCAAATACAACATGGGTTAGAAGACTCTACTCTCTCCGGAGTATCAATCAATGCCATTGGCAAAGTAGGAGGAAGCGGACAATGGTTCCACGGCAACCCAAAGATCCTCCATATGATGAGGAGCATGGATTATTTTCCCGGACTTGGCCTCGGGAAGCACCAGCAAGGGACAATGCAACCCGTCGAGGTTCCCTTTGTCACAAATAAATTCGGATTGGGGTACAAACCTTCCGAAGATGACTTGAAATACGAGCAAGCAGTCAAGAATCAACAGACTCGAGCTCGCAAAGAGGGACGATACTACGAGATCCCCGATTTAAGGCCGTACCGCAAAACACTAAACGGCTATTTTGTTCGCCAAGGGGAGGACATTCCATACATGATCTTTCCCGAACCATGGGTTACTAGCAAGGGCGTCAGAAAGCCCGGTCTTGAAGTATTCACCGATTGCGACATCGCACCGCCAGAAAGGGATCCCACCCCCAACGACATCCCGGTGGAGAGTAACGGTCGAATGCGAGATGGAAATATATGGAGAGGATGAATGCCTGACTTGTCCTCCATGTTCGAAGAGCTCACTGTCACAGACGACTGCCAAGTCAACATCATCTCCGACAACACGGATACAAGGGGGATGCCTACCGATGAGATCCCACCAAGCTCAGAGCCTCTCAACAACTGGTATTCCACGAAGGGGCCAATAGTATCCGAAGAGTTCCTGATTGAGAAAATGGGCTGCAGACCCCTCCAAACAGCAAAAGAAGAACATCTCAAATTTACTTTCGAGTCCGAGAGTGTTTCCAATGTCCTCTCCCAAGAGGATATGGAGGCCATAGCCGAGCGTTGTTCCCTTTCTTGCTAATGAAAAGTTTGATATTTCTGAGTACCCCGAGATTGCAAACATCATAAATGATGAATTAACTAATAATGAATTTAATGAACTAGTTAATAACGATTCAAATTATGATGAAATAGACCACAAAAACATAACATACTTAAAAGAGCTAGCTTAACAAGTCCGTTGTCGTGGTGAAAATGGTCCAGGGGCTGACGAAGAATTGCATACCGTTAATCTGGGTACTACCGAAGAGCTGAAGGAAACAAAGATTGGCAGCTTCTTCAAGGGGGAAGACAGAGACAGATTAACTGCACTGCTCAAAGAATTTATGGATGTGTTCGCATGGTTGTACAAAGACATGCCGGGTTTGGACAGAAAGGTCGCAGAGCATAAGATTCCGATCCGAGAAGATGCTAAGCCAGTCAAGCAAAAGCTCAGAAAGATCAAGCTAGAATGGTCGCTACAAGTAAAAGAGGAAATCGAGAAGCTTCTCAGTGTGGGATTCATCAAGGTCATCGAGTATCCAACATGGCTAGCCAACATCGTGACAGTCAGAAAATCTAATGGCAAAGTTCGAGTTTGCGTAGACTTTCAGGATTTGAACAAAGCTTCCCCGAAGGATGATTTCCCTTTGCCAAACATTGACATGCTCGTCGATTGTACTGCCAACTATGAAGTCCGCTCATTCGTGGACAGTTTTGCTGGTTATAATCAGATTCTCATGTCCGAAGAAGATCAACACAAGACGGCTTTCACTACGCCGTGGGGGACCTTCTGCTACACAGTCATGCCATTTGGGCTAAGGAACGCTGGGGCTACTTACCAAAGGTCCGTGATAGATTTGTTCCATGACATGATCCACAAAGAAATTGAAGTTTACGTGGGCGACATGATCATCCACTCTAAAGGAGCCGATGGTCAACACCTGATCAATCTCCGCAAGTTCTTTGAATGGCTCCGGCAACACAACATGAGGCTTAATCCTGCAAAGTGCACTTTTGGGGTCGTTCGAGGCAAAGTTCTTGGGTACATGGTCATCGAAAGGGGAATTGAAGCCGACCCCTAAAAAATAAAGGCAATCATTGACATGCCTCCTCCAAAGACACAGAAAGAAATCAAAGGCTTCATGGGCAGATTACAGTACATCAATCGGTTCGTGCACCAGCTCACTTCCATGTGTGAGCCAATTTTCAAACTACTCAAGAAAAAATGTGGCCTTAGAATGGACCGACGCCTGCCAAGAGGCTTTCGACCAAGTGAAGCACTACTTGAATTTCCCTCCAGTTTTGGTGCCCCCGCACAAAGAAAAGCCTCTCTTGCTTTACCTCACTGTGAATGATGAAGCCCTAGGGGGATGATGTAGAGTTCCCCGACGAGCATCTAGTCTGCACCACAATGGAAGAAAATAAGTGGCAACTTTTTATCGATGGCGCAGCCAATAAGAATGGCTACGGCATAGGAATGCTGCTTGTCAATCCTAATGACATCTACACTCCGATTGCCATTCGCCTCGAATTTGACGGCACCAACAATGTAGCCAAATATGAAGCTTGCATAGCGGGGCTCGAGGCAGCCCTTGAAAGAAATGTATCAAGTCTGGAAGTATTTGGTGATTCTCTACTCATCATCAATCAGACATCCGGCAAATGGAAAATTCAAGACTCAACTCTACAACGGTATGGACAGTATCTCAAGGAATTAGTAGAACAGTTCCAAGACATCACTTTCAATTATCTCCCAAGAGACAAAAACCGTTTCGCCGATGCGCTAGCCACCATCGCTTCGTTGGTCGAAATACCCAAGGGTAAAATGGTGAAGCCCTTCAAATTTCGATAAGGAACACTCTGGCCTATTACATGAGTATTGAAATCAATGAGGTCCAGACGTCACCTCCTTGGTACACAGACATCGAAAATTTTCTCAGAATGGTGCCTACCCCGAAAACAGTCACAAGAGGCTCAGATAGCTCAGATAGCACTACAAAGGCTAGCCTCCAGATACATACTCATCGGAGACCGAGTCTACAAAAGGCACCATGAAGGGATTAATCTCCTATGTGCCAATGAAACTGAAGCTCAAAGCATAATGTGCGAAGTCCATGAAGGCGAATGTGGGCCACACATGAATAGGTTCATGCTTGCCAATAAGATACTCCGCATTGGGTATTACTGGAGCACTATGGAACGAGACTGCATCGAGAAAGTCAGAAAATGCGCCAAGTGCCAGTTCCATGCTAACCTCCAACATGCTCCACCGTCACAACTTTACAACATGACCACGCCATGGCCCTTCTCTTGTTGGGGCATAGACATCATCGGCAAAGTTCAGTAAATGGGTAGAAGCTCAAGCTTACCGAGTTCTCAACGCCAAAAAAGTGGCAGAATTCGTAAAAACCCACATCATGTGCCAGTATGGCGTCCCTCACGAGATCATCCCCGACAATGGCTCTCACTTCGAGAAACAAATGGACGCGATTTTGGTTGAATACAAGATCACCAAACACAAGTCATCCCCATACCGCCCTTAAGCAAATGGTGCGGTCGAAGCAGCAAACAAAACAATTGAGACCATAGTCAAGAAAATGGCCTCCACGGGTCGAGATTGGCCAAAAAAGCTTCCCCTAGCATTATGGGGCTACCGCACGTCAATAAGGATAGAAACGGGAGAAACTCCCTATGCACTGGTTTATGGTTCCGAAGCCGCGCTCCCAATAGAACTCGAAGTTCCCTCTCTACGGGTCCTGCTCGAAAATCAAGTCAACGAAATCGACTGGATGCAAAGTCGATATGAGCAGTTAGCCCTACTCGACGAAAAGAGGTTGAGAGCACTGGAACGCACAAGAGCGTATCAACAACTAATGGCGAGAGCTTTCAACAAGAAGGTAAAACCCCGAAACATCAATGTAGGGGACCTAGTTCTACGACAACATCCCCCCAATGCCATGAACCCCCTCAGAAAATGGGGATCTCGATGGATCGGTCCTTACGTGGTCAAAAAGATATCAAGCGGCGGTACAGTTCGACTAGCAGACTTGGATGGAGATCAACTGCCGAAGGAAGTCAACCTCGACAAGTTGAAAAGATTCTACGCCTAATAAACAAAGACCATTAAAAAAAAAAAAAAAGAGCTCGCTAGGTTGAAAACCCGAAAGGGCGGCCTAGCCAAAAATTAGAGCACGTGCAAAAAAGTAGCCCGCTAGATCGAAACCCCGAAAGGGCGGTCTAGGCAAAAAATAGGGTGCACACAAAAAAAAAAAAAAGGTCTTTGTTTGTTCAAACTACGGTGACCTGAGCCTCTACACTGGAGGAACGTAGCCAACCTTAGGGGGCGGTCTAAAACATATAAAAAATTCCCAAGTCATTTAAAAGATAACGAGATGCAATTTTATTCAGTCAATGAATCACTTTTAGCCATTACAACGGAAATGTTGAGCTTTAAAAGACATAAAACATTAAAATTCCTAACAAGTGGTCTAATTAAATGCAATCTCGGGTTACAAAGAAAAATCTACTCCTTCTTAGAGTTGGGAACCCATTGCTTCTTGATATGACCTTTAGTCTTCTTGGACAAGGACGGAGCACTCCCGTGACTACCGAGACGGGAAAAGACGCTTGGACGGGACGGAGCCTCATCCGCAACCTCCTCTTTCCCTTTGCTTGAAGAAACCTCCATCGGAACAACCGAAGGGCGCTTCCACACACGAGAAGGATGGCCTCTCCCCTTCTTCTACTTGGGAAAATCACGGGGCCTATAGTCCCGCACGTACCGCATCGGCTTCGACGGCTCGACAACCGCTACATCTTCATTCGGCTTCCCCAAACGATCAAAGACACTTGGTCGAGCCTTCACCGCTGAAACAACAAGGAAGGGATTCTCACCCTCAGGAACGGAGACCTTGACTTCGAACGAAAAAGTCATTGGAGCCATTGCTATGACAATTTGGAGAAATAGGTGGTGAGAAATGATTGCTGAATATTGTTGTGTGAAGAAAATGGTCGAAATGGTTTCAAATTTATAGCTGTTAGAGTGTTTGATCAGAAACGGAAAGGGGCTGTAATTCAGCAATCCAGAAACACGCGCCTCCGGCCTATGGCGCGTGTCGCGCGCGCATCCCACAACACATACGGGACTCGCGCGCGTTTGACAGCACACCAGAAACAGAAAAGGCCTTGTCAATTCAGTAACTGTGCCCAAATGCACTCAACGTCTTCAACCTGCAACAGAATCAAGTCCCAGCGACAAAAAGGAGTCCGATCATCAACAACAAACACACATTCGGGCATACAATTGTTTGAAAAAGTGTCAAAACATAGGATCGAGTCTAGAAAATACATAAAAAATGAAATAAGGTAGAATTACATACATAAAATTGTTTTTGTTCCAAAAAATCCCTCAAGCCTCACAACAAGACAAGCAGAGGCATCATCAACGCTGTGCCCACACCTCACTCGGTGTCCTCACCATCGTCATCATCATCATCATCTCATCCTCAGCAGAAAAATGGTCCGCAGTCAACCGGGCTCACACCCCCACAAAGTCAAAGTCAATGGTCAACATATGACCCACTAAGACAATCAAAGCTCCAATAAAGCCGCTCACAACAGAGAGCGCCACAAGCATAACGGATCCCAACCACAGGCAGAATGGATCCTAGCTCTAACAAAGCTGCTCATAACAGAGAGCGCCACAAGCAGAACGGATCTCAGCCACAGGCAGAACAGATCCCAGCTCCAACAAAGCCGCTCACAACAGAGATCGCCACAAGCAGAACGGATCTCAGCCACAGGCAGAACGGATCCCAGCTCCAACAAAGCCGCTCACAACAGAGAGCGCCACAAGCAGAATGGATATCAGCCACAGGCAGAATGGATCCCAGATCCAACAAAGCCACTCACAATAGAGAGCGCCACAAGCAGAACGGATCTCAGCCACAGGCAGAACGGATCCCAGCTTCAACAAAGCCGCTCAGAACAGAGAGCACCACAAGCAGAACGGATCTCAGCTACAGGCAGAATGGATCCCAGCTCCAACAAAGCCGCTCACAATAGAGAGCGCCACAAGCAGAACAGATCTCAGCCACAGGCAGAGCGGATCCCAGCTCCAACAAAGCCGCTCACAACAGAGAGCGCCACAAGGTAAGAACTCTTACACTCTCCTCACCACACACACACACACACTCAATCAACTCTCTCTCTCCACCATTGTTGCCAAGGTAAGAACTCTTCATTCTCTCTTCATTTTGACCATCTTCCTCCCATTATTTCTTAATACTCATTTTATGAAAAATGTTTAGATCGTCGATAGGATCGTGTAGAGCTAAGAAATTTGAATTCTGTCAACTTTCATAAATTCTGGGTAAGTTACTTTTCCCCCATTTATGCTAAAAATGTCCATCCTTAACTCATTTGATGCTCTAGTTGATATATTTTGCTTCTTGGGTTGATTTGGAATTGATTTACATTTTATTCATATTTTGTGAGAAATTTATGTTAGAATCATCTTTTAATTTGGGTTGTCTAGATGATGTTATATGGGTCCTTTTAGGCTTATAAGTTATTTTAGCACCTTGGGATACTTGTTAGAGGTATTGATTTTGAGTTGTGTTGTTTTATGTTAGTTTTGGTGATTGCATGTTAGCTTTGGGCTACCCAAGTTGTAGTGGTTGTTGTTTTGTAAGAGAATTGGTGATTTTGAGAGTTTGGGTTAGGTTGTGTTTTGAAATTTGGGAAATCTCATACTATATGTGGAATTGGGTTTAATTGGTCATGCTTATGTTGGTTGTGATGATTCTGGAACCATTTGATGGTATTGTGTTGATATGAAAAGGGATGTATTGTGGGATTTGATTATTGTGTTGTTGGGTTCTTGCTATAGCTGGGTTTTGGGGTGAAGTTTGGTCTGTTTGTACCTTAGGCTTAAGATGTAGGTACCTTAGAGCACAAACCCAGAAAATCTGCAAAAAATGGCTGAATCGCGCAAGGGGGAGCGCGCACCTTTTGGGAGGGGGCGTGCGCACCCTTCTATCCCCTTTTAGCACTCTTCCTTCTGATCAAAGGGGGGGGGGGGGCGCGCACCCTTTTGGGAGGGGGCGCACGCACCCTCTTCTTTTGCAATTTGTCCGTTTTTCGTTCGATCTTCCGGAGGCCATAACTTCTTCATCCGGAATCCGTTTTGGACGTGTAAACTATCGTTGGAAAGATATTTTAGAGTACTATGAAATGGTTCTATTGGCCGCATGGTTCCAGATAAGAATGGTTGTCTTTTTGTTGAGGTTTAAGATCAAGGTGTAGTCTCGGTCTAGGTTCCGTAGTACTATTCTAGTTGACTTAGTTGGGCACCGTGGGACACTTTAGTAATTGAAATTGGACCCTTTGTGAACAATGGTGTTATGGAATTTGATCAAGTATTGTTTGGGAATGTTTGGGCATCTTATGATGTGTTCGTGATTGTTCCAATCGAATTGATTTCGGATAAGACTTGGTCTAGGTTTTAGGTGATATCCTATAGTACCTAGAGGGTTGTCGTGGAAAACCTAAGTGTTGAGTTTGGTCTATTTTGATCATGTATGAATAGGTGTAACCTTTTGGGTTCATTCGAGTGTTAAGAATTGGTTCGTTGATGAACGGATGTAAGACGTGAATTGGTGATTGGGTACCTACGTTGTTGAGTAGCTTTAAGGTATACTTATTCGGTTTTCCTATTTGGAATTCCAAGTGTAAGAGATGGTTGAGTTCGTGGTCATAGTACTCTTTATGAGTAGACGTTTAGGTCGTTTTGGTATAATTATTGTACCAATTGTGAGCGACCGTTTGAGTTGTGCTCTTTATGAGTAACTTGTGAGTATCATCTTTAGGATGTGTTTGGTATGTACCTTATCTTGGAGTCTTCATGTTTTGATGGTCAATGTAGTTGGGCTCTCTATGAGCAATCTCGTTTATCGTTGTTGGACTCTTTTATGAAAAACTTCTTGTGTTCATTGTTGTTGAACTCTTCATGAGTAATCGTTTGCATCTTTATGGTGATTAATTGGTATGGTTCCCTACTTTGGAATCTTTGGTTGTTTATCGAGCTAGTATTTATTACTTAGCATTTATTTGAAAGTCCAGCTGGTTATTTGTGTTCGAGTCGGGCGATGGGAAAGATTATAATGGCACGAGCCAAGTCCATTATAATGTTGACCATTGTTTTGCCCATATTTTCCTCTTCCAGATTGGCCTTGGAATGAGATGAGCTAGCTTCCATTGTGAAGTAGTCTAGCTAACTTTTTGGAGTATGACTTTGTGGCATATCTCCCGTCCTTTGTGACATGTTACTTGGTTATTGTTCCGGTACCGGGGTTGTGATCTTCAGCTGTTTATGCTGCTACGAAGATTGGTTGATTGATTGATTGGTCGGTTCTGACCGGGGTCTTCTCTTCAGCTATTATGCTACTATGATGATGGTTTGATTGGTTGATTGGTTGAAGCTGCGCAGTGATTGTTCTATTGGTTTGGTGAAACCTTGGCTCAGTATCCTTTGTAACGTGTTTATTTCAGTCTTATGTGCTGCTTGATGAGTTAGTCGTTATTTCCAACTGGTATGGGACAGTTGGCGATAGGGAGCTTTCTCATTTGTTGTTATGTGATTTACTTGTTCAGTTATATCGTTGATTGCATGATATTATGCCATGTAGCTGCATTAGTAACTTACTGAGATTTTATCTCACCCCGTTTCTTTTATCTCTGTTTTTCCTTAACCCCCCCAGGAAAGCAAGTGGTAGCGTTGTGAGGTCCGCTGTAGCGGGAATCTTCTGAGCAGGTTGATCACCTTTGGGATAGTTGCTCTTCGAAGCCTTTATGTATTTGATTGTGGGTTCGTAGTCGTTCAGTGTTTTGTGTTTACGGTTGTACTTTGGGAAATTTTGTTAATAGTTGTTCTTGCTTCCGCGTTTGTTCCTAGTCTCCGAGTTATAATCTCGTTGAGGTGTTGTTTGATGGTATTGGTTTCATAGTTGAATTCACGCGCCCGGTTTGGTATTTTTCATTTTGGAGATGTATATTATGTAAATTTTATATTTATGGATTTTTAGAATTTCTGGGGCGTGACACTCCATTCCACTATAAAAACCCCCTCTCAATCTCCATTGAGAAGGGGACCAATTTTTGGAGAGGAATTTTTAAGAGGACAATTTCACCTTCCAAGAACACCACTTTGATCACAACTTGACACCAAAAAACTCCATTGTGCAAGGAAGAGTCTTCACCAACTTTGAAGTCAACATACACTTTGAAGTTTAGGTAACAATTCTCTTTCTCTCTCTCTCTCTCTCTTTCTTTCATCTTCATTTTCATCCTCTTCTCCTTTCTTAAACAAAGGTGCAATCAAACCCAACCAACTTGGGACATAATCTTAACGACTTCTTCATTCCATTGAAGATAGTCAAGGATTATCTCCTACATTCTTAACATTTTAAAACCCCCTTTTTAGACAACATTTGAAGAATATGAAGAATAAACATGTAGGACATTAAATTAAAAGATGAACAAGCAAGACCGACTTAGCTCGGGCGAAATGGGTGTTTAAGTACTTCCCATTTCGTAACCTAACCCCCGAACCCATCACTTCAAGAATCTCTGTTTTCGTAACTAAAACTCTTCTCTCAAGATTTTCTCGCGTTCCATTAAAAACGTGGGTGGCGACTCTAACTAACATTAAACAAACCGAAAAGGTAGGGCACCTACACTTACATCCTAATTGGTTGGAAGGGGTATCCCTTTTTCGCAACTAACTAGAAAACTACGATTAGTGGAGGCCATCACTACGTCTATAGACCCCTCATTTTTCACCTGTATTGCACACCCCCAAACGGACAATTTGGGCAAGGGTCCTATAGGGCAAGCGGCTTCCACCAACCATCAGATCCTACGACTAACCCATTCTTAAAGGCATTTATCGTGATGTCTATGTTACATAATAAACACTCATCTCACCATGGCACGTCCCTTGTAGGGAAATCAATTTTTTGTGCACTTTCTCTCGAAGATCTCGACATTAAAATTGACTTGGGGATGATTGACATGGACAACACGATAAATGTCTAGTAAGAATAAGCTAGCCAAACCAACCGGTCAAAATTTGGAGTGTTTACTTACACTAGTGTGGGTTGACACGGGTTGGGTAAAAGGTTCCCACCGCTAGCGGAACGTACACGGTGAGTGGAGAAGACGAGTGACTCGAAAAGAGTACGGCAGTAGCGTACTAATTCCTGCACATCGAATACTCTGGGTAGTAGGGACATGTGCAGTGCAGACACGGACTAGTGGTAGTGTGTGGCAAGAAACTAATTCTTTTTAGGGAGAAAAGAGAGAAGTTTTTTATGTTTGAATGATGCAATGCAATGAAAGAGAGAGAGAAGAAGAATGTACAAGGGGAACATAGCAAGGTTTTGTTTATCCCTAATACTAATATGAACATAACAAGGGCACAGAAATACAAGATACAAGTATTTACAAGGTAAAAGCATTTACAAAGTACATGTATTAACATGGTGGAGTGCACAGTGCATGTGTGAACATGGCAAAGTATGAGGTGCATGTGTAAACATGGCTTAAGTGTGTGGTGCATGTGTAAACATGGATTAAGTGTGTGGTGCATGCGGGAACATGGCAAATATCATGATGTGAACGAAAGTTAGACCCACTAAGTTTGAAAAAGTTTCAAAGCAGTCCCCAGCAGAGTCGCCACTGTGAATACCCCTTTCTGAAGATGCGACGCATGGGAAGTATCTTCCAATTATTATTATTAAAGGGAATATTCATAATGACATTAAATTTATGAGAGTCGCCACGCCGTTTTAATTATAGCCAAAACATTGAAAAAAGCATTTTAATGGGTTCGGGGGTCAAATTACAACAAGAGAATAATATTTAACGTTATCACTCCTATTGCCCAAATGATCGGTCTTTCTATCATGATGCGGTGTATGTAGTGTGCGATGTGTTTGAGACCGGATCCGAAGATTGCCTACGTTCTTTTCAATGTGAGAAGCTCAGGTCAGCGTAGTTCGAGAAGATTTTAGAATAGGTAGAAGAATTGGGATCATGCATAATGAGGGGGAATTTACCTAAAGATTAGGTTTTAGAAGTAGTTCCTAGATCATCCTTGGGTTGATAAACCCTAAATCATCATCGGCTATGAAATAACATGTAATTATGAAGATCGCAACCCTAAATATAGCATAAATAAGGTTTTAATCTATGAACATGATGAACATGCGAAGAACGTATTATGAACATATGAATGAACATGCAACTAATATGAAGAAACTATGAATAAACATGCAAGAACATGAATATTAAAGATCTACATCAAACATATGGCAAGAACATGAAGAAAAGTTAGAAAACTTACCTACGTTGGTAAGAAATAAACCTTGATCTTCAAGGGATTCTTGAATGTGTTCTTGGAGGCTTCCAAGGGAGAATTAGGGAGCAATTTCATGGCTAAGAAACCCTAATTATGTGATTTGTGTGGTTAAAATTCAGACCTAGAGAGAGAAAAGAGAAGTCCCAAACCTATGGCTGATGAGGGCAATTTATACTAACAAAGGGGAAGATCTGATGGTCCAGATCAAAAGGGGGAAAGTGGCCGCGTGGCCAATGTAGAACATGGCCAATGTGGCCGCGTGGCCAAAGGCGGATGTGGCCAACATCGCCTGGCAAATGTGGCCGCGTGGCCACTCTCGTCGGCTGACGTGAAATCCAAGCTAGGTTTTCTTTGTTGCTTTATGGCAACCCTAAACTGCCTATTTTGGTGGATTTGGTCATAAATGAGGTATTTTGAGAATCCGGGACAAGTCTTTGCAAGGTTTTTAATTCCTATAAAGTCCTCGTAATTTGGGAAAACCCTAATAAATTCATTTTCAGGATCGGGTACTAACACACCCACATTAATGATAGTATTGGTAGTGGCCATTAATGGACGCCCAAGCAATATTGGAGAGTCCTGACCATTCCCAACACCATTCACAGTCTCAAGAACCACGAAATCCACAGGTATAATCAAATTGGCTACCTGTACTAGAACATCCTCCACAATTCCCAATGGCCTCTTGATTGAACAGTCAGCAAGTTGCAAGGTCATTGTGGTGGGTTTTATTTCAGGTAAACCCAACTCTAAATACAAATAATGGGGCAACAAATTAATGCTAGCATCAAGATCCAACATTGCCTTCCCCTTTTTCGAATCCCCCATAGAGATAGAAATATTGAAACTTCCGGGGTCTTTCAATTTAGGTGGGAGGTTCTGTTGTACCACATCACTAGCACTTTCTCCCATGATCAACTGCTCATCCTTCCCATACTTGGGTTTCCTGGAATTTATTCTTTGAAAAACTTTGCATAAGATGGAATATTTTTTATCACATTCAGAAGTGGGAGATTTATGTTAACTTTCGAAAACATCTCATACAAATCTGACATTTATTTATCCAACTTATTTCTTATAAAACATCCAGGAAATGGTACAGGAGGTACATATGGCTTGGGGGTGGGAGAATCAGTCACAGGAATTTCCCTCATGCCATTAGTACAAACCAACAACATTCTCAACAACAGGTGTTTCAGAATTTTTAGAAGGAGGATCAGAATGTACCTCACTACTTACCTGTTTGCCATTTCTGAGGGTCATGATGGCCTTGGCTTGCTCCCCTTGACTAGGGAAGGTTCCCGGTTTGTGCCCTTGTTGCCCTTCAGCCAGTTGACCAATTTGGGTCTCCAGCTTTTTGTTCACCGCCTCCTGCTGCTTCATCATCATCCGCATCTCCTTCTGATCCTGCATCATCGCCCTCATCATATCCTACAGAGATTGCTTAGGTTGCTGTTATGGATTCCCTTGTGGGGTAGGAGGATAGAGAGGTTTCTGTTGGTACTGAACTCCGGGGTTACCCCTCCAAGAAAAATTTGGGTGGTTTTTCCATTCAGGATTATATGTGTTAGAATACATACCACCTTGATTTTGCCTCGGGGGTACCCTTGCATCGCGTTTACCCACTCAAAATCATACTGTGGAACACTTTGACAAACATTAGTAGCATGAGAATTAGATCCACAGTTAGTACAGTAGTCAGATACCACATTAGCACTAGATGAAGATGTCATGACCCGAATCTGTGATTTATTTTCATTTAATTATTTTAGCATTTATATGATTTAATTGTGCTATTAATTATTTGAGTGTTAATTGTTATTGAGTAAGTATGAGAATTTTGGGATGAATATACTAGCAGTGGCATTTTCGTAATTATTGGAGTTGGGTTAACTAGTTAATTTCTCCCTCCCCTCTTCTTGGTCATTTAACTAAGAAGACTTTCCCCTACCTTTTCATCACTCCCTGCACCTTTTCTCCTCTCCATCCGGATCTTCATTTCCAAGAGGTAAGAAGTTCATGTTTATTTCTTCATCTAATCTTCTATAAGTGTTCTTCTCTTGATACCCATTTTATGAAAAATGCTTAGATCCTTGAGGGCTTCGTTTAGAGCTAAGAAAATCTTCATTTGGAGAACTTTGAATTCGAACCAAGTAAGTTACTTACACCCTTCTTTGTATATTAACGTTCATAAGAGTGATTTATGAAGTTTGGGTTGTTGTTTGATTGTTTTTGGGAAGCTTGGAATTTATTTGGGAATTAATTGTATTTTTGGGTAATTTTGTGATAATTATTGTTAAGCTTGATTCTTGTTATAGATGAGCTATAATGTTTGTAGAAGTCTTTTCTACACTTAGAAGTCATTTTTGGACTTACTTATGCAAGTTAGAAGTGTTGGAATTGGATAGGTTGTGAAATGGAGTGAGTTCATAAGAACCCAGGAGTTTCTGTATTTTCCCTTCGGCCTACCAGGCACACGCATGGTTCACCCATGCGTGCGCATGAACCAGGCGCACGCTCGCATTGCCCAGGCGCCCGCTTGGCTTTAGCGCACGCGTGTTTCCAGGCGCGCACACATGCCTTCCCGCCCGCATGGTCTCCCTTGCGCGCGCGCGTACCAGGCGCCCGCTTGGTCACATCAGGAGCCCGCATGGTGCCTGGATCAAACAGTTGGTCTTTTCTGTTTTGATTAGGTTTAAGTTGTAACTTGGTTCTAAGCTTCTAGGCTTATCTTATTGGACTAATTGAGTATGATTGAACACTCTAGCGTTTATAAATGAGTCCTTTGTGATCATATGAGTTGTGATATGGAATTTAACCAAACTTAGTTTTGGAAAGGGTTTGACATCTTTATGATAGTTTATTGATTGGTTTATCCTTGTGATGCTTAATTGTTATGGTTCATTAATTATGGAACCACAAGTTGTTTATCGAGCTAGTATTTTATTACTTAGAAATTAATTGTAAGTCCAGCTGGCTTTTGTTTATGATGTAATCGGCAATGGTTTATATTATAATGGCACAAGCCAAGTCCAGTATAATGTAATCCATTGGTCCCTTTTTCCCTCCTCTTTCAGATTGGCCTTGATTGAGATGAGCTAGCTTCCTTGTGAAGTAGTCTAGCTAACTTTTCCCCGAGTTTGACTTTGTGTCATTTCTCATACCCCTTTGGTGGTATATTGTATTATGGTTCTGGTACCGGTTTGGCTTATGTTCGATTGATGCTTGATTTATGGTTCGTCGGCTTATGGTTCGACAAATGGTTATTCGACTTATGTTCGATTGATGGATTATTGATGGGTTTTCTCTTCAGCTTTTATGCTACTACAGAGATGTATTATTATAGCGTTGGATTGGTTTTCTTGTCCCGTCCGGGCGACGACTATTGTGCCGAGTTACAGCTATTGATGCTGTTCAGATGGTATTCTCAGACATTGATATTGGTTAAACCTTGGCTGGGTATTATATGTTTATTTCCGCTGCTATATGATAACATGCCTTTGTGCTATATGTTATATGAGATTATTATTGTTGTTGCATATTGCCATGCCATCTCGTTGCATCGTAGGTAGCTTACTGAGATTTTATTATCTTACATTATTCCATTTCCATTGTGTTTATTTTGTTTAGCTCCAGGAGAGCAAAGAGATAGAACACAGTGATCGTGCCAGGACGTCAAGTTTGGAGAGATATTTGGGTAGGTTTGTTATTGGGTTTACATTATGTTGTAAATGTAAAACCTTATAGGATTATTGTACCACACTGATGTCATTAAGTTTATTATGGTTTTTATTAAGATTGTGGAGCTTATACAATATTGTATAATTATTGAGAGTGGTTTGTTTTAAAACAAGTTGGTTTCATCTCCTTGTGAGGTATTTTTTTAAAAGGAAGTTTTATCTTCATTATTCTGTTAAAGTGTAGTTATGTCGACGTCAGTTCTCGCGGCCCAGGTTTGGGGTCGCGACAGTTGGTATTAGAGCTACGGTTTAGCTCTATGTTTAAGTATAAGTGTACTAGAGTGATCTAAGGGGGTAGTTGTGTTCGAGAGAGTAACGTTGAGTGTTATATGCAGGTACTATTCACTATGGTTGGCACTAGAAGTGGAGAGGGACATGTTGGCTCTTCTAATCATGAGGATGAATGGGAAAACATTCGAACTATGTTTCAGGGAGTATTCGAGGCTGCTCTCAAGGCCATGCACGATGATAGGCAGAGAGAACAGCCAGCACCTCCGAGGTACGGTTTGGAACAGTTTCTTAAGCTGAAACCTATAGAGTATAATAGGGAGCCTAATGTTCAGAAGGCTGAGTTATGGGTTGAAGCTATGGAAAAGATCTTCGCGGTCTTTCCGTGTACTGAAGTGGACAAGGTACAATTTTCAGCTTACAGGCTCACAGGAGCAGGGGAGCATTGGTGGAAGGCCACCAAAGCGAGTTGGGATACGACCCATACAGCTTATACTTGGGAGTTATTCTTGAGGAAGTTCAGAGAACAATTCATTCCTAGGGTTGATAAGGATAGAAAGGAGATTGAGTTCCTCAATCTGGAGCAGAATTTCATGACTGTTTCACAGTATGCAGCTAAGTTCGTTGAGTTGGCTCGTTATTGTGGGTACTTGATTCCTACTGAGGAAAGGAAAGCTTCTAGTTTTATTAGAGGTCTAAAAACTTCTATTAGGACCCATCTGATATCCCAGGACATTCAGAAATATTAGAGAGCTGTTGATAGGGCTTCTATGGTGGAGCAGGATATCGGTGAGCATAAGAGGAAGACAGAGTTACAGAACCAGGGTAAATAAGGAGGTCAGGGTAAAGTACATCAGCCACATCGTTACGATAACAGGGGACAATTTGCAGGATCGTCACAGTACAGAGCACCACCACAGCCTCAGGGGCAACAAGCCGTGAGGAACCCAGTTACTGTTCTGGGTATTGCGAAAGGGAAACCATATTCTTATTGTTAGAGAGATGGTCACATAGAGGATAGATGCTGGAAGAAGCAGGGTAAATGCTTGAACTGCGGTCAGTTAGGGCATTTCACGAAGGATCGTTTGAGGCCTAGACAACCATATGGGGGTGGAGCTGGTACTCCACAGGGTCAGAAGAGGGATGCTACTGGTAAACCCAAAGTTCAGGGTAAGGTTTTTGCTATGAACCAGCAGCGAGCGACGGATGCGAACACTGTGATTGGAGGTATTGTTTCTGTGTCGAGTGTGAGCGCGTGTGCACTTATAGACCCAGGGTCATCACATTCATACATATCTATGCATTTTGCTTCTCAGTTACATACTGCATCTGTGCCTTTACCTTATGTGTTATAGGTGTCTACTCCTATTGGAGAATGTTTGATAACCGACAGGGTGTTTCGTGCCTGTGATGTGTTTATTTGTGGTCACGTTTTGTATGCGGACTTGGTAGTTCTTCCGATACAGGACTTTGACATTATTCTGGGTATGGATTGGTTGGGCAAATATTATGCCACTGTTGATTGTCATAGGAAGGTTGTTACCTTCTCTATTGCCGATATGCCAGAGTTTGTTTTTGAGGCTTTGTCTTTGGGTAGAAACATTCGCATTATTTCTTATGTGAAAGCTAGGAAATTGATGTTTCGAGGTTGTGAGGGGTATTTGGCTAGTGTGCTAGATACTAAGAGAGAGTCACCTATTTTAGAGAGTGTTCGGGTAGTTAGAGAATTTCCAGATGTATTCTCTTCTGAGTATGATATGCCGCCCGATGGAGAGATAGAGTTCTGTGTGGACTTAGTGCCAGGTACAGCTCCAATCTCTAAAGCACCTTATAGAATGGCTCCAGCAGAGTTAAAGGAACTTAAGGTTCATCTAGAGGAGTTACTTGATCGAGGCTTTATTAGACCTAGTGTCTCACCGTGGGGAGCACCTGTCTTGTTTGTTCGGAAGAAGGATGGTTCTTTGCGGTTGTGTATTGTTTATAGGAAGCTGAATCAGGTTACGATTAAGAACAAATATCCTCTACCGCATATAGATGATTTGTTTGATCAGCTTCAGGGGTCAGTGGTGTTTTCTAGGCTGGATTTGAAGAGTGGTTACCACCATTTGAAAATTCGTTCGGAAGATGTTCCGAAGACTGCTTTTCGCACTCGATATGGTCATTATGAGTTCTTGGTTATGCCTTTTGGGTTGACCAATGCACCAGCTGTATTTATGGACATGATGAATGGATTTTCCATCCGTATCTTGATACTTTTGTTGTGGTGTTTATTGATGACATTTTGGTGTATTCGAAATCTTTAGAGGAGCACGAGCAACATCTGAGGACAATTTTGACAGTTCTCAGTAAGGAGCAGTTGTTTGCTAAGTTTAGCAAGTGTGCATTTTGGTTAGAGACATTTTCATTCTTGGGACATGTCGTTTCTAGAGATGGGATTTCTGTATATCCTTCTAAGATAGAGGCTATTGTGGATTGGAAGAGACCAGAAACTGTGACAGAGATCCAGAGTTTTCTGGGATTAGCTGGGTATTATAGAAGATTTATTGAGGGGTTTTTTAGGATTGCTACTCCTATGACTCAGTTGACACGGAAGAGTGTTCCGTTTGAGTGGACTGAGAAGTGTAAGGACAGTTTTGAGGAACTGAAGAAGAGGTTGACTACGGCACCGATTCTATTGTTACCGAATGGGAAGGATGATTTAGTTATTTATAGTGATGCTTCGAAGGAAGGCTTGGGTTGTGTGTTAATGCAGAATGGGAAGGTTATTGCCTATGCTTCGAGGAAGTTGAGTCCGAGTGAGAAGAATTATCCGACTCATGATATGGAGTTGGCTGCGATTGTGTTTGCTCTTCATAAATGGAAGCATTATCTTTATGGAGCAAGGTTTGAGATTTTCACGGATCACAAGAGTTTAAAGTATCTGTTTTCACAGAAGGAACTTAATAACCGACAGCGCCGATGGATGGAGCTGTTGAAGGATTATGATTGTATGATATCTTATCATCGAGGAAAGGCGAATGTGGTAGCTGATGCTATTAGTAGGAAGTCTTATGTGGCTTCGATGATGGTTAAAGAGTGGAAAATGCTTGAGGACGTTAGTGATTGGTGTCCTAGAGAAACGAGGCATGGAGCTATGTTTGGGAACATTAGGGTATCTCTAACCCTAATTCAGAGGATAAAGGAAACACAGAAAGAAGACCCATATTTGATGAAAATAATAGGTAAGATAGGCGAGAAGAATTTTGAGGATTTTTCTATCAGTTCGAGTGGGGTGTTGACTTTTCGTGGACGGTTATGTATACCTAATGTTGATGGGATAAAGAGACGAGTTTTAGATGAGGGTCACAAATCGAGATATACTATTCACCCAGGTAGTACGAAGATGTATCAGAATTTGAAGCAACAGTTTTGGTGGAACAACATGGAGAGGGAGATAGCAGAGTATGTGTCGAAGTGTTTGACATGTCAGCAGGTGAAAGCAGAGTATTAGAGACCGGCAGGGTTACTTCAGCCATTAGAGATTCTAGAGTGGAAATGGGAGCATGTGACTATGGATTTTGTTACAGGATTACCGCGTACCCGTAGGAGACTGGATAGTGTTTGGGTAATAGTGGATAGACTGACCAAGTCTGGTCACTTTTTACCAATTGATATTGGGTATTCGTTGAAGAAGCTCGCGACCCTGTACACTAATGAGATTGTGAGATTACATGGGGTCCCAGTGAGCATTGTATCGGATTGGGATCTGAGGTTTACTTCCAGGTTTTGGAAAGCGTTACAGAGGGCTATGGGTACAGACTTGAGGTTTAGTACATCGTTTCATCCTCAGACCGACGGTCAGTCTGAGAGGACGATACAGATTTTGGAGGATATGTTACGAGCTTGTTCAGTAGACTTCTCTGATTCTTGGGATATGCATTTACCTTTGGTAGAGTTTTCTTATAACAATAGCTATCAGTCTAGTATTGGTATGGCTCCTTTTGAGGCCTTGTATGGATGGAAATGTAGATCACCTATCTGTTGGGATGAGGCTGGGAAGCTACTATTTTTGGTATTGATTTGGTACAGGATTCGGTTGAGAAGGTTAGAGTTATTCGAGATCGATTGAAGACATCTTAAAGTAGACAGAAGAGTTATGCGGATCATAGGAGACGGGATCTTAATTTTGAGATCGGAGACTTTGTGTTCTTGAAAGTATCTCTGAAAGTGGGTATTAGAAGGTTTGGTAAAAAGGGTAAATTGGCTCCGAGGTATATAGGACCTTTTGAGGTTTTAGAGAGAGTGGGTCATCTTGCTTATCGACTTGCATTGCCATCTTCTTTGGACCGATTGCATAATGTTTTTCATGTGTCTATGCTTCGGAAGTATTGGCATGATCCATCTCACGTGTTACAGAGGGTACCAGAGGATATTGAGCCGGATATGTCGTACGAGGAACGACCAGTTCAGGTTATTGATTCTAAGGTTAAGGAGTTGAGGAACAAGAATATTGCTTTGGTTAGAGTGGTTTGGAGGAACCACAATGTTGAAGAATCAACTTGGGAGCTTAAGGAAGAGATGGAAAGGAAATATCCGCGGCTATTTGATTCAGGTAAGTTACTTTAAAATTCGGGACGAAATTTCTTTTAAGGTGGAGTGAATGTCATGACCCGAATCCGTGATTTATTTTCATTTAATTATTTTAGCATTTATATGATTTAATTGTGCTATTAATTATTTGAGTGTTAATTGTTATTGAGTAAGTATGAGAATTTTGGGATGAATATACTAGCAGTGGCATTTTTGTAATTATTGGAGTTGGGTTAACTAGTTAATTTCTCCCTCCCCTCTTCTTGGTCATTTAACTAAGAAGACTTTCCCCTACCTTTTCATCACTCCCTGCACCTTTTCTCCTCTCCATCCGGATCTTCATTTCCAAGAGGTAAGAAGTTCATGTTTATTTCTTCATCTAATCTTCTATAAGTGTTCTTCTCTTGATACCCATTTTATGAAAAATGCTTAGATCCTTGAGGGCTTCGTTTAGAGCTAAGAAAATCTTCATTTGGAGCACTTTGAATTCGAACCAAGTAAGTTACTTACACCCTTCTTTGTATATTAACGTTCATAAGAGTGATTTATGAAGTTTGGGTTGTTGTTTGATTGTTCTTGGGAAGCTTGGAATTTATTTGGGAATTAATTGTATTTTTGGGTAATTTTGTGATAATTATTGTTAAGCTTGATTCTTGTTATAGATGAGCTATAATGTTTGTAGAAGTCTTTTCTACACTTAGAAGTCATTTTTGGACTTACTTATGCAAGTTAGAAGTGTTGGAATTGGATAGGTTGTGAAATGGAGTAAGTTCATAAGAACCCAGGAGTTTTTGTATTTTCCCTTCGGCCTACCAGGCGCACGCATGGTTCACCCATGCGCGCGCATGAACCAGGCGCACGCTCGCATTGCCCAAGCGCCCGCTTGGCTTTGTCTCACGCGTGTTGCCAGGCCCGCACGCATGCCTTCCCGCCCGCATGGTCTCCCTTGCGCGCGCGCGTACCAGGCGCCCGCTTGGTCACACCAGGCGCCCGCATGGTTCCTGGATCAGACAGTTGGTCTTTTCTGTTTTGATTAGGTTTAAGTTGTAACTTGGTTCTAAGCTTCTAGGCTTATCTTATTGGACTAATTAAGTATGATTGAACACTCTAGCGTTTATAAATGAGTCCTTTGTGATCATATGAGTTGTGATATGGAATTTAACCAAACTTAGTTTTGGAAAGGGTTTGACATCTTTATGATAGTTTATTGATTGGTTCATCCTTGTGATGCTTAATTGTTATGGTTCATTAATTATGGAACCACAAGTTGTTTATCGAGCTAGTATTTTATTACTTAGAAATTAATTGTAAGTCCAGCTGGCTTTTGTTTATGATGTAATCGGCAATGGTTTATATTATAATGGGACAAGCCAAGTCCAGTATAATGTAATCCATTGGTCCCTTTTTCCCTCCTCTTTCAGATTAGCCTTGATTGAGATGAGCTAGCTTCCTTGTGAAGTAGTCTAGCTACCTTTTCCCCGAGTTTGACTTTGTGTCATTTCTCATACCCCTTTGGTGGTATATTGTATTATGGTTCTGGTACCGGTTCGGCTTATGTTCGATTGATGCTTGATTTATGGTTCGTCGGCTTATGGTTCGACAAATGGTTATTCGACTTATGTTCGATTGATGGATTATTGATGGGTTTTCTCTTCAGCTTTTGTGCTACTACAGAGATGTATTATTATAGCGTTGGATTGGTTTTCTTGTCCCGGCCGGGCGACGGCTATTGTGCCGAGTTACAGCTATTGATGCTGTTCAGATGGTATTCTCAGACATTGATATTGGTTAAACCTTGGCTGGGTATTATTTGTTTATTTCCGCTGCTATATGATAACATGCCTTTGTGCTATATGTTATATGAGATTATTATTGTTGTTGCATATTGCCATGCCATCTCGTTGCATCGTAGGTAGCTTACTGAGATTTTCTTATCTCACATTATTCCATTTCCATTGTGTTTATTTTGTTTAGCTACAGGAGAGCAAAGAGATAGAACACAGTGATCGTGCCAGGACGTCGAGTTTGGAGAGATATTTGGGTAGGTTTGTTATTGGGTTTACATTATGTTGTAAATGTAAAACCTTATGGGATTATTGTACCACACTGATGTCATTAAGTTTATTATAGTTTGTATTAAGCTTGTGGAGCTTATACATTATTGTATAATTATTGAGAGTGGTTTGTTTTAAAACAAGTTTGCTTCATCTCCTTGTGAGGTATTTTTTTAAAAGGAAGTTTTATCTTCATTATTCTGTTAAAGTGTAGTTATGTCAACGTCAGTTCTCGCGGCCCAGGTTTGGGGTCGCGATAGAAGACATGTTATTGTTCATTTTAGCAAAGTTTTGGTTTAACATAGACATCTGCCCAGTGAACTCATCCATCCCACTCAACTCATGAACCCCTCTAGGTTTCCCTCTAGAGCCCTTTTCTTGCGAATTGGCCTCTAAGATCTCAAACAGCTCTTGGGTTTCATCTACAGTTTTGGCTCCTAAGAAGCCACCCGATGCATTGTCGACCATAGCTTGGTCTGATGCAGTCAACCCCCATAAAAAGTTTGATGTAACAAGGCTTTAGGAAAAGCATGAAGGGGGCATTGCACTTGTAACATCTTAAATCTATCCCATGCTTCATGAAATGGCTCACCTACATCTTGAGTAAAACCGATTATTTTCTGCCTAAAGGTGGCCAATGTAGCATGTGGGAAAAACTTTTTTAGAAATGCATCATGCAACCCATCCCAAGTAGTAATACTCCTAGCAGGCAACAATAAGCCAGGTTTTAGCTGCCCCTTGGAGAGAGAATGGAAAGTACTTGAGCCTTAATTGCTCCTCAGTGACCCCCTCTTTAACTGGGAATCCTGCTATGATCATCATGTACTCTCTCAAGAAGTTCAAAAAGTCTTCAGCGGAAAGACCATGGAACTTGGGCAACTGACTAAAATAATGGTCCTTCGCCTCATAAGACTTGGCGGCCTCCGTTAAAACAATACACGACACCGATTTGTCAACCTTGGGCCTAGCATATTCTTTCATTAAATGAGCGGCCATCTCAACTTCTCTTTCTTCTCCCCCGGTGAAAGAAGTTTCAGATTCACTTAACTCAACCTCTGCCTCGGTGACAGAAGCTTCAGACTCCGACTCAGACTCACGAATAGGGGGGAATGCCCCTGTCTAGTCGATTAATATGATCGTCTAAAGGAACCAACTGGGGGTCCAATGAACGTCTACCAAACATACACCGATTATGATTATGAATCTATATTCTGCTATCTTATCATTATATGCTAGTTCGTGTTGATCATTTATCATTTATTTTATTATTTTTAAAATAGTTAATTAACTTAGAATTGATCCAAGTCTCTGTGGTTCGACCCTTGTCTTTTGCATATTGCTATGACGATAGCTCGTGCACTTGCGAGGTATTATAATTTTGTCTATCAAGTTTTTTGGCGCTGTTGCCGGGGACTTGTTCTGATTTACAAGTTCATTTAATCGGTGTATGTTTGGTAGACGTTCATTGGACCCCCAGTTGGTTCCTTTGGCCGGGTTGCAATCCTAATACTCTTTTTATGATCTACTTTCCGCAAGGTCCGTTTCACATGCCAAGAGTTCATGAAGTTCTTAAAAATATTTGAACCTAGATCTTTTTGACTTCCACAAGGTCCTCAATTGGATCTAATCACCACAATATTGGTTAATGTATAAATCTCCACGCAAGTACAAGAATTTATACCCAAGTAGTTAAAGAGCAAAAAATATCTATCAATATGATTGAAAATCAAGAACGGAATAAAAACTATTATGATGAACAAGAAAAAAAATATTTGATTGGAATAATTAAAAATAAAACATAAAATTGATAAAGTTACCTCCAATTCGTAGTTGGTGAAATTGTTTTTCATAGACAAAGAACAAATTTCTCCAACCTTGCAAACCTTACAAAATATTTACTAGCTACATGATTGATCTCCAAAAAAATATAAAAAACCTAGTCTAGTATTTATAGGGAAAAACTAAATCTAAAACCTAAACTAAAAAGAAATTGTAAAAGAAAAAGGAAATAAAAAGAAAAGGAAACCAAATAAAATAAAATCCTAAAATAAAAGAGAAAACTAATCCTAATTAAATGCTTGTGTGCGGCCGACTTTTTGGCCATGAATTCCGAAATTGTAGTTTAGTCCTTGAAGTTTTACGATTTTCCAGTTCCTAGACTTTCAGATATTCCAGAACAGCCCTTGAACTTTTTAGTTTGCTGCAGTTTGGTCCTGAAGTTTTAGAACTGACAGATTGGTCCCTGGATTTCAGCAGTCTTTGCACAGCAGTCCTTGGCCTTCCCAACTTCGACCGATTAAGCTCATTTTCTCCCCTTTTCTTTTAGATTGAGCACATAACCATCCTAGACTACAAAAAGACAAAAAAGACCCAAATCAAATAACAAAATCTTGAAAACAGAGCAATAATTAAGCCTAAAAGTATCGAATAGAATGAGTAAAAACCCATTCATCATACCACATAGTAATTTACACTAGAATATAAGAAGAATCTCCATTATCTGCATAACAACAATCACAAACACACGTACCTTTGTTTTCTTGGTCTTTGGAGCCTTCTCGCCTTTTGCTTCTCCGTATTGCTTCCATACTACCTTATGCTTGTTGACATGTGCATCCCTCTGATCTTGCGTCATACCATGCCATTCCTCATGCAATAGTTTGCCGATCTAATATTTTCAGATTACCATATTAAAACCATATATTTATTATCACCATATAAACATAAACACGGAAGGCACAAACCCGATGTTTAGGGAACGTCTTCCCGTCTGCGTTCATTTTTTCTATTGTTTCTTTTCTCCACACTAAATACGCTGAAGCAGGTCTCTTCATCTTTACAACATTTTTCTTTGAAGATGTTGGGTTTTTCAAAGAAAGTTTACTTAGACCAACACCAATTTTTTTTTGTTTTGGACCAGTCTTTTCTTTACGTTTAGCCATGATCACTGCAATAATGTAATGGTTATCACCAGCTAGTTCAAAAACAAATCAAACTCTTACATTAATGTAATGGTTATCAACTACTTCTAAAACAAAGTAAATTCTTACATTAATGCAATGGTTATCACTTACCAATTCAAAAGCAAAACTTATTCTTAACCCTAGATAAAAAGTTAATATAATGCTACATCCATAATATCCACAGGAGGGTATCAAATCAACAGTGGGAGCCACTAGTACCAAGTATATATGTAAAATTACTACTAGATTTATAGATTAAAAAGAAAAAGGCTTTACACGTGTAAATGGTACACTGATAATGTAAAAGTTGTGCAACATGCCGAGCCAACCTCGCAAACACCACACTTTAGTATATTATCAGCTTTGTTGTACATACATACCTGAACACATCACAAACATTTATTTAGGGTTTTCAAATAAACAACCAAATCAATGAGATTTCAAACGACAAAGTGAATACACACATATTCATCGACATCAAAACTCAAGAAACATAAGTTTTCGTCGTTGATATTCAGAAATTTTAAACACCATCATTGAGATTCAATTCAAAACATAAGAATAGTGCAAAGCGAAAAACCACTTACGAGATAACAACTGTTTGACAAAGAAGTGAGGAAGGAACAAATAACTACAATTTCCAATCGAAATCAATCCGTATATACAGTTCGATTTGCGTTTTTTGATTTTGATCGCCTCTCTCGTCTTTCGAGTTCCCGCTCTCTGAAATGAAAAATGAATTGTAGAAAAAAGCGAGGGAGCTAAATAAACTAAAAGAACACAGAGCGATTTCATTTACACGGAATACACTAGAGCTAATGGCGTTAGCCCGTTTCGTATTTGTAATTACCAATAAATAAAATCTATTTACTTAATTATAATTATTGAAATCCAAAACGTTGTCGTTTGGTTTTTATTAGCTCCGACCGTTAGATGGTTCTCAAGAAGAGACGTGGCCAGATCTCTTAGCGTCCGGTGGGCGAAAATGGATGCTGCTGTTTTGGGTCCGCTCTATCCATATCTGCGTAGGTAGCTGACGTGCCGTTCCTGTTGTATTCAATCCTTATCCTAATTCCTACCGTGAGCCGGGAAAACAACACGAGAACAGGAAATGGCTCTGCTAATTCCACTCGGTATGTAACAAATTCTTGTATCTGTTCATTCCGTTATGATGCAACAATTGTCGTTTCTGTAATGTTCAATTCTTCTTGAATGCACATAATTGTCATAAATTATACGACTAGTCTTACAAATGCAAACACATTTAACCTTCATGGTGGTAGTATTTTAGTAGTACTGCATCCTCAATAAATTGTTTTTTTCCCAATTTGCCTATAATTGCCATCTTTTCTGACAAAGGTCCCTTTATTGATTTTTCATCTGTGCAGCTTGCATACTGATGTCTTTTTTCTTAACCTTATTAAAACCCACACTCTTGAATCAGTTTCAAGTATGGACAATTATTGACTAGAAAACTTAGTTTAATTTGTCTCCAGATTCTGTGATTTCCTTTTTACATGTGCATATAAGCATATTCCTGGTTTTAAGAGAATAATCTATGTGGATAATTTGTGGGAATGTGGGGATCATTGCCATATTCTTGTGCATTTAAATTGAATCTAATGAAAGTTTTCTTTAAGGATCATTCTGCGCAAGTCATTGCTTTGAGACAGAGTTTGTTTGGCTTTGTGGGCTCATGATAAGGGAGCATCCTGTTGGGATCGCTCACCAACAAGAGAAAATCGCAAGAAGAGATACCAAAATAACACACGCACACAATCGAAGAAAAAATACACAAAATTTTCGTGGTTCGGCTTAAAGCCTATTCCACCCGACAATAAATATATTAATTTCTTGATATTACAAAAATGGAGACTCCCTCTCTCTCAACACGCTTGAATATCCTCACCAACGCATAAAAGCATTAAATTTCTCTCTAAATTATATGCCTATGCTAACTCTCTCTTGAGTTCTATCTAAAACTATAATTAGTGAAGCCTATTTATAATGGGGAGGCACATCCACTTTTCCCCTTCCTAGTTGATGTAGGATTACTCTTCCTTTTCCTAACCGACACAGGATTCTTGTATTCCTTTTCTAATCAACACTCTTCTCTTGCTAATCAATATAGGATCTTACAATAATTCTTAATTGAAATAGGATTTTGGTAATATGGAGGATATGGATATAGATTCAACCTGGACTAAGATGGAGCATACCATAAAGGAGGTGGCAAGAGAAATCCTTGGAGAATCTAAAGGAAGTGTGCCACAAAGTAAGGACACATCATGGTGGAACGAGGAAGTAAAGCAAGCGATAAAGAGCAAGCGAGAATGCTATAAATTATTGGGAAAATGCAGGAGTGAAGAGAACTATGAGAGGTATAAGGAGGCTAGAAGAGAAGCAAAGAAAGCAGTAAAAGATGCAAGAGCAAAGGTGAATCAGAAACTTTATGATAGATTGGATACAAAAGAAGGGGAAAAAGACATCTATAGACTTGCTCGTATGAGGGATAAGAGGACAAGAGACATTGGGAGGGTTAAATGTGTTAAGGATGTAGACCAAAGAGTGTTGGTCGGGGATAAAGAGATAAAAGATAGGTGGAGTTCGTACTTCAATACCTTGTTTAATGGCAATCAAGAGCAGGATATTGGAGATATAACTATCCCTTCGAGTATGATTAATCGAGATTTTATGCGGCGAATTCAAAAGGGTGAAGTGGAAATGGCGATGAAAAAGATGGGATTAAAGAAAGCCGTAGGGCCGGATGGAATACCAATTGAGGTGTGGAGATGTTTTGGGGAGAGGGGAATAGATTGGTTAACAACACTATTCAACAAGATATGGAGAAGTAACACAATGCCATTGGAGTGGAGAAAAAGTACCCTAATCCCTTTGTATAAGAACAAAGGTGATGTCCAAGATTGTACCAACTATCGAGGGATCAAACTAATGAGCCATACTATGAAACTTTGGGAAAGAGTGATTGCACAACGGCTAAGAAAAATTGTGAATATTTCGGATAACCAATTTGGATTTATGCCCGGCAGATCGACTATGGACGCAATCTATCTTATGAGACAAATCATGGAGAAATATCGAGATAAAAAGAAAGATTTGCACATGGTTTTCATTGATTTGGAGAAGACGTATGATAAAGTGCCAAGAGAGGTACTTTGGTGGGCTTTAGTAAAGAAAGGCGTTTCAAAGAAATATATTGATATTATCAAGGACATGTATAATGGAGTTAGTACTAGTGTACGGACAAGTGTTGGGAAGACAGAAGAGTTCCCTATCACGATTGGAGTGCATCAAGGCTCTGCACTTAGTCCCTTTCTCTTTGCCCTGATAATGGATGAAGTGACGAGGTCAATCCAAGATGCTATTCCATGGTGTATGTTGTTTGCAGATGATATTGTGCTGATTGATGAGACAAAAGAAGGTGTTGAAAATAAATTGGAGTTGTGGAGACGCACTTTGGAATCTCGAGGTTTTAGGTTAAGCAGAAGCAAAACTGAATATATGGAGTGTAAATTTAGCAAAGTTGGAAGCAGAGAGGCAGGAGTGATCACATTCGATGGAAAGATTGTCCAAGCTTCCGAGTTCTTTCGCTATCTTGGATCTATTATCCAAAAAGATGGAGAATTGGATGGAGATGTGGCTCATAGGATTAAAGCAGGTTGGTTGAAGTGGAAGAGTGCCACAGGGTTTCTTTGTGATCGTGGCATGCCAAATAGATTAAAGGGAAAATTCTATCGTACGGCAATTAGGCCTGCACTGCTTTATGGCACTGAATGTTGGGCCGTGAAACAGTGTCATATTCATAAGATGAATGTAGCGGAGATGCGTATGCTACGATGGATGTGTGGGCATACAAGAAAGGATCGATTGAGAAATGAGGTGATCAGGGGTAAAGTAGGAGTTGCGCCTATTGAGAATAAAATGAGGGAGCATCGTCTAAGGTGGTTTGGTCATGTGAGACGGAGACCGAGTGATGCACCGGTTAGGAGGCCTGAAGAGTGGAGAAGTGATAAAATGGCGAGGGGTAGGGGAAGACCCAAGCAAACTTGGATTAAGGTGATTGAAAATGATATGAGTTTACTCGGAGTGGATGAAGATGTGGCGTTGAAGAGGCCGGAGTGGAGGGCGAAAATTCATGTGAATGATGGGGGTTGATCGTACTTTTTATTATTATTATTTATTTATTTATTTTATTTTATTTTCTCCATCTTTTTCCTCTCTTTCTCTCTCTCTCTCTCTCTCTCACTCTCTCTCTCTCTCTCTCTCTCTCTCTCTCTCTCTCTCTCTCTTCCTTTTATCACGATGACATATGAGGATTCATGTTAGCCGACCCCAAATTATTTTGGGACTAAGGCTTTGTTGTTGTTGTTGTTGTTGTGTCAATTCCCAACAAATCTCCCCTTGATCCAAATTCCCATATCTCATCAACGCCTGAGAAACTCACCTTTTTCTCAGTCTTCTTCTTCTCCTTTTTGTCATCACAAAAGGATCTTCCATGTAAGGATTCACCCTCCAACTAGCAAATACTCCTTACACCTTTTCTCACTTGAATAATCAAGCGCTTTCCTTTGTACACTTTGCACGTCTGTCTTCTTCCAACATACCGGTACCCACGGGAAGTCAATACTCCCAGTGAAAGCAAATTCGCAGTCGCACAATGAACATACTTTACATTCGAAGCGGTTTTCACAGTCCCATCATGAAGCTTGAAGAGTACACTCCCAACTTTGATCTCTTCAATTTATGTGCATTCCCAACTTTGATCGCTCCAAGTTGTCCCTCCGATCGCAAAGTGTCAAACATAGATCGATCGTTGCAAATATGCATTGAAGCAGCGGAATCTAACACCCATTCAGACTTTCTTACTCCGGTCGAATCAATAACAACCACCGTCTCTGTCAGAAGGAAATCTCCATCATCATCAACTGTGATGACATTCGCCTAGTCAATCTTTTTCTTTCCTTTGACATCACGCATACTCTTCAGGTCTTCGCAAAATTGCGGGCAACGCATTTGCATATGGCCATTCTCTCCACAGTAGAAGCACTCAACATTACTCATGTTTCTACCCCCCCCCCCTAAATTGAGACCTTGCTTTCCCCTTTGTGCCACCACGATTATAAGTCCTTTCTTTTTCAGAACCCTCTGCAACTAGTATTCTGTCCCCATTTGAGAAGCTATCACTCCTCGACATCCTTGCATTATCCCTTAACGCTTTAACAACATCATCCAGTGTTAAAGTGGTCCTACATGTCAACACTGCCTAAAAGACTTGTAAGACATGGGTAATGAATCCAATGATAATAAAGGTTGCTCCTCATCTTTGATTACCTCTTCAACATTAGATAATCGACCTACTAGTCGACTGAAAGAATTTATATTGTCATGCAAACTACCACCTTCATCAAACTTTAAACAATACAAATCCATCTTCAAGAACAAACGATTAGTCAACGACTTCGACGCATAAATACTCGCAAGTTTCTCCCAAATACCCCTCGGTGTTTTCTCCTTCAAAACACTATTTTAATTTTGGGAGCAAGTGCTAACCTGATTTTGCTCGAAGCCTTTTTTTGAATCTTCGCCCAATCCGCGTCTTTCATACCTTCCGGCTTGTCCTCTTCCAAAGCTTCATCAAGACCCTATTGAACCAACACATCTTGGATTGTCATCTGCCATACGGTGAAATCCATCATTCCATCGATAATTGGGACTTGATACTTTGATCCTATAATATCCATATTCCTTCGAATATATTTCTTCAAACTGCTGCTTCTGTTCGGACACAATTCCCGATGCTACGGACGTCAAAATCCAATCTCCACTGTTCAGATGAAGAAATATGAGTCCCAAAGCAACCCGCCAAAAACCAAAATGATCCAACGGTGAACGAACGCGCTAAACCTGTTTTACTACCGCTGCGCTGAACAAATCCGAGCAGAAATTTGCTCTCTTGTTTTCCTTCGGTTCTCTTCCGTCAATGCGACGTCCCCCTTCAACCAAGCTCTGATGCCACTTGTTGGGATCGTTCACCAAGAGAAATTGTAAGATGAGATACCAAAATAACACACGCACACAATCGAAGAAAAATACACAAAATTTTCGTGGTTCGGCTTAAACCCTATTCCACCCGACAATAAATATATTAATCTCTTGATATTACAAGAATGGAGACTCCCTCTCTCTCAACACTCTTGAATATCCCCACCAACGCATAAAAGCATTAAATTTCTCTCTAAATTATATGCTTATGCTAATTCTCTCTTGAGTTCTATCTAAAACTATAATTAGTGAAGCCTATTTATAATGGGGAGGCACATCTACTTTTCCCCGTCCTAGTTGATGTAGGATTACTCTTCCTTTTCCTAACCGACATAGGATTCTTGTATTCCTTTTCTAATCAACATTTTTCTCTTTCTAATCAATATAGGATCTTAACAATAATTCCTAATTGAAATAGGATTTTGGTAATATGGGTCAATTCCCAACACATCTAGGGCATTCCTCTCTCCTCTAGGTCTTGATTTCATTCTGCCCCTGCTTGATGTACTTGATATCTACTTACCCTTAGTCAGTTTTAGCTCTAAACTGTGCAATTGTAGTAGTGAACTAGTTGATATGATTCTTCACCGCACTACTCTCACATCCGTTGATTAAACATTAGACGAATCAAGTGAACCTTGTCCTTGTAGACGATTTTCATGCATATCTGACGTAATTAGCATCTCCATGGTAGTCCTAGCCTCAATTGTGTTCTTATCAACACTCGTGGGTGAACATGATGCATGCACAAGGCAGCTATATCAACACAAAAAGATGGAAGGTCAGCAGCCAAGGAATTCAAACATCAATCAAGGATAAGGATTGACTAGGAAAAGGTTTTGGCTGCTATTAAGATTAAGCAAACATTAATTATGGTAATAAATTTTACAACCTCTGTAAGCCTTTAAAAGGCGAGCTCAATAATGGAATAACCATCGAAGTTTGAAGAAAAGAAAGTATTAGGGAGTTTGGGGAGTTCTCAATAAAAAATTCCCAATTCTATTCCTTTATGTATTTCTTTTTCTTTATTTCCCCAGCCAATTTTCCAGTCAGCATTATAGCTAAGTCAAATATCCCGAAATCCTCTTTTCCTGTTGCTCGAAGGCCTGTGACGCGTTCCATTACAAAATCAGCCCGTAACATTGGTTCCATTGCCAGCGTCATGGCGATTCTTTTGCATCAAAGGAAGAAGTTTCTAGCTTGAAGGAATCTGTCAACCGTTTAGAGATGATAATGGCAAAACTACTTGAAGACAAAGGCAAATCTCCAGCAGAAGAAACCGGCTCTGCTGCTGCTTTTCAAGGTGTAGCAGCCACATATCATACCATGGATTCTTCGGCTGTTAATAACCAAGGTCCACGGTTGGAGTTTCCCCTCTTCTCCGGAGCAAAACATCCACTCAGTTGGTTGTATCGTTGTGAGCGTTACTTCATGAATCAGAATGTACCACCAGCGAGACGAGTCTCTATGGCTGCATACTATCGTACTGGAGATGCTCAATTGTGGTATAACCATTTACGCCAAGACCAGCCACATCTTTCTTGGGAATATTTTCGAGATTATTGCATTCATCAATTTGGCCCCCAAGGAGGTACAAACCCGTTGGGCGACTTAACTAATCTCAAGCAACAAGGCCACCCAATTGAGGAATACGTTAAGGATTTTCAAATTTTGTTATCCCGTGTTCCACCGTTAGGCACGGAATACCAAGTCTCTATTTTCACTGCTGGTCTAGATGAAGTTTTGAGACTGGATGTAGAGTATCAACGACCATTAAATCTCAGTGTAGCAAGACTCTTTGGGAGAAAGCTACAACTAGGGACTTCTGCCCAGTCTAAACAGCCACACTCCCTTCCAATGGCCTCAAGTTTACCACCACCACCCATAACTCAACTGCAAGCAGCAACAACAGTTCCTTCTCCAACACGATCAGCTTTTCCCACACATATAAAGCGGTTCTCCAAAGCTGAAGCAGCTAAGCGGCGTGCTAAAGGTCTTTGTTACAATTGTGACAAAACATTTGTCCCCGGTCATAAGTGCAAAAGTTTATCAGAAGTGCAAAAGTTTATTCTGCCTTTGGATGGAAGATGAAAACGAAGAAAAAGGAGTTGACAATCCTACAGAACCTATTGTTTCACTCAACGCCATAACTGGATTTTACTACCCCAATACACTCCAAATGCTAGTGCAATTATCAGATACTTTTGTGCTTGCAATGATCGACTCGGGCAGCACTCACAATTTCATCAACTCCAAACTCGCTTTTTCACTCGGGTTGCCAATAATAACTTGCCAAGATTTCACCGTGACTATGGCTAGTGGCGAAAATCTTGTGTGCAAAGGTGTTTGTGAACGAGTAAAACTAAGGATGATGCATCTTTTGAACTTGATTTTCTTGTCTTACCGCTAACTGGTTTTGATATTATCCTTGGAATGACTTGGTTGGAGGACTTGGGTAATGTTATATATAATTTTAGAGAGAAAAAAGTCTCTTTTAATCTGCAGGGAAGGAAAGTGACATGGACAGGGGGAACACCACCTAATGGTGTCTTCCTAAACTCAGTGCATCCTGCATATTCTAGTGATCAAGTTTTAAAGTGGCAGTCTTGCTATCCACAACAGTGCTATCCACAACATTGAGAAACAATATTCAGCACCGCTGATTGAGAAAGGGCAAGTCAAACCAAAGCCCGTTTTCCTCTCCGGTACAATTGTTTACCAAATGTGACAATTCTTGGCGAATTTGCGTAGATTACAGGAGAAATATTCATACTATGAAGCAGTGTGGAAGGAATTCAATGCGTAGTGACTTCACTTTCCTAACTTCATCAAGCTTGATGTCAACGGAGGGAGTAATGATGCATGCACAAGGCAGCTATATCAACACAAAAAGATGGAAGGTCAGCAGCCAAGGAATTCAAACATCAATCAAGGATAAGGATTGACTAGGATGAGGTTTTGGCTGCTATTAAGATTAAGCAAACATTAATTATGGTAATAAATTTTGCAACCTATGTTAATTTACGATATACTGAGAGAGAATCATAAGCCGCACCCTAAACTGGTTTGGCCTTATCCTTTTATACATCCAATACAACTTACATTAAGACCCCTACACTATCTATGTATACACTTAAGTCTATGATACTTTATACTCTAACACTCCCCCTCAAGCTGGAGCATAAATGTCATGTATGCCCAGCTTGTTACAAATAGATCCCAACTTACTACCATTCAAAGATTTAGTGAACACATCTGCAAGTTGATCTTCTGTTTTAACATAACTCGTATCGATAACCTTCTCCTGAATTTTCTCTCTAACAAAATGACAATCCATCTCTATATGCTTCGTTCGTTCATGAAAAACCGGATTGGAAGCAATGTGAATGGCTGCTTGATTATCACACCATAGTCGCATAGGCAACGAATCACATATACCAATCTCTTTCAATAGTTGACGGATCCACACAAGTTCACAAGTAGCGTGAGCCATAGCTCTATATTCTGACTCAGCACTCGACCTAGACACAACGGATTGTTTCTTACTTTTCCAAGAAACCAAGTTGCCTCCAACAAAAACGCAGTATCCACTAGTAGACCTCCGATCTGAAGGAGAACCTGCCCAATCTGCATCCGCAAACCCCTCCACTCGCATGTGTCCGTGATCACTGTATAACACGCCTTGTCCTGGGGAACGTTTTAGATACCGAAGAATCCTCACAGCAGCATCCCAGTGGATACTTCGTGGTGATGACATAAATTGACTTACTGTACTAACCGCAAATGCAATATCTGGCCTTGTAACAACCAGATAATTTAATTTCCCAACAAGCCGACGATCTCTCTCTGGGTCATCAAATTCATTGCCACCCTCTACTGTAAGTTTCAGATTCGGATCCATGGGAGTGTCACACGGTTTTGCACCTAACATCCCTGCCTCAGTTAATAAATCAAGCACATACTTCCTTTGAGACAAGAAGATGCCCCGTTTACAACGTGCAACTTCAATCCCCAAGAAATATTTCAAACTACCCAAGTCCTTAGTATGAAATTTCTCTTGAACAAATGCCTTTAATTTATCAATACCTGCAGTGTCACCACCAGTAATAACAATATCATCCACATACACAACTAATAAGATCACACCCGCGCTACTCTGTCGATAGAATACAGAGTGATCACTCTGACACCTCGTAAGCCCAAACTCTATCACCACCTCACTGAATCTGCCAAACCACGCACGTGGAGACTGTTTCAATCCATAAAGTGACCGCTTTAACTTGCAGACAAGCCCATACTCCCCCTGAGCAACAAACCCAGGTGGTTGCTCCATATAAACCTCTTCCTGTAAATCACCGTGAAGAAACACATTCTTCACATCAAGTTGATGAAGTGCCCAATGATATGATGAAGCAAGAGATATCAGTATACGAACAAATGAAAGTTTAGCGACTGGAGAGAATGTATCAGAATAATCAACTCCATATGTCTGAGCATATCCCTTTGCAACAAGGCGAGCCTTAAGGCGAGCCAAAGATCCATCAGGATTTACCTTTACAGTATACACCCATTTACACCCGATTGCACGCTTACCTGCTGGTAAAGGAACTAAATCCCATGTCTGATTATGTGAAAGAGCACTCATCTCCTCCTGCATTGCCTTATTCCATCCAGGATTACCTACTGCTTCAGACACAGACTTAGGAATAGGATAAGACTCAAGGAGATTAACAAACGCACATTGTTCAGAAGATAAACCATGATAACTAACAAAATTAGAAATCGGATGTAAGGTACAACTACGTTTACCTTTCCGAAGTGCAACTGGAACATCAAGATCAGAGGAAGGAGCAGCGGAAGCAAGATCATGCAACAATGGGACTGGCTCGGTAGAGGTAGAATCAGGAGGAACATCTCTCGATCGACGGGTATAAACATGCTGAATAGGAGGTCGAACTATTTGCGGAGTAGTAGGTGGGTACACAACTCGATAAATGAGAAAGTCATCATCAGAGACCGACTCAACAGGAGGTGCGTGAGAGGTGGGATAAAATGATGCAACCTCATGAAACGTAACATCGGCTGAAATCAAATACCGATTCAGGTCTGGAGAAAAACAACGATACCCTTTCTGAGTACGAGAGTAACCTAAGAATATACACTTCAGTGCCCGAGGATCTAACTTGGTAATGCCAGGACGATGATCACGGACAAAACAAACACATCCAAATATCCTAGGAGAAACACTATATAGAGACCGGGAGGGGAACAAAACACGATATGGAATTTCTCCTTGAAGCACAGAAGAAGGCATCCGATTAATAAGGTGGCAAGCAGTTAGGATAGCATCAGCCCAAAAATGTTTCGGAACATGCATTTGAAATGAGAGAGCTCGAGCAACTTCAAGTAAGTGACGATTCTTTCTCTCAGCTACCCCATTCTGTTGAGGGGTATCAACACACGATGAGTCGTGGAGCATGCCACGAGACGCCATAAATTTAGAATACACATTAGAGTAGTACTCTTGAGCATTATCACTACGAAGACATTTAACACGCACATTAAATTGAGTCTCAATTTCAGCACAAAACTCAGAAAATATATCAAATAACTCCGAACGATTTTTCATTAAGTAAATCCAAGTTACACGAGAATAGTCATCCACAAAAGTAACAAAATACCGATAACCTAATTTTGAAACAACTGGACTAGGACCCCAAATATCAGAATGTACGACATCAAATGGGGCATCCACCCTGTTATTGACTCTAGGAAAATAAGAAATGCGATGATGCTTTGCAAATTGACACGCATCACACGCAAGATTAGGCAAATGACAAAGATCTGGACACAACTTCTTAAGACTCGATAAAGAAGGATGACCCAATCGGCAATGAATCTGGAAAGGGGTGACAGCGGAATTCAAACATGTAGATGAGGACGCAGCCTGAAAGTAGTAGAGCCCCCCAGATTCCTTCCCTCTACCAATAATCCTTTTCGTCGCACGATCCTGAAAGACACAATATGTAGGAAAGAATGAGACTTCACAATTATGATCACGAGTAAATTTACTAACGGACAGGAGATTGAAAGAGAAACCCGAAATGAATAAAACTGTAGACAAAGTGAGCGACGGTGTAAAACATATACTACCATGCCCCTGAATAGGTGCTACAGAACCGTTAGCCAGTGTGACAGTAGGTGTGGACGACACGGGAGTGAACGAAGAAAATATACCTCGATTTCCAGTCATATGATCAGAGGCACCAGAATCGATGACCCATTTATAGTCAAACAAAGAGACAAAAGCAGTAGATTTACCTTTCTGGACAAAAGTAGCAGTAGAGGAGGACGAAGATGCCTGAAACTGTGTATAACGAGCAAACTCTTCGTCAGACATCATTACCATCTTACCCTCTGTCGGCTGGGATGGGGACGATGCAGTAGTCATAGAATCAGAAGCAACATGAGCAAATCTCTCTGGCTTCCCATGCAGTTTCCAACAAGTGCGCATCATATGACCTGGTTCCCCACAGTGATAACAAGTACGTCCCTCTGTAATCTCTCTTCCTCTACCTCGACCACCCGGACGACCTCCTCTGCTAGGTCCCCTTCCACCTCGACTACTACCCTCAGGAACCCGATATCCCTGACCCACAAGAGCCGAGGAGTCACGTGTCAAAGCAACATTCTGACCCTCTTTACTACTGCTTGCTCCTGACTCTAAAGAAGAACGAAGAACACGTGAAAAGGCATCCTGAAGAGAGCCCACATCTGTACCCGATAAGATATTAGAGCGAGCAGTACTGAACTCTGATCGTAAACCAGCAAGAAATCCAAGGATGATCAATTGTTCACGTTGTGCCTGCATAACAGTAACATCTGTACTAAGCGGTAAAAGCGAACTCCACTCCGCTGCTAATTTCTTATAATCAGCAAAATATTGGGTGACTGTACGATCTTTTTGATCTTGGCGAAACAACGAACAAGACAAGTCATAAATTTTGTTCATATTATCCTTTCCTCCGTACAGAACAGCCAAATATTCCCACATATCTCTTACGGTATCCGTATGTGCAACTAACTCAGCAACCTCTTCATCCATAGAATTCATCAGCTTATAATACAAATCAGCATCTTCTCTCATCCATTTGGCATCTGTTGGTTGAACAGTAGTGAGATGATCTTCTTTGTTTTGCCCTTTCAAATTCATCTCAACTACACGACGCCACATTAAGTAATTCTTTCCAGTTAATCTTTTATCAGTAATCCTAGACCCAGTAGATATTACTTCAGAAACCACCATCTTGGCACCAGAAGACTCGGTATCCGGCATTTTGAACGGACAGCAGCCAACAGACAAAAAGAACAGCAAGAAATACCAAGAAATACTAAGAACAGCAAGAAATCACCAAACCAGAAAAACGAACAGGCAACTGGAGTCTGTGAACGCCGACGACCGAATCTGTGGTGGTCCGGCGAGAATCCTCCGGCGAACGCGCCGGCGCGTGAGGCGCGTGAGGAGACTTTCCGGCGACCGTTAACGGCGGGACTGGGACAGACGAAGTCGCCTGGGCTGGACGAATACTCGATGCAAGCAACCTGGCCGGAAAAAGTTGAAAATCCGGCGAGTATCCTCCGGTTTACGATTTGTCGACTTCTTCTTCAAACGGGTCGCACGATCACGGCGATCCAATCGGAACTACTCTGATGTCGATTTCTTCAGATTAATCGCACAACCACGGCGGCGATCTCGAACCCTATTTCGGAACCCGCTCTGGATACCATGTTAATTTACGATATACTGAGAGAGAATCATAAGCCGCACCCTAAACTGGTTTGGCCTTATCCTTTTATACATCCAATACAACTTACATTAAGACCCCTACACTATCTATGTATACACTTAAGTCTATGATACTTTATACTCTAACATTAAGATTAAGCAAACATTAATTATGGTAATAAATTTTGCAACCTCTGTAAGCCTTTAAAAGGCGAGCTTAATAATGGAATAACCATTGAAGTTTGAAGGAAAGAAAGTATTAGGGAGTGTGGGGAGTTCTCAATAAAAAATTCCCAATTCTATTCCTTTATGTATTTCTTTTTCTTTATTTCCCCAGCCAATTTTCCACCCAGCATTATAGCTAAGCCAAATATCCCTAAATCCTCTTTTCTTGCCGCTCAAAGGCCTGTGATGCGTTCCATTACAAAATCAGCCCGTAACAGAACACATTCTAAGCACTCTCATGGTTTCTCTATCTACCAATTTATGATCCTTACTATTTCATATCCTCAGGATTGGCACTAAGTGGTTCATTGAGATTCGTACCGAATAAATAATCTTTTTTCTGCATTCTCCAATGCCCATAGTCCAATCAAACATCAATATCTCTCTTCCAATCTCAAGTGTTTCCCACATATCTAGTGCCTAGTGCTCTGATTCACTACGTCTTTGGTGGGGGGGGGGGTGTACTAAGCAAGGACATTGCACTTGTTGTTTGCGGTGTTACAATGGGTTTATGGCGGCCACTTTATGTTTATATAGAGGTAGAACAGAGCTCTAAACATAAAGATAAATTGCTCATGTTTGATTGCACATGCTTGTACCTATATTCCTTAATTTTCAATTGTTGTTAAATAGGTATTTGAATAGTGATGTTTGAAAATGTCACGGAACCCAGATGTTCTGTTAAAAATAGTGATGTTGATAATATTTCCAATCCAACGGCTATTGTGAATTCAATTCACAAGAAGATCACTGAGCTCAATCACAGTGTCTCTCAATGCATAGCCAAAACTGCAATTCATCAAAGAAATGTTGTTTGGGATTAAGCCACGTAGTCATAAGGTTGTTAGTTTGTTAGTGGCATATTTGTAAATACTGTGCTGTAAATAACATAGATAGTCAAGGGTAATATTGTACATGTGTAGGGGTATTTAAGCAAGTCTGTACAGTTGTGTAAATTCAGTTACAGAAGAGGAAGTTGTTTCCCTCCCAAAATTTCTCTCTCTAGTTTACGTTCTTGTTCTTCATTTACCTTTGCTTTGATTCACTTTTCATCAATGATTCTTGCTCAAGATTGATGATCTGTATCAAAGTTAACATGTTCTTTCATATTTCCCTTTGCACTTTGAAGCAAGCATCTGATCTGTTGACTGTGGCTATATGTTACACTTGACCAATCTTACGCTCATGGACTGGAAAGAAACAGTTGATCCCCTGCTTACTCTTGATTTTTCTTCTATTAAACAAGTGGGTTAATCTAATTATATGCCCATCGGTGGAAAGTGGAAACTGAAACTTCAAACTATTGGCTAAAACTTTGCATTGTATATTCCCATGGTACTTTTTTTTTTGGGGGGGGGAGGGATTTAAAATTTTGGACAAACAGTAATCTTTCTGTGAACATGTTATGAATTCACAAAATAACACTAGTTGAAAAGAGCACATTGACTAGGATGGAATAAGATAATGGTGCGTGTTTGATCTTTATTACCCTCATATGTGCAGGAATCAATAGAATGTTAAATTCAGTGCATGGACAATGAATGGTTTACTTTTTTTTATTTATTTATGTGGTTAGGTTCATCATATGCTGCTAGTTTGTTCACCAATCGCCTAATTTCGGGAGGCAAAATCCGAGGCATGGCTGTGCAATGCTTAAGTTCAGCACCTAGAGTAGAAGCTTTGGGGATTACTAAATATGATGCTAATTTGCCTCCTATTAAGCGCAGAGATGTAATTCACTTGGCTTTTGGTGTTTCAAGCTTTTTTATTGGCTCATCTTATGCTGAGGCAAATGGCTTACCCCCTGAGGACAAACCCAAACTATGTGATGACACTTGCGAGAAAGAGCTTGAAAATGTATGGTGAGAATACATCTCTCTCTAATCATTGTATCCATCTCCACCTTATTTTCGATCAAGATTAGGGGGAAAAGGATCATGTCAGATGTGGTTACTGTATATAGAAAACATCCTTTTATCAATTTTCCTTCTTACATTACGTTGATTTCTTCAGCACCTTGATATGCTCCTCATTCCTCAATCCCCTGATCTCTTATAAATGCCAGAAAACATCTTTATATGCACCTCATTCCCCAAATATCTGATCTCAAACAATTGCCAGAAAACATGTTTGACGATCATCTTGTTTTCTCTCTCTCACTCTCACACTCACGCAGAACACACAACACTTAAATACATAGTGTAGGAACGTGTACGTTTATTATTTCCGACACTCACACATGCATTGTTTTAGCATTTGTAGGTAATTGAGTGTTATTTTTTGTTTTAGCATTTGATCACATTCATGTACTTGTTTCATCATTTTCCCCCTGATTATGACATGTGGCTAGATTACACGCTGATATACAAACTTTTGATTGATTTAGGTACCATTGGTAAGTACCCCATCTGGTTTGCAGTACAAGGATATTAAAATTGGTGCAGGCCCCAGTCCACCAGTTGGTTTTCAGGTAAATTATTGGCATCTACATCAAAATGGAATGACTTCTATGGGTCATCTCCAGTTATATTGAGTTAATTTGAACAAAACGATTGCTATCATGCATGGCAAGCTGAATATTTTCGCATTTTAATTTTATGGTGCCTATCTATCCCGTTCCCGTTGCACTTTATTTATGCTAAACTGTATTGACACTTCTATGCATGAAATTATCTAGGAATTTTGCAGTACTTAATAGATTTAATCTCTCTCATACAAAAATCTTGTTCATTAATACAGGTAGCTGCAAATGTTATTGCGATGGTTCCATCTGGGCAAATATTTGACAGGTTTTAGCCTGATATCTTGTTCATTCTTCTCAAGTTATGATATTTTCATTGTGATTGTTCTCCGTTTGGAACAAATGAAAGCTTATTAGATTATAAGAAGAATATACAAACATCGAACAAGGCAGATCTATGATGTTAAAAAAAAAGTAATAATTCACTAGGATACGAATAAGCATCGATATAGAATCAAGATCATCTGTGGACACCCCTCTAAAACAAAGCATGAAAACGTAGTTTCTTCTTTCAGACAGATAACTGCAGTCATTAACCTGATCACAAAAATGAGGGAGTTCTGTAGAGTAATGCCCCAAACCAAACTAGACATAGCAAAATGGCAGAAAATATGCAGCGTTGGTGCCCTCAAAAGGGTCAAACCCCTACATCCGTAGATGAATTAAAACCCTCCATTAACCGGAAGAACTCTCTGTCTTACTGTGAATGATGGGTACTCCTCATTGGTGCACAGAGATAGTGATTGTTCGTTTACTTAGATCTGTTGGCCTACTGGTCTAGGATTGGGGTTGTTTTATTGGATGAGCTTAATAATATCGCTAGTCTTTGTGGGCCCAGGTGGTGAATTGGTGGGGATCTTAATGTCCCAAGGTGTTTGGTATGGAAGCAGGTTGGTTCTAGGTTTACTGCAAGCATGGTAAGTTTTGATTGTTTAATTCGTGAGAATGAGTTGTGAAATACGTATTTGTTTATCTAACAGTCAATTTAATTTGTGTGTTTCTTGGTAGTGCCTCTAGGATAGATAGGTTTCTTCTGTCTGATGGGTGGGAGGATTCCTTTCCTTTCCTTGTCTCCGTACTTGATACTTTTAATCATTTTCCATTTCCTTATAATTTAGTTCCATGCAGTGGGGTCGTATGCCTTTTTCTTGTTAGCTGGTGGAATGAATATCATATTTAAGGATTGACGAGGTTTGTTTTCAATGAGAGATCTTTTGGTTCGTAAGTCACAAGTTTTGCATGTCATTGCTGTGACTGATAGGCGGAGGACTGTAGGCTTTTAGTGTTAGACAGAGTGCTCTAAGGGTGGTTTTGAGCAGGGAGGACACTAGTTGTTGTCAGGAGGATAGGTCGTAGTTGTTCAATGAGGGGGTCTGTGATTCTGGATTTTTCTATCTTGCATAAGAGGCGTATGGTTCCATTACAGGCGTGTGGCTGGACAATGAGAATTGTTGTCGAACCGTTAATTTAGTTACGAGCTTAAGAAGGATATGTTAGTTTTAAGTTAATAAACACTTGTTTGGTGATGAGATTCCCAGTAGGGCTATGCTATAGGAGCTGGTCGTTGAGGAGGTCAGACGGCCATGATTAGAATAGAAGGGGAGAAGGCCCTTGACCGTGACAGTTTTTTATGGCCCTTTCAATCTAGTTAATACTCCCTCTATCCCAAAATGATCTTCTCATTTGCCATTTTTCATTGTCCCAAAAAGTTGTTCTCATTTCTCCAATTTGGGCTTAAATGTGGATAAACACAACATGACTAGTGAAGCAAGTGTTCATTGAAATGGTATTTTTGGGGGGAAGGACATTAACTCCACTTTCATTACTCGTGTTTACGAGATTCTCGTTGAAGTCTTGCCAGTGAGATTCTCGACGAGTTCTGTTTTGGAGCACACTACATGTGATGCTCAAAGTGCCTTATGGGGGTCTTCATAGTGTCAATGTGTAATATCCGCCCCCTTGATTTTTTATATTTTAAAGACTCCTTTAATTATTAATTGGACCAAAGTAATTAAAGAGGAGTGTTAGACTTTTAAGTTGTGGGCTTAAGTTATTAAACCCAACAAGGAGAAGGATGTAATTCCTTTTTAGTTAGGGAATTGGAAACCCTAAAGTATTTATACTCTTCGCTAAACCCTAGCCTCATTATTTATCAACCAAGAAAAGAAAACAACGGCAAGAGAAAGAGAGAGAGATCGGCCGAGAGAGAGAGAGAGAGAGAGAGAGAGAGAGAGAGAGAGATCAGAGAAGGAAGAGAGAAGGTCGGAGTTGGATCATCAAAGGTAAACTCCTTAACCTTTTCATCTCCGTCTATAAAGACTAATCATTTGAAAACAATGATTTTAGAAACCCTAGATTGATGATAAGAACTAGGGTTTACATGTTAAAGTATAAGAAGAAGGAAGGATATGTGTGTGGTGTGTGTGTGTGCAGTGTTTGTAGTGTGTGTGTGTGTGTGCCGTGTGTGTGTGTGGGTGTGGGTGTGTGTGTCGTGTGTGTATAGTGTGTGTGATGTATTTTCGTGTGTGCTGGAAAAGGTGTATTTAGTGTGTGTAATGGTAGTATTGAAAGTAAAGATTGATTATAGAAACCTTAGGGGTGTTTTAGCAACCCTATTAGGGTATTGGTTAACCATAAAAGGAGTTAAAGTAGAATAACTCATAGGTTAACGAGATGGATTAAAAAGGATTAAGGTACTTAAAGTAAATAGAGTTACTTGTACCTAAGATTAAGTCCTTTTGCATGATTGTAGATTTGTGCAAGAAGAATTGCGAGGAGGTGCAAAGTAACCCAAGGTAAGGGATTACGTTCTTTAGACTTTTTGTTTCAATCCTTTGAGTTAGGATTCCATGTTTTTAAAAGTATATGGGCTACCACGTGGCAGGTAGTGTTTTTAAAATGATCCCTCGTATGATCGTTCTTTGATGAATCTTACCCTTGATTGTATCTTGTTCAAGGTGTATCCAAGTTTTGAAATTGCTTAATGTGTTCTTGTACCATGGGACCTCGTATGTAAATAGGTCTGTCTAAATGAACGGATGTAGTTAAATGGTCCGATTGAAAATGACATAATTGAACTTAACCTTGTCTGATTGAAAATGACTTGGGCTTGATTACTACTTGAAAAGTAGTGTTGATTATCATGTATATCAGATATGACGTAAGGAAGCACCCTGAAAAGGTGTAAGGTTTCTTATGTTAAGAACACCCTGAAAAGGTGCAAGTAAAGTGACTTTGGGAATTGACGGATTTCTTGAAGATGAATCCTTGATTGTTTCTTGTTCTTGTGATAGTGCTACAAGTTCTCTTTAAGTATTTGTAACTGTATTTTGAAAGTATTACAGTTAGATTTATTGATGATTAGCCTTTCATTGAAAGTAACTGTTTGACTCCGTTCTTTCGGTCATCTCTTCCTAGTACCCGAAGAGATCCCGTATGAACTTACTGAGCACTGTTCGCTCACCCCTTTCATTTCTTTTCCCCTCCCAGGTAATGAGTAGGTGAAGGATTTGTCGCGAGGAAGGCGGCGCATTTAAGAAGATTGAAGTATTTCCTAAATGTTTAGTTGATTAAGCTAGGGGATTGCACTAGCCGTTAAGGTTGAAAGACAGTTATTTCCGCATTATTTGAATTATGGTTTGGATGTACTAGCCGTTGAGATACCGGGTTTTATTTTGGGGATTTTATATTTGAATAAAGATGACATTTTATTGTTGAAAAGTTTGGGATGTTACACAATGTTTCTTTATGTAACATGGTGGTCTGAGGACAGGCTCGGCCCTGTAGCTAGGCAAATGAGATGGTGGCCTAGGGCCCCGAAATTTAGGTCAATTTAGTGCCCCAAATTTCTAAGTTTACTATATTTATAAAAGGCCCCATTTCAGATTAAAGTAACCTTGTTGTTCCAGTGGTAAAGGTGTGTTGCTTGAAGTATTGTGCGTGGGTGATGGGCTGGGTTCGAACCCCAGTAGCTACTAATGAAAATCAAGTCCTCGTCATAGAGGGGGATGCCTATGGTCTGGGTCCTTTTGCCTATAACTTTCAAATTTCCTAGGTTCATATGTCTGTGAAAATCATGGTTCTTTATTAGGGAACTGTGTAAAGGAAACCACCATCAAGGTACCAGTTTCAGAATCAAAATCTTGTTTGGTGATGCTAGTAATCATAGCTGACGAACTACTAAAAGAAGGTCAATTGAAGAGCTATGAAAGAACAGTTACCTGATTTAGAATGTTTTAGTTTCTTCATTGTTAGAACTTAGTATGGAATGAATTTGGGGAAGAAGGTGAAGTCTGACATTCAAAAAGCTATAAGCAGCTTGATTTGTTATGGTTAGATTCATGGCATTTTCTAAGCATCTTATTGAAACATGGGTGAGTTTGTTTCAGTTATCATTCTTCTTCAATCTTCGTCACTGGTTTTTTGCAGAATCAGTTTGTTCTATCTTTAACCCGTTGCATACACCGCAAGAATTGATGATTGCATTAGTGTATGCGGATGCTACTCTTGTAGCTTGAAGAATATTGTGGTTCAAAATGGATTTTTCATCACTAAACACAAGTGGAATAATTAATTAGTGAACTTGGCTGGTTCTATGCAATCCAAAAAAGCATAGTATTTATGCAGGAAAAACTAATTGAAGATTTTTGAGGGGTGAAGTGGTTTCCGTCCCACTTTCAACTGGAAACTTTTTGCTATGCATCTCGCCTTCAATTGGCCATATGCTTCATATACTGTCAAGAGGGTGAGTTGGTTCATCGCTGGTACTATCCACATCACTACAATTCATTGTTTCATGAAAGGATGAATCATTCTGAAATGAGCCACCATTGTATTTGGAATGCCTTCAATTTTGATTACTTTTATTCATGATGTTGTTGATCAGTAGATGATTAGAAGATTTAGTTTGAGGGTATGATTTACATATAAAAAAGGTAGATACTTTAAGCCCTTTTTATCTGGTAACAGTGCTACTAATTTTATTCATGAGATACCTTATTTTTGCCTGGTTTAATTCTTAATCATCTCTGTTCGAATTCCAGCTCACTGGAGAAGGGTCAGATTTATATCTTCCGTGTCGGGGCGGGTCAGGTAAGCCTACCCTATACATTATTTTATTTATTTCTACTTAAACCTTGTTTATCAGGCCATTCAATCAGTCTATCACCCGTTTTAGCTTAGCAAGATAATGCTAAATCACTATATAACTGCCAGCCAATTCAATGTCACACCTGTATTTTTGATCTTCAAGTAGGTCTGACACCTATCTTGAGCATATAGAAGAAGTGTAAGTTAATTTGGTATTAGGCTCCCTCTTTTCTGGTTTTGTTTCAAGAGTTGTGGTCCTTAAATGAATGTGTGTCCTTAATCTTTACATTCTTTCCATTCATTAAATAAATCCTCATTTTCAGTTTTCAGTACAATGAAAGAACGAAAATAATATATATTTAAAGATAGTCTAATTGCTGTCAGACGACCTTTATCTGAATTTGCTTCCATTTGTGTCTATACTGGTGAGGTGCTGTTGTATTGGCTAAACAACAAGAATAACAACAAAGCCTTAGTCCCAAAATGATTTAGGGTCGGCTAACATGAATTCTCATATGTAATCATGGAAGAAAAAATGTGAGAGAAAAAAATAAAAAAAATTAGAAGAAGAAATAGGTGGGTGCTGTTGTATTGGCTACAGAAAAGAAAAAGATGTAATCCTTAAGGATTAATTTCTCAAAAGTCCCTGAAACAAAATATAATTTCTATTAAGGACCTTGGATTTTTTTATTTCTAAAAAGTCTACAAGTTGGAATTCTATTGCTCAAAAGCCCTTTGAGAGTGGTTGAGAGACGTGTCAGACCACGGATGGACCTTAGAGAAGTGTCTGAGAGACGTGTCTCAGACCACAGATGGACCTTATAGTAATAAAAAAATGTATAGTCCTTAATAAAGAATAAATGTTTGTCTAAAGAACTTTTGAGAAAATACCCTAATCCTTTACTCCTACTTATCTCATTTCAAAATTTAATGAAGGGAAAGTAAGTTTTGTAACTAATGTACTTCCAATAAAGGGTTTTATAAAACAATCAAAGTTGTAAAATGAGGTTAAAACCCCCCAACTTCCTTATAGAGATTTATTATATTATTTTTGTCCATATCCTGTTAAGAACTTAGTGGATGTTCTAAGTAGGGGTTGAGACGCCAAGTTGAGAGATTTCAAGGTAAAGAAGATACGGAGTATCTCTTATTTTCCATCCGTTGATGTGCATGTGTTTGTGTGAAAGGAATGTATGAAACATTAGATTTGGATTCAGTTTAGTTTTTTGGATGAAGGGTCAGGGGTTAAGTGAGGAACGTACCATGAGTACAATGGTAAAATGAACAAAAATACTCCATCACAAAATGATCTTCACATTTGACTATTCAAACTTTTTAAGGATATGAACCCTGCTTCACTAGCCATGGTTTCTTTATGCACTTTTAAGCCCAAATTGTAGAAACGAAGAACGTTTTGGGACAATGAGAATGGGCAAATGAGAAGATCATTTTGGGACGGAGGGAGTAATAAATAATGAAGGAGGTTGAAAAACAGAGCTTCATAAAAGTACAATGGCTCGTCTTCTCACTAACTCCAATTTATAACATTTAATAGTCACTAAGAAATTACTCCATCTGTCCTTAAATGAGTGTCCATTTTCAGGATTTTTTTTGTCCAAAAATGAGTGTCCATTTTGATCATAACTTTGTCCCTAAATGTTTTTTATTTTTATTTTTTTCGAATTTTTTTTTTCACCAATTTCTTTAAACTTGAAAAAACTAAATGTTTGTAAAGAGGATTACAAGATTATATACTCCCTCCGTCCCATTTGAAGCTTCACCATTTTGGTGATGGCACACAAATTAAGAAAAGTGACGTGTGTAAGTAGGGTTGTGAGAGGGGAAAAAGTTAGTGGATATGACAAGTGGGGCCTACAATTTAAATATGTGAGAGGGGAAAGTTAGTGGGTATGAGAAGTGGGCCCCATAATTTAAGTATGTGAGAGGAAGAAGTGAGTGGGTATGACAAGTGGGACCTACATTTTTTACCATTTTAGGAAAGGATGAAGCTTTTAACGGGACACCCATTTGGGTAAAAGATGAAGCTTCAAATGGGACGGAGGGAGTATGTATTTTGCCACTAAATTATACAAAAAGTTATGTCTCTTAAAATGGAATTTGGACACTCATTTAGGGACAGAGTTAGTAGTATTTCTTCCCCTTCCCTTTGCTACTTGAAGTAACCTTTTCAATCTTAAAACTTTGTTACACATGGATTTTGCATTAGAACTCAATCCTACTAGAAAAAGAAAATGATTACATTGTTCAGTTACTGATAAAAATGACTAAATAGGTTGTCAAAGGGCTTGACGAAGGAATTCTAAGCATGAGAGTTGGTGGGAAACGCCGACTTTATATTCCTGGAACAGTAAGTAAATGGCCTTTTCTTTTAGCATACTCCCTCCTTCCCAAAATGATTTAATACTTTTTTCGCTGTTATTGAGAAGGAACTTTAAGCAATAATTTTAAGCTGATTTAATTATACTAATGAAAATCTAAAACTTGTTATTGATAGACTATCAACAATACTATCAAAAACAAGTTTTAGATTTTCATGAGGACAATTAAATCAACCTAAAATCATTGCTCAAATTTCCTTCGCAATAACAGCGAAAAAAGTAGGAACATCATTTTGGGACGGAGGGAGTATTATTCTTTTTTCCCCTTGAATTTCCACTCATGATGTTGCACTGTGTGTAAATGTCATATTCCTTTTATTACGTTTTTGTCTTCTTTCACCTTGATGCAAACTGAAAGCTATGCGGATAAGTTGATATTGTTCTTGTAAGTATCAACTTTTTGTTATTGAGTAGACAAATGTCCTTTACGATTGACAGTTAAGCCCAAACAAAGCGAAATGGAAAATATTCCTGTAGGAAATAGTAGAAAGTAATTACTCCCCCGTCCAAAAATGATGTCTAATTTTGTCCCAAAATGAATGTCTGATTTTTAAATAACTTCGTCTCCACTTTTTTTTTTTTTTTTTACCATTTTGTTTTTTCACATTTCATTGTGTACTGACATTGGAGTTTAGGCTCAAAGAAAGCTAAAAGTCTACAAAGGTAATAGGAAAGAAGGTGAGATGAGTATGAAAAACTGCTTTATTTTATTCTCATAACTAAGGCTAAAGCAATGAACTCTGCTTATGGATTGTGCCACTATCTCCTTTTTCTTGCACACAAACAATCCTGAACCAAGGCTAAAGCAATAGTGAGAGTACTTTTCATACTCCCTCCGTCCCAAAATTTCACTAGCCATTTCGTGTTTATGCACATTTAAGCCTAAATTGTAGAAATAGGAAGAACGTTTTGGGACAATGAAAAATGTCAAATGAGAAGATCATTTCGGGACAGAGGGAGTGTCAACACAACCAGCTTGAAACCCTGCAGTCCACACTCCAAACCTGCAGTGAACTTGATTCCATAGTCTAGGACTCTAGTGTCCTTAGAACTCTCTTGGCTTCATCCCTAGTTGAGGTACTTTTCTTTGCAGTTTTTCCGAAAAGATACAAGAAACAATCTAATTGTTTCTAATCTAGCTATAGGAGCAAAAGTATATGAAAAATCAGCGCCAAGGATTTGAGCATACCCGTTATTAACAAGTCTTGCTTTGTGCTTGTTGACGGAACCATCTGCATTCATTTTGGTTATGAAAACCCACTTGACTCCTATCACTTTTCGGTCCCTTGGTCTATTTACAAGCCTTCCTTCTCAATCATGATGAACAAGGGTGTTCTTTTTTCCTAATAGAAATGGAAACATAAATATAAAAAACAATTAATGATACGAGTCCCTAGCTAGAGTTGCCCCTCAGTAAACAAGGCACACATAATTCCTATCAACCTTTCTCGATTGAAGCTAAGGAGCATAACTCCATTCAAGTATATCTGAAAAAAAATTAAAAAAAAAATCAAAACATCATCACTGCATTTTCTTCAGTTCCGATTGGTTCACCATCTCAAGTGAACGCACATTCACTTATTGGCCTTCTTGCATATTACAGTAACTTTTCTCCAAAGGGTATGCTTTGATTTTGTATTGCTTGTTTCTATTATTTTCCCTTCCTGTTGATTCATCTAATTGAAAGCTGGATTCAGATATTGCATACTGAGTATTTGTTTTGCTTGATATGCAGTGTACGACTATTGTAATTTTTGGTTTTCTAATATTTTCCCTATGTCTCTTGAGTAGTTGGCATTCCCAAAGGGTCTCACTTCAGCTCCTGGAAGGCCAAGGGTAGCTCCTAACAGTCCCGTTGTTTTTGATGTGAGCTTGGAATATATACCTGGGCTTGAAGTTGACGACGAAGAGTAAGATAATTGAAATTCTTTCTCATTGCTTATTTGGTAAGTATCGACTTTTCTGATGGATGATTGCTTCTTGGTAAATGTTAATTTCTCCAACAAGTGAAGGAGCTTCTCTCTCTCTTTTTTTTTTTTTGGTATTTCCCCCCTTGTTATACCTCATGATTATAATTTATATACCTACTTGAAATTTCCTTTGATTCAACTTTTCATTTGATATATCAAAGCGGGCTCTCCATACCTTGTTATCACATTATTTACTATGACCTGAAAGTAAGGCTCCATCTATTTTGGGGTTCGGGGAAATGTTTTGTGGAAAATGTAGTGAATTTGTTTTCAATAGTTTGGTAAAATTTAAGAGTTTTTCTAACTGATTCCTACAAAATAATAACTGTGAGTTAAGGCCGGCGGTTCCCCAGCTAAAAGTCTCCGGCGTGAGTAAGTATATTTTGGGATTGGGCACATCAGTGTGGTAGTGGGTGGTGGTTATGATGACAAACATGTGGGGAAACTTATGGGTTTGTAAAATGATAGCATTTCAGGGATTATAATGGGTCTTGTCAAGACTGGAGACCTAAAACAGAATCTCAAAATCAATAATCAAAACACTAACAACCATTGAAACTGCAAAAATGATAGGGCAAGGCAGGAGCATTCCTTTAACTGTCAACTTATCCAGAAAACTAACAAGATGGAAGGAAATACAGAAGAAAAAAATATATGTACAAACAACAAATAATAGTTTGCAATAATAAAAGATAAGTTCAACAACATATAAAAAAAAAAAAAAAAAAGGTAAGATGACCCCCAATGACAGTGAAAGTTGAGCAAGCAAACCAGAACTCATCTCCCCTGCTATAAAACTAGCCAACCAGTACCCAATGATCTGAGACATTTACCACAATTTCTAGCCTCCTCTCCACTTCCCAAACATTATGAGCTAAAAGGTGGTGTGGTATTAATATCTTTGAAAATTCCTACAACAGTAGTGTGCAAAATCATGCAACAAATGAATCGCGTCGCTTCTTGATATTTGCACCCGCTTCCGGCTGACCTTTTCTCATCATGGCCACAAATTCATCATAATTGATTCGACCATCCTGCAATAATTTAGTAGTACATACAGTCACAATAATATCACCAATGCTAGTATTATTATATACTATCTCCATCTCAAAATAATCTGACTATTCAAGGATATGGACACTTGTTTCACTAGCCATGTTTTGTTTATGCACATTTAAGCCTAAAACATGAAGAAATTTTTGATACGATAAAAAATGGCCAATGAGAAGATTATTTTGATTTGATTTTTGTTGCTTACATTATCTGCATCAACTTCGGAAATGATTTCCTTTATGTCCTTGTCATCATTCATTCCAAATTCACGGAGAGCTTGCTCTAGTTCTTCTCTCGTAATGTACCTGAAAATAGAACAATATCATATATACAGTATACTCTATGATAAGACGTAATTGTGATTGTAGTGTATTTTTTATTTACCCGCTGTTGTCTTTATCAAAATATTGGAAAGCAGTGTAAAGATGCTCTTCTCTGTCCATTCTGTTCAAATGCATTGTTGCTGTAATGAACTCGTCATAGTCTATTGTTCCATTTCCATCTGCATCTGCCTGTTTATTTATCAAGGACATACATGGTCACAACACAACAAACTTGCTTTAAAACGTAAAATACAGGAGTTGAATTCAACTCACAGCTTCCATCAATTGTTTAACTTCATATTCAGATAGCTTTGTGCCCTGCTTGGCGAGTCCTTGCTTAAGCTCCTCGAGTGTTATTGTGCCACTATTGTCCGAGTCCATGCCTTTGAACATCTGCTTCAATCCCATAATTTCTTCCTCCGAAAGGCACCCCGCAATTACCCGAAGAGCAACTTTCTTGAAGTTATTCATTGCACGGAACTGTTTAAGTCTATCAAGAACAGCATTGTCAAGGGGTGTATCAGGTGCTTCACCATCTTCCTTGATCCATGGATGAGCTGAAATAGGCGGATGTTAAAATTATGAATCGATCGATCATATAGAGGATTGAAAATAAATATGTGTGGTTGGTTAGCTTACAAAGAACTTGAAATGCAGTGAGGCGCTGCTTGGGGTCAGAAGTCAACATCTTCCTAACAAGGTCCTTAGCCTGGGGAGAAATTGAAGGCCATGGGTCAGTCGTAAAATCAATATGCCCTCGCAAGATTGCATTGAATATCCCGTGCTCCGATTCTGAAACAAAATTTTATTTTTTTTTCTGATTATTATTTAATTCACAAAATAAAAGTCAGTCATTTATTCATTCATTCATTCAGATCACCTGCCCAAAAAGGAGGAACTCCACAGAGAAGAATATATAACATCACCCCAATGCTCCAGATATCAACTTCAGGTCCATATTTTCTCTTCAACACTTCTGGTGCAATATAGTATGCACTCCCCACTATATCTTTAAATACTTCTCCTGCAATACCATCAAATTAATTTCACCCTTAAAAAAATTATACAATTCTTCCTCTCTAAATTTCTCTCCATCATTATTTCATTGTTTGAATTAAATATTTTGCATGACTAAATACATATACGTACCTTGCTTGTAAAATACGGATAGACCGAAATCGGTAGCCTTGAGAGGTGAATTCTCATCCTTATTCAAGAGGAGGAAGTTTTCAGGCTTAAGATCTCTATGAATGACTCCCATAGAATGACAAGTATGAACAATCTGAACAATGGTTCTTAGCAAAGATGCAGCAGCCCTCTCCGTGTAATGCCCCTTTGCAATAATGCGATCAAACAGCTCCCCACCCGCACACAACTCCATCACCAGATGCACTGAATGCTTATCCTCAAACGCACCCTTAAGTTCTACAATATTAGGCTGCCCTGTCAAATGATGCATTATTTGCACCTCCCTCCTCACGTCTTCTATATCCTCCTTGTTGACAAGCTTCCTTTTCGCGATTGTTTTGCAGGCGAATTGCTCCCCGGATTGTTTATGGGTGCACAAATGGGTCACACCGAACTGTCCCCTGCCTAGCTCTTTACCCATGGTGTAAAGGGTACGGACGTCTTCCATTGGTCGACCCAAAACGGGACCCATAGCTGCAGGCTTTGAAGGCTTGGAAGAATGATGAGAAGTAGGGGATGCGTTTGTTTTAGGAGGGGTGGTGGGGTTGTTTTGAGAGGCCGATTTTTCATCTGATTTCTCATCATTGTTATTGTTGTTATTATCATCGCCAGCATCTCTGGATTGGGAACAACAGTTCCCCATTAGAAGATGGGGGGAGCTCGATGAGGAGGAGGAGAAAGGAGGGGTTTGGTGGGGTAGAAGAAAATTAAACAAGGTTTAGAGGTAGGTAGGGGGAAAGAGAAACAACAATCATGAGGCTGTGAGGGGAGATCGAGAAAAGTGGAAAAAAGTTGGAAAAGAGGAGGAGACAAGGAAGAATGAGGATGAATATTGGATGCAGTGATGGTGAGAGATTGTAGGAAAACACACACACACACACACACATACATACAGAGATGTTGGTTGAAAATCCATGCATCACCTCACTATTTGGTTAGGAGGATTTCCCGGGGTATTTCTAACCGTTTTTTTTTTTTCAAAAAAAACAAATTTACCCCCTACAGCTATTAGGTATTGACATCCTTGTTTTCTTGGCATGCAAGGTATACTAAATCCACGTGCATGCATTAATCAATGACAAAAACTTGTGTGAGACGGTTCACACGTAATACATATCCCGTTGAGAGAATAAATTATTTGCCCCCTATGGGTGGGGCGGGGCAAACCCATATCAATTGCATCTGTCTTCTAATAACTTATGTGTCTGTTTCAATTTTGTTGGTCAAATAGATTGAATTATTGATCTTATATTTAATTAATTCTAATTATTTTCATGAAAATTTAAAATTTATTATTTCTGAAAGTGATTAAATTTAATAACAAAAATAGAGTGTTCACCCCTAAGGCCCCTCAACTTGATCTTTATTCTTTATTAGGTGTTTAGATTTTAGTAATTCCTCTAAGGCCCCTAGGACATAAATACCCATCCTACTTGATATTTAAGCGCGCAACCCACACCCCGTCATTATCCAGCATGCCCTAAGCCAGTTTTCTGCGCTCCAAGCATGAGATTTGAGAGCCATGTCTCAAGACATTCTGAGACTCAACTTTGATGCAAAAAAAACTCTGAAAGTATCAGAGGAAAATAATGTGGGAGACTTAAGGAGGGCTGAGAGAGTAATCTTTGAAACAAAATTTTTACTCTGAGAGATAACCGCCAGACTTAATTTCAAGCCAAAAAAAGTTACCAAAATCAATGAAACACCAACTCAAATCAAATGGTTTAACTTTGAAAACCACCAAATAGGTTGACATGGACCATGACTTACGTCCAATAAAGACATCGTGGGACAAATGGATTGTGATATGTTCTATGAGAAAATATCGAACTTAGATGGTTATATTGTTTGGGTAGTCATAATGGCTCGCTAGATGTCGCGCCCCAGACCCGTGGTCCTACTTGGCCCCACGCTCGGGACACGAGTGGAAGACGTTATAAAACACTTTTGAAAATTTTTCGAAATGTACTTTTATAATGTTTAACAAAATCATACTTGAAGTTCAAAGACTTCATTTAACTTTAAACAAACTTTACAACCAACTTTCACAACGAAAGTACTTAGCCCGAAGGCTTACAAACTTTTATACAAATGTACATACACCAACATTATTCAAAATAGGTGTGACAATAGGAAGTACGGGTACTCTACCCAAAAGGTTTTACATTTACATAATGTAACCTTAACAAAACAAGTCCCAACTCTTACCACTCCAACGTCCTCCCGTGCCAAAGTGTCCTATCCCCTGGACTCGCCTTTATCTAAAACAGTAAACAAGTAAATGGTGAGAATGAATCTCAGTAAGCTACTAAAATGAAACTACGTTTCATGCTAAAATGATAATCATAAAGAATAGTATCATAGCAATCACATAGCACATAGTATGAGAGGTAAAATCAACTAATATACCACAAAGGCCACACTCAGGTGGATACCAAGCCAAGGTTTACCCAATAAACATAACTGTCTGAGAATACCATATGAGAAAACTGTTGGTAGTGGTGCCCTAGGCACGTTTAATAAACGTTGTAATTGTTATCATTTATTTCATATCAATAAAGAGATGTTTTGATTATTATTGTTGTTCATGTTTACTTATAATGATCTCCGTCCCTAGTACTTGTTAAGCACTAGTATGAAGGCTATATGATCATGGGATGATCATGTTAGATTTATGGGTACTTGTTTGGAACAAGGTACTGGACATGACCCGCTCTATGAGGTTTATGTCATGGTCTATGTCATACATATATCTCATATTAGTTATGTCATTTGAATCCTTAGACATGAAGTTATTATAGTCTTCCACTTGATGAACATTGTGTTTGACATATTCAAACGCTACCTTAACACGGTAGTTATAAAGGGTATGATTGGCATAATCGGATTCACGTAGGGAAGAATAATAAGCTAAATGGATTTGTCCCTCCTCGGAGAGATGTCAAGCTTGGGCCTCTCGTAGGAATGATGTTGATGAAATGTTCGGCCGGACTCAAATGAATTGATTGGATCAATGTCATTTGGATTATCAACATATTCGGAATCGAGAAAGTATTGAACAAAACAAGTTGACTATTTGACCATGACTTGTGTTCAATGACATCGTGGACAAAAGGATTATGACATATTCTAAGAGGAATGCGAACTTGTATCTAGTTATACTATTTGGGTAGGTATGACGGTTTGCTAGAACCTAATCATATCTTATGGAATCATTTTTGTGCACATTGCCAACTTAGTATAATCCTAGAGGGTCACACACAATAGAACGAATCTTAAATAAGAGGACTATATTGGAATTTTAGGGTCGGAGGACTTCCAAGGAATTTTCTGGAAAGATCTGGGCCTCCTGGTCAACCAAGCGGGCGCTTGGGTTGCACCAGGCGGGCGCCTGTTTCAAGCCAGAAAGGGACTGGAGTTTCTGCCCAAACATGCGGGCGCCTGGGTGGTACCAGGCGGGCGCTGGTGCTCCGATTGGAAAATTCCTAATTCGATTTAGGAAGGTTTTTTGGCACAAGATTCCTATTTGGAATAGGTCTTAATTGTGTATAAAAACCCCAATTCGGCCAGACCATATTGATAAGTGCTTTTGTGAGTCTCAAAGAGTTTGAGAGAGATATTTATTTTGTTCTAAGATATCTTTGATTGAGGAACAAAATAATTCACAAATAAATTCCATATAGTTCTTTATTATATTGTGAAAGTGTGTTTCATAATATTGGTCTAGCAACCAAGATCAAAGAAGCTCCTTGATATTCGTTCAAAGTGTGGATACCGCTAGAGGGTGAATTTTATCATCTTACAAAGTTCGTGATTTGTTCGTGATAAAGCTTCAATATCTACACCAAGACCAAAGAGAAAATTCATAGCCATCAAGGGTTAGTTATTCTTCTTCTATTCATCTTGTTGTATTTGATTTAATCATATGACGGATTCCATGGCTTTGGGGTTTCTTAAAATTTTAATTGCTATATTCCGCTGCGCATGTTAATTCGAAACCCAACAGTGGTATCAGAGCCCCGTTCATGTTGATTAATTCATACTTGGATCATGTTGTGTGTATATAAATTGTTTATGTGCCAAGCATGATATGAATATTGGATTATATGATGTTTATGTGTTTTGTGATTTTATGTGGTTTATTGTTTTTCCAACTTTAATCGCACGATTCAATCGCAATAAAATTATGGTGATTCTGAATTATTTCGATTATTGATTTTTGATTGGATCAAAGTTTTAATAATCGGGGAAAAATAATTTGAGACAAAATTTTCGAACTTGAAAATTCCATACCATTCTGACCATACAGGCGCTCGCCCGCGCTGGACCAGGCGCGCGCGGGCGTTGCAGGCGCCCGCCCGTGATGGACCAGGCGCGCGCTTCGCTAGGCCAGAATGTTTTCTGATTTTGTTCAAAATCTGATTCTGGAATTTTTCGATAAATCCAACAAAACCAGTAACAAGACCACTTCAGACTTGCTGACCTGGAATGGGTTTTGGGTAGTTGGTTTGTGTGTGGATTTTGGGGTTTGATTTTCCTATTTGTTTTAGTCTTGTGATTCCTAGATTGGTTCAAGTTTTGGATGGCTAATCTGCGTTCATCGAGATTGTGTTTCCCAAAATTAATCGCAAATCAAAGTTTCAAAGATAAAACGAAGTTAGAATTATGAAGAGTTCATAATTGCTAAAATTGAGAAACAAAGTTCTTGATTCAATGATTGGAGATCCATGTGGAATTGTGAATGCAATTGGCCTACGTTCATCGAGACCATCTATTGCTTAGTTTCGGCCACATGGACTACTTTCTTGGTTTCTTGAATTAGTGCGGGATTGTGGTTGCCTAATGGCTTAGTTCGACCGCACTTCTTGTTGTCTTGATTTGGAGATAATACCAAAGTTGAAATAGTCTCATCCTCATAATTATAGAGAAACTAATGACACATAAATATTATGCTTAAATTAATGGGATTAATTTAGTGGCTAAACTTGATGTGTAACATGTTTATATTATGTGCTCATAAATGTGTTATATGCTATATGTGATGAACCTTCAAAGAAAGTTTTAAGTCTTTTATTGCCATGCCATGATTAAAACACTTGTTAGTACATAAGCGACTCTAATGTAGATTCGCCCTAGCGAGATGCATTAAATTTATTTATGTATGAGCAAGATAGATAATATGGGCACGCCCTAGCGGGACACATTAACTATGCGTTTAAAATGGTTAGACTTAATTGGGCGTCAAAACAGTTTTGGGCCTAGCAAAGATGAGGTTTAACATGCTTTTTGAAATTGGATTTCTAAAAGAATCTCATAAAAGGAACTAAGAGTCATATGAGATATGATTGACAAGAGTTGTCTACCTAATTAATTTTGATTTTGTGTAATCCGCCTTAGCGGATTGAAATTAAATTAAAGTTGGATCTTAACCCATTTAAATTATATTATACATTGGATGTATATGAAGGTATATAATTTAGTGGGAGTATTTTGTTTAAAAAATACATTATTTATCTCTTTAATGAAAAATCGGTACTTATTAAATTTTGGAAATTTTTTGCATATTTGTAGATAATGACTAATAACACTCAATCAATGTCGTTGCGATCGATCCTTGAGAAGGATAAGCTCGAAGAGAATGGTACAAACTTTATGGATTGGATCCGAAGCATAAGAATTGTTCTTAGGCAAGAAGATAAGTTGTACATTCTCGATGGGCCTCTCCCTGCTGAACCATCACCGCCTACTGCCCCTAGGGTAGAAAGAGACAATTACAAGAAACATCGTAATGATTCTAGAGATGTAAGTTGTCTCATGCTCGCTGCTATGTGTTCAAAACTCCAACAAAGTTTGGAACATTTGGAAGCCTAGGAGATAGGCTGGAGTTGAGAACCATGTTTCAAGAGCAAGCTAGGCAAGAGAGGTACAAGACCATTTTTGCATTCACGACTAGTAAAATGAATGAAGGGCAACAAGTGAGTCCTCACTTTCTTAAAATGAAAGGTTATGTAGAGCACCTTGAGAAACTTGCTATCCAATCCCATTGGAGCTAGCCACGGATCTCATTCTTAATTCATTGTCTAAAAGTTATAATCAGTTTGTGATGAATTATAACATGCATGGAATGGATAAGAATCTCTCTGAGTTGCATGGGATGCTCAAAACTGCAGAGATGAAAATTGTGGAGAAAGGTTCTCCCGTGCTCTTGGTTCATGATGGAAGAAGGCTAGTGCCAAAGGAAAGGGTAAGGCAAAAGTTGTCAAACCCAAGATAAGCAAGGCAAAGTTGCCAAGGCTTCTGAGGCAAAACCTGATTCACAAAAGGATGCAATCTGTTTCCATTGTCAAGAAAAATTGGTCATTGGAACGTAATTGCAAGGCTTTCTTGGAAGAGCAAAAGAAGAAGAAGGCAGCAAGGCTGCGTCGACTTCAGGTATCTATATGATAGATATTCTCCTTTCTACCCTGATTCTTGGGTATTGGATACCGGATGTGGTTCTCACATTTGTCTAAATGTGCAGGGATTAAAGATAGGAGACTGCTTAAAGAAGGTGAAGTAGATCTACGGTGGGGAATGGAGCAAGAGTTGCTGCATTAGCCGTAGGGACTTATGAAGTCACTTTACCTTCCGGATTAATTCTTGTTTGAACAATTGTTATTATGGTTCCGGATTTAAGCAGAAATATTATTTCAATTTCTGTTTGGATAATGAAGGTTTTAAGTTTCTTATTGAGAATAAGAAATTTTCTATTTATTTAAATGAGTGCTTTATGGTATTGCTATTCATTTAATGGCCTTTATATCTTGGATGTCAAGAATGAAAATAATGTCTATCATGTAAATAAGAAATCTAAACCTAATGATGTAAATCATACTTATTTGTGGCATTGCCATCTTGGTCATATTAATGAGAAGCGTATCTCAAAACTCCATGGGGACGGACTTTTGGGTTCATGTGACTTAGAGTCATATGATACTTGTGAGTCGTGCCTTCTTGGAAAAATGACTAAGACACCTTTTACCAAGTTGGGTGAAAGGGCAAGAGACTTATTGGGGTTGATACATTCCGATGTATGCGGACCATTAAGTAGCAATGCTAGGGGAGGATTTCAATACTTCATAACCTTCACTGATGATTATAGTAGATTTGGTTATGTTTACCTAATGAAACATAAAAGTGAAGCATTTGAGATATTTAGAATATTTCAAAATGAAGTAGAAAAACAACTTGGCAAAAGTATAAAGGCACTTCGATCAGATCGAGGTGGTGAATACTTAAGTCAAGAATTTGATGATCATCTAAAGAATTGGGAATAGTTTCACAATTGACTCCACCTGGAACACCACAATGGAATGGTGTGTCCGAGAGGAGGAATCGGACTTTGTTAGACATGGTTCGATCAATGATGAGTCAAGTTGATCTTCCAATATCCTTTTGGGGTTACACCCTAGAAACCGCTGCTTTCACACTAAATCAAATTCCAACTAAATCGGTTTCAAGACTCCATATGAGATGTGGAGTGGAAAGAAACCTAGTTTAATCTTTCATGAGGATTTGGGGTTTGTGAAGTCTATGTCAAGAGACTTATCTCTGACAAACTAGCACACAAATCTGATAAATGTATTTTCGTGGGATATCCTAAGGAAACTAAAGGATATTACTTTTACAACCGAGAGGACAACAAAGTGTTTGTTGTCCGAACTGGTGTCTTTCTAGAGAAAGAGTTTTCTCTCCAAAGAAATCAGTGGGAGTAAAATAAATCTTGAAGAAATTCGAGACCCAGAAAATAACATTGAACCAATAGTGGAACAAGAACAAGAACCACAAGGAGTTGTAGAAACTGTTCAGAATACACAAGTAACTCGCAGATCTAGTAGGTTACGATCCGAGCCCGAGAGATATGGATTTCTCGTAACGGATAGTAATGACATGGAAATCATTGAGAATGATGAACCGTCAACCTACCAAGAGGCGATGTCTTCTCCTGATTCTGACAAGTGGCTTGGAGCTATGGAATCCGAATTGCAATCCATGCAAGACAATCAAGTTTGGAATTTGATTGATGCACCCGAAGGTGTAAAAACCATAGGATGCAAATGGGTCTTCAAGAAGAAGACTGACATGGATGGGAAGGTGCATACTTACAAAGCTTAGGCTTGTAGCGAAGGGTTATAGGCAAGTTCATGGTATTGACTATGATGAGACTTTTCACACCCGTAGCAATGATCAAGTCTATAAGAATCTTGCTTGCCATTGCCGCATATCATGACTATGAAATATGGCAGATGGACGTCAAAAAACCGCTTTCCTGAATGGAAAACTCCAAGAGGTGTGTATATGACACAACCAGAAGGTTTTGAACAAGATTCTAAGGTATGCAAATTGCAAGATCCATCTATGGATTGAAGCAAGCTTCAAGGAGTTGGAATCTCCGTTTTGATGAATCGGTCAAAGAGTTTGGCTTCATCAAGAACGAAGATGAGCCTTGTGTATACAAGAAGATTAGTGGGAGCATAGTGCTATTCCTTATTTTATAGTGGATGACATATTGCTCATTGGAAACGACATCCTACACTTCAGTCTGTGAAGACTTGTTAGGAAAGTGCTTCGCAATGAAAGATATGGGTGAAGCCGCATATATTCTTGGCATTAAAGATCTATAGAGATAGATCAAGGAGGCTACTTGGTTTAAGCCAAAGTACATACATTGACAAGGTCATTAGAAGATTTCGTATGGAAAATTCTAAGAGAGGCACCTTGCCGTGTTACATGGAGTTTCTCTAAGCAAGACTCAATGTCCTAAGACAAAAGATGAGCATGAGAAAATGAATGATGTTCCATATGCTTCGGCAATTGGGTCCATCATGTATGCCATGATTTGTACTAGGCCGGATGTATCTTATGCCTTGAGCATGACAAGTAGATACCAATCCGACCCTGGCGAAAATCACTGGATAGCTGTAAAAGCGATTCTTAAGTACTTGAGAAGAACTAAAGACTCTCGTTTTTGATCTATGGAGGAATGGAAGATGATCTCGTTGTAAATGCTTACACAGATGCAAGCTTCCAAACCGACAAAGATGATAGCCGATCGCAATCGGGGTTTTGTGTTTATGTTAAATGGTGGAGCTGTAAGACTGGAAGAGTTCCAAGCAAAGTACAACCGCTGATTCTACAACAGAAGCTGAGTATATTGCTGCATCGGATGCTGCAAAGGAAGCTGTTTGGATTAAGAGTTCATAACTGAACTTGAAGTGGTTCCTAGTATTGCTAATCCAATAGACCTTTATTGCGATAATAATGGTGCTATTGCTCAAGCAA